>BCGB01000002.1:1288476-1655913 GCA_001599095.1 Hyphopichia homilentoma | reverse complement strand
AAAAAAAAAAAAAAAAAAAAAATAAATAAAATACATAGAAAAAGAAACAAGAAATTAACTAAAAAAAAAAAAAAAAAAAAAAATAACTTTACGCCCAGCAACAGAAATTATGAATGCGGAAATTCAGTTTACAAATAGGTGCAGGGCGGTACAAAATAATCGAGTATTTCTCCGGACAGGTGGCCAGGTTGGCTAAATCGAGCTGAGTGCTGATCTGTCAGTGACAATCGGCTAGTCTCGAGACAGCAATACAGGTACCACTCGAGTTGATTCTTTTGCGGTGTGATGGTGGGGAGCCCTAAATATAACCCGCAGGTATGTTTTCGTTTGATTTCTTTTTTTCGCCCTATATTTTCACATTCTGTGCATTGTTCTTGGAGTAAACAATCCTATCAGTTATTGGCAAACAATCTTTTTGTAATCCCTCTTATTTATGCAGGCTGCACAAGGCACCGGTGAGTCCCACTCGATTTGTCAGGACTGTTGCCTATTGAGGCCGGCTCACGTGATCGGAATCGGCATCTCAACTCGGCCGTACTTATGCGAGTGAATAACCATGTAGTAAATTAGAATGAGCAAAGGTATCACGCACGGAGGCGGGCTGTAACCGTGCCTTTCCCGTGGGGCCAGGTTTTGTGAAGACGCCAGCCTTGGTGGATCGGCCCACTCTGGGTGCCTCTGCCTTGGCGAGTTCCCCACTGTAATTGCGAGTGGATCAGATTGTGCCAGATGTAGACGAAATTTCAGTTCTCAGCTCGTCCGGAAATTCTCCTGCATTCGCTGGATCAGAATGGTACGTCGCTTATAACTATACGCTTGTTGCTACAGTCACTGCTCGCGCCAAATTGACGTTTTAGGTTTTTTTCCTGTCGAGTGCTTCGTGTCTCACTCCAATTCAGCCAGTTTTCGTGTGTTTCGGGGCAGGGCGAATTTCACTCAAATGCACGATTTTGTCACTAATCATCCGGGGGCTAAAGCATCTAGAAGCCAGACACGTCAAGAACAATTACACGTTACGCCAAATTATACCGGCTCGCCTCGTGCAGCAACGAAAACCTTAAAGCACGGTCTGCTCGTGATTTGGGCCCAGATTCCTTTCGGTGGTTCTGTAGTTGTTGCTTTAGCCTGCCATTTGCGGTACTGGCTCAAGTACCGGCTCCTGGTCGTGCGGAGGCCCATTGGGCCTGCTCGATCTTCTCAGAGAAGAAGAGAAAAAAATTCGAAATAGGTCTTCTCTTCTTAATGGACATTGCCGTCATCTACGTGTATGGATTGTTGCTGTTTATCAGCGACGGTTTCTGGCACACCCGGCACGGTCCAGAGACCGAGAAGCCTTTTTCGCTAACCACGATCATTGATACCCGTAGATCGTTGTTTGATAGTAGTTGGGCTAACATATTGTAAGGACCCGGCAGTTTCTGACTCGAATCAGCAACCGGACCACTCTAGTTACCGATTCTGTAGGCAGACTGAGTAATATTGACAGATTTGTGGCGGTTGGCATTCAACTTAATTGTCAAAATCTGGTGCATCGATTTGTACAAGTATTTGAACATTTGGCGCGACCGATTCAAATTAAACCTTCAACTTGTCATTATGCTGTTGCTTACAAGCCCCCGGCACATCCAGACAGTGGTGGACCAGTACAACCATGAGTTGAAGCAGCTACACATCCCGGCACTACTCGCTCCCGATGAGCTGGCGATCTCGACGCCGTACGTTGCCCAGCTCAAGATCAATAAGCTCAAACAGGACATCCCCATCTTGTTCAATTCTGCCAACAGATTCAAATCAAACAAAAACTACCTGCATCTCCTCCTGCAGCTCAACGAATTGCTCACGGCCGTCGACGAGAAATCGTTTCTAGTCCGCCAGGCGCTTGACAAATACGTCGACGATAGAAGTAGCAAGCCAGATCTCAATGAAGAGGACACAAATGACAGCTCACGAGACATCGGGGTGGAGCCAGCCCAACTCGGCGACAACGAAGAAAGCCTTCTGGAGCTACGCCAGCGGTTGATATCCCACAAGCTGTCGCAGAATTTCAACACAATTGAAAAACAAAACGACTACCACGAATCGATCCAGGATGACTTGTTTCAGGACCTCACTGGCTTGGCTTCCAGCTTGAGACAGGGCGCCATGGCGCTCTCTTCAAAGATCATCGACGACACCAAGATGTTGACCAGCACCTCCGATAACATGTACAAGAACGAGTCGCTAATGAGAGTGGTGGGAAACAATTTGAACAGCTACGTCACCAACAAATCGGGGGGCACCATCAGCTTCTGGTTCATATTGAAAGCCACGGTTGGGGTCGTGGTGTTGTTCTTGTTCATGGTGTTGTTGATCAAGATCCTCCCCAAAATGTAATGACAAATATTACAATAGGCGTACTGTTGCATCTGTATATGTATAAATAAAAGGAAATAATAATATAAACAAAAGAAGGAATTGCAACCAGAGTGGATCTGGTAAATAGAAGTAACAGACGAAGCGACGTCTATATGAATAAATGAAAACGATAAAGTTAAAACAAACAAATTTCAATTATTGCAATTATTCAACAACAGACTGATGGTCTTGTGGAACTATCTGCCCTGGGGTGGGGCTTGACTCATCAGTTGGGTTCAGTTGAAGCTGATGGATTTGCTCATCACTCAAGAATTCATTGTCAGAATAAGACCCGTTGTCAATGCCTCCAAAATGAGCTGGGGCTTGACTTTGATTTTGAAACTGTCTTGGAAGATTGCCACATCTGTCTTTACCGAAATTAATCTTCAAGTTTTTGTAGTCATGGAACGACTTGATTCCATCAATAGCCTTGATTGCATTGGCAATGTTGACGAAGTTGATGAAAGCACAGTTTTTCTCTTCCAAATAGTTGATTTGTTCAATGTCACCGAACTTGCTGAAGTCATCTCTTAATTTCTGAGGATTGTAATAGTTGAAATCATTTATGTTACCAATATAGATGTTTCTTGATGCACCATTGGAGACCGCCAATGACAATGCGTTGGACAAAGGACCAGAATGCTTTCCCCAACCAACTTTGATTCTTCTGTTATGGATGGTCAATCCATGTAACTGACACATGGCGAAAAACTGAGCTGCAGCAATTGGATCGATAAAAGTGATGAAACACACATGACGCTCTTTCAAAAATCTAATGCTTTGTAAAAGACCACCTCTAACCACGTTACAGATCTCTTCCACCGATGAGTCTTGATGCAAATTACCCAAATAAACTGTTCTGTTACCCAAGTTATTAGCTCCGCCGGCTTGAGTAGCAATTTGAGCAGCGGCAGCAGACTGTTGGACCAATGCACTGGAGATGAATTCACGGTCAGCAGCAGTAACGATATGTTCCATGCCGGGAGCCAAACCGAGATATTGAGCAGCATTATGTTGTTGGGTCTTAGTAATGAATGCACACCTGTCCTTACCATAGAAACATTTCTTGTCCAAGTATTTTTCTTTCAAAGGCAAGTTTGCAACACATCTAATGGCACTTAAAATCGACAAGAAATGAATGAAAGCGATACCTTTTTCTGGAATGATCTTGATACAATCAATGATACCGTAGCATGACAAATCTTCTCTTAATTCTTCTTCAGTGATTAATTCCCCGTTGGCAGGGTTGTTCAAGTTACCCAAGTAAACATTTCTGGTAGCACCGTCTCTTTGAATTGCTTCCATGACGGCGGGCAAGATTGGCGAGTTTTTACCCCAACCGATTCTTATGTCGTAACCCTTAATGCTCAATTTTTTCAAAATGCAATCCGAGTGGAATAACAATGCAGACTGATGATCTATGAACGAGATGAATGCACAATTTTTAGATGGTAAGATTTTCACGCTTTCCAAAATCCCACTTCTCACGTAGTCCAACAATTCATTTGGCTGAATATCAGAAGGAATGTTACCCAAGTACACCGTACGAGAAGGAGCAACAGCGACTGCACCTCTGTTCGATTGTTGCGGAGCAGTGGCACCATTAGCACCAAACATGACATCGTTGTTCTGACCATTTGGAGTACCTGGCATGAGGCCAACACCAGACATGTTCCCAGCCATTCCAGCTTGCGGGTTGCCCTGGGCGAACTGAGCCTGGGAGAAAGAACCGTTGTTTTGAGGTCCAGATAACCCACCAACAGCCAAGTTAATACCTTGCTGGTTCATTCCGCCATTTTGGTTCTCCAAGTAAGCAGCATCTTCATTGGACTGATAGAACTCAGTGCTGACTGGATTATTCTGAATTTCACTGTAGTTGAAATTTGGGTCCTGGTACTGGTATTGGGGATCAAATTGATCTTGTCTCTGTTCAACACCAGAAGGGGGCATGGAGCCATCTGGGTTCACTAATTGATCATCTGAGTTTTGTTGGTAGAACTGAGGAGGATAGTACTGCTGGGGCATGTACTGCTGATGAACCCCTTGGAAAGGATCATAATAAGACATGATTAAAGTAGATCAAATTATGTTCTTTTTTTTTGATGGAAAACTTCGTCACTGAAAGTTTGAAAATTGCAAGCAGGGAAGCTTAAGGAGACAAATTAATAAATAATGAATCAATTAGTTTTGAAAGTATTTACTCGAAATGAAAAATGACAAGTGACCTAAGAATTCTTCTGGGATAAATGACGATTTTAATTTTTGATAAATCTAATGGGACTATGCAAGACGACCACCCAAACCAATTGTTAACTGTGAATGTATTGAATCCGTTATGATAGCAAATAACAGAGAAGTAAATCAAATAAAAATTGAACGGGAAACAGTAAAAGGAAAAGCAATAGAGAAGTAAAAACTAAAAAACACAAATAAGAAGTAAAGTGATTGAAAAAAAAAATTGATGTGAAATGAAAGAACGAGAGCTTGACTGTTTATGTGTTATACGCCTATCGGGATACAATAAGGGCCAGTCTCGTGTGATGAGTTGCGTTTTCTTCTTAGTATTGTTAGAAAAGAAAGAGTTTCAAAATTAATTTTTTTTGTCTTCCACTTGTCTTTTGGTTCGCTGCGCTTTTGTCACCGAAAAATTTTTCTCTCATTTTTCAAGCTTGCAATTATTGGTGGCTGCACAGAACCTTTGGTACACCGAAACTGCTCGATTTGGCCATTTGATTTTCCACCTAATCGACACATTGGTAATTATACTTTGCAGATGTGAGCACATGCACCATTTGGCCAGTGCACTCACTCGTAGTCTGTGTCGCTCCCCGATTCACCGTCGGCCAGATTATCTTGCCGATCGCCTTGCGGCCCGTCCTGCCGACTGTTGGGCAAGTTATCGTTGACAGAACCGGAGTCGGACTTTAGGTCGGTCTGGCCCTGATTTTCTCGATCTGGTTCAGGGAGCCGAATTTCAGATTCGTCCTCTGACGCGAGCTCTTCAGGCTCAGGCCCCGTACCGTCAGTGTCGTACTCGGTGTCGCCGGCCTCGTTTGACTCGTGTTCATCGAGGATATCTTCGCCGTCATCGATGATGCTTTTGAGAAGGTCCTGGTCGCTGGCCAAGAGACTGGCGTCTTTTGTAGGTGTTTTGGCCGGTCTCTCCGAACGCTTTTGCCGCTTGCGGGTGGGGGCCGCCTTCTTGTAGGACTGTTCGAACTCGTTGGGAATCGCCCGTTTGTCCACTACAAAGTGGTTCAAGTTGAATCGGTTTTCGTGGCGGTAGGTCTGGTTCAAGTACCTCAATGGGTCTGGGTCCCGTCCTTCTAGCTCCCATATTCTGGCCTTCTTGCTGTTGAGCACTTGGTAGAACTTGTCCTCCATGTCCTCCATGATGCGGCGGTAGTCAGTGCTGGTGCTTGTTAGTTCCAGCAAGGCTTTTTCTTTCTCCTGCCTCAACTGGGCGTTTTCACGCTGTAGCTGGGCGAAGTCCCGGTTGGCTCGCACGTTGTGGGCCATCAACAAGTCGAACCAGTTGAACACATCAAATTCACGGGGGTCAAACCCTTTTGGTGGTTGTTCAGGGTCCACCTGTTCCAATTCGATTTTCCCAACCGTCACGGGCAACTTAGCCCTAGTCTGCACCACAAGTGTCACCTGTGAGTCCTCCAACTCGTCCCCGACGAGCTCTTTCGTCTCTTCATCGTAGCGGTTGCCTGTGACCAATCGTGCCACCAATTCCACCGTGTCGTCATCCTTCCCTTCGAGTAGTCGCCGTAGACATTCGACCCAGAGCTCGTTCAGCCAGCGGTTGCGCTGCTGGGGCTCCAACCGGCCCGCCATTGCGCAGTCGGTGAGCTCGATGTGGAAAGTCCCTTCGGGACAGAGCCCGCTAACAGAAACGGCGCTAGCAGCAACAACATGGAGGTAAAACTGCGTGTGCTTAACAAGCTCCTGCTGCCGGCTCTCGACTGCCATCGGCACAGCAAGCACGTATCCTGGCATCATCATGGACACAATGGATTCGAGGACTCTTTTACGATGGGAAGCAAGCGGTTGCAGTTTTCGCACCAAAAACAGAAGGAACATTATCACTTTTTTTTGGATGGTCGTTTTTCGTATTCGCAGTTTTAATTTGCCATTGGACTGACCCAATGTGATACATCACTTTCATGGCTGAACTAAACCCCTTTCTCGGATTATAAAAAGAGAGGCAATGCCACTTTGTCAGTCAATTTACTTGCATCTCTTCTCTCAAAATTCGCTGACCAAAGTTCGATTACACACAATCGCTGACTCGTTTTGCAGCTATTCTCTCGACTATACATTAGGGTTTACGATACTCAATGTTCCAGGAGGCAGCTACTCATAGAAAAGTGGAACTAACTGAGAGCCAGTGAGCCGCTAGTAGTATGGCGACCATCCGCAGTATATCAATGCCAAGTTCTCGTCGCTGCGGGCCACCTGGATCAACTCCCGCACAGTGGCCTCAACGCTCAAGCCCTCACCGACCAACTTGTCGGCAACAGTCTCAACAGCCACCGCCGCCTCGCTGCCACCATTTTCGGGCCCGTGCTTCTCCCCCGGATCCGCCTCCTGGAGCCGCCGCCGCCGCACCGGCGAAAGCGACCACAGGTACAACGGGTCCCACCGCAACACGTCCAAAATAGCCACAATGTGGTGCTTGTTGGCTCGAAGCACCCGGAACGTGTGCTCACACGAGCGGGCGAAAGCACCAGCCGTGCCTGTGACCCCAAAGCCGTCGACCACGTCCCGCGTGAGCCGGAAGGGAACCGTCTCTGGTACGGGGAGCCGCTTTCCCTGGTCGAATGCAACCCCTAAATCGATGTGAATCGGCTCTCCCGTGTTCTGGTCCACCAAAATGTTGTTGCAGTGGCGGTCCCCTAGCCCAAGGATGTGGCCCACCATCGAGTTGGTTGCAGTGCCGCGGGTGTAGGCAGTGCGGGCGGCAAGCCAGGTAGCGGGCGCCCGGAACCGGTCGAAGAAAAACCGGCGGAAAACGGGCTTGATACGACGAGTGATGGTGCGATACACCCGCACACGCTCGGCGCGGTCCTCGGCCTGGTTCTGTTTCATCATTGCCCGTGCCCGGTCCGACGAGAGCTCGTCCTCGCGAGCATGGTACGGCGCAATTAAGTCAACGAACGCCCGTGAATCAGCAACAAACTCAATCATTCCCGCTTGTGGGCCAAGAGGAACCGCTTTATAGGTTCTCACTGTCAAGTTCCGCTGGCGAGTGTCACGATCGGTGCAAAAAATATCATTGACTTTTTCAAAAACCTGCTCCATGATCAGATCTTGCCGCAAGTCATCGGCACCCGACTTGAAAAGCGCACGGTGATGCTTCCCGTCGGATAGCGTGAACTCGACAATCTTGGGCAAGCTGAGACCGCTGAGCGCAATTTTGATTTCTGAGTTGGTTGTAACCATTTTCGCAGCAAGAGAGTAGCCATGATGGCTTATGGGCAAGGTCATGGTTGGCGGCGGAATCGACGCAAGCTCTTGGCGCCAGTACTTGCCGAGCTCTAGCCGGTCAAGCTTAATGGTCTTACCTTTCGATCCTTTATACTCTGCTAACTGCACTGCTTTCTCGCAGAACTGCTCCACGGGGTTAAGGATTTCGGCCACATACTGATCCAGCTCCTGGCGAAGAGACAGAAGAATGCGATGAGCAACTGCTATGCGTGACTGCATGGCCACATTTTCCTGGCTCTCGGCATGGGTCTTATGCTTAGACAACAGAAACAAATGGTACAACAGATGAAATGGATGGTCGGCACAAAGTCGGACGATTAACAGCTGCAAGGACGCCTGAAAAGGGATCTGTTCATCAGAAAGTCGTGACACTAATTGGGTACACCACCCGACAAGTTTGTAGCTCGGAAGGCTCAGTAAGTCGGCACCCAACAGGCTCTGTAATTCTTTCTCGTGGGAAAACTCAAGGAAAAGAGCAAGAAATTTATCGAGGTCTTCCCCAGTACCCCCCAGTACTATGGCACGAAGGTACAATCTAGCGGCACCGTCTCTGAATTCAGCATATGTCTTCTTCATCGCCTCTAACTCAAGCTGCTCGGCTTTGTACTGGCTTTTCAATTTGGAATAATATCGCTGGATCTGAATCTTCTCCTTCTCAGGCACTGAAGTCGTCCGGTAATGACTTTTGATATCTTCGATTTCCCGAGCCTTGCTGCTGACCCTCTCCTGTAATTTCAGCACCGTTTCTGCTGTGATGTGTGACTTGAACTGGCTCTCACAGAATTTGGCCAACAAGTGATACACTTCAACCTTCTGCTCCCATTGTATGATTGTGTCAATTGTGTCTATCATTGGCTCCACATACTCCTTCATGATATTCAGAGCCAGATCATGTCTGGACTCAGCCATCCACAGAACTAGAGTAGCCTGAATAAGGTGTCGATCAATATTCATCGCATCATACGGAAGTTCAATCTTCTTGTCAAGAAGATCTTTCATCATCGCTACCGGTATAGATGTTTTTCCTTGATCCCAGAACATGCACGCCGACTGATAGATCCCAAGATAGTTGAGAGAGTCCTGGTACTCGTCCTGGTTCTTGATCATCTCGTTCAAAAGAATTGTGGCATTCACCACTTTTTGCTGTCGCTTACAACTGCGTGCAACGTTACTGTATCTGAAGAGTTCATAAACCGAGCCAATGCCATCACCAAGAAGCTGCCGGGCGGTTCTTCGAGAAAGAAGAATGTCTTCAGATGCTTCTAGATCACTGTGTTCAAACCATTTACTCATTAAGGCAAAATTCTCCTTTGGCTGCAAACTGTCGCCGATTCCATAACAGGTTGCGGCAGTTCGAAACCATCGCAAGCAGTTGACACGTGTTTCTTTGACACTATGACCAGCAGATAAGAAACTGTCTTTCGATGCTAATACTTCTAATTGACAGCTTTCATAGCTTCTCTGGGAAACTTTGGGATAATCGTTAATCTGTTTCAAGGCACTATAAGTGACTTCGTGCTGATTAACTGCTGAAGCAGGCACCGGTAATTCCCACTTCCCCAACTTCCAGGCCCATTCGTAGCCAGCTTCCAGCTGTCCGGATCCCAGGCCAACAAGCCTCGAAATTCCCAAGAGCCCATCAGAGAGCATTGCCTGAAGAACAGCAGGGGTCGATTCTTGTTTGTCCAAGATGATCTGTGCATCTAGAAGGCCACTGGAGTATTTAACTTTTTCATCGATATCACCGTCTCTGTTGATTGTGTTTAAGGCATATTCCAAAGAGGTTTGTTCTGGAAGGCCATAAATTAAATCTTCGTCGTCGATTGCTTCATACACCCGAGAGAGTGTTTCAGACTCCGATATTAAATCCACTTTGTTAGTTGCATCACTATTGTACTCTTCCAAAAACAAGAGAGCCTCCTCATACTGCTTGTTTGCAGCTGCTATAGAGTAGAATGCATACAAGTCAATCTTGGCATAAAGGTCTTTGAAAACCAGTATGTTAGACCGAGCCCCAAATCTGATGACAACGAGGATATCAATGAAAAGTTTGGACAATCTTTGCGGTCTTTTCTTCAATTCAAGGAAGCATTGAAATACATTAGAAATTTGTGCTGCTCCCTCGTCTCGAGTGGTGACAAGATAGTACGAGACGAATTTGGGAAGAATCAGCTCAGCATACGACGATTTTTGAAGAGCGAAAATTGTCACTAGGGCGGCAGTGCTGGTGTACTGGCAAAGCTCTTCCACCAAGACCAACAAAAGCTTGGATGCCCATATATCTATGGAAGAGTTCTCAGATGGGAAGTTGGCAACAACATCTTCAAGACTATCGCCAAGAACATCCGAATCAACCTCCAGTGTGTTCAACAAGACGGAAGAATGAAATTCCAAGGGCAAGACAAAGTCTTCAAAGCGTTGGAGAAACGGAGAGAGATCAATGAATTTTGTAATCTCAGACTTTTTCTTACTGTATCTTTGAAAAAGCACGCCTATGATAGATTCAGCGCAGGCAGCTTCTGAAAACGAGCCTGAATCAACACTGTGGACTATGTCCTGCAAGAAAATATTCATCTTGTTGATTTTGGTTGCAAAATCTCCGTCTTCAAGTTCTTTATACTGTTCTCGGAACACGATTGTGTCAATTCTGTCATTCATACTACCTTTGAGATAGAATTCTGAAAGGAACCTTGAAACCCACAAAGCAAACGGTTGTTTCACTTGATGAACATTCACTTTTAGCACAATCCGGGTTATTTGATCTTCATCAATGTCCGTCCCATCGCCTTCTTCATCATCACCATCAGCGCTAAAAAACAATGAAAGAAATCTGATCAAACTGTGTTCGTCGGCTTCGCTCGGGAAGTGTTCAGAATGCTGTTTGCAGCCAAGCACTTTCTTGACATCAACGGGACTGATCCCGCTACCTTGTTTGCTTTGGCATTGTGATGCTTTCAGTATGATAGCTTTGTAGATGTTTTCATCTGGTATGGTCTCAGAGAAGTTTGCCAAAAGTTTCGTCGCTTTCTCATTGAGGGACTTGTTCACTGACAGCTCAGTACATAACGTGATGACAGTACGAAGTGAACTCTTGATATCTGAACCGCGGAGAAGAGTACTTTCGATGGCGTCAACTATTCGAATCATCTCTTCATTTAAATCAGAGTATTGGAAACAAGTCGCCAATACATCCACCAACAACCGAGCCACATGAATCGTGATACTGTTGGGTCCCATCCCGAGGATAAGACTGATTCGCTGAAGGGATTGATTTTTCTGCTCCATGGTAACACTTTCGAGCAAAAGGAGCGAAATCCGACGCACCAAAAAATAGACTGTTTTTTGCAGCCAAAATTGTTGGGACTCGGTATGGTATTTTGCAACCAAGGCTTTCACAAGTTCGAGTCCTGAATTTTTTTTTATCGACACTAACCCAGTACCGGTGGAGGATGGCTCGGTGAATCTCAAGATATCTAGAACAATGAGTGGGAGTTTGTTCAGAAGTTCTTTCTTGTAGTCTGCCCCCAAGTATTCAAGCAACACCTGGAACACTTCATTTCTAATTCCACTTGATGCGAATGAGAGGGAGACAGTTAGTGACAAGCTGTCGCTCACAATGCTCTTCACCGGTACATGCTTGAGTTTTGACAATTGGTTCAAAATAGTCGATTGAGCTTTTAAATCCTTGGAAGCAAGCACAAGTCCTGTTATCTCCCGATAATTGGTTCTGAGGAACTCGGTCAAGTCAGAAAATCCAAATAACGTGAACGGGAAGTCAGTAAGCTTGAGACCATAGTCAAGCCAAAACTTGAGAATTTCAAATCGAAACATGTGAAACAAGCTGGTGGAGCTTGACAAGTTTAAAAATTGTGTCATGTTCAAGATGGCCATATCGGCATATGGTATGAAGAATGTGAACCTTGTATATTCCACAAGGTTGTAGAGTGCAGCAACCGTGAGGGCTGTTGAGTGTCTTGAAAACAAACAGAAAAACATGCAGAAAGTTCCGGCCGTCTCTATGGACTGCTGAGGATCATCAAACCTCATGAATAAACTCGTATAAAGATTCATTTGGTCGGCGGTTGAAAGCTGCTGCAAGTGCTGGGACAAACAGGGAACCAAGCGGATTTTAACATCATTAGAGAGCTTTGGAAATTTATCGAGGAATAAGCCCTTGAGCTCAGAATGGTTAATCCCAGTTTGAAGCTTGACACCAGAGAGTGTAATGAGGAGGCAGCAAATCTCGGTAATGGAAGACTCGGCAGTAATCAAGTCTCTTCTATCCAACTGAAATGCAAAGTCACACAAGTCGAAACAATCCCGTTTGAATCTTGAAACTTGGCTAGAAACAATGACTGGAACAAGTGCTGTTAGCAATTTACAGAGCACAGTGATGGTAACTTCGTTTCGCTCGACGAAGTCATTGACCATAGGTCCTTCCCCAAACATTCTGATACAACGTTCGAGTTGGGCTTCCTCCACTTTCTCCAAGTTGAAGTGTCCTTGTTCTGTTAACATCAACAAACGATGTAAGCAATAAAGCACATCTGGATGGGAAAGTCCTTGCAAATACGAAAGTGTCATTGAGAATGTGTCATTGTAAGACCTCCCTTTCAATGCTTGGAGATTGATAAATAAGTCAACCATCGACTGATGTTTCTGATTTCCATATACCAGATAGGCGTTCGTAATTGGACTTCTTCCTGACTCCTCTGTGGGTTGAGGGCTAGCCGTCAGAAACTCATCGTCAAACATGGCCTCACCATTTGTGTTCGTGGAGGGAACACACGATTCCAACCCTGCAAGAGATATAACCTTCGAAAACGGAAACTTATCAAGTATCTGCGATTTGAAACTGGTACTGATATGACTGAAGTTGACCTGATTGAAAACACGTATCAATTCGAAAGCGGTATTCTGATCCAACTCACAGTCTGCAAGAGTGTCGAGGATGGCGCTTCCGTGGAAGTCGATGGTATTGACAATATGGCTGAATTTTTCCCGTTGTTTCAAATAGCTCCCCACCTCAAAGAGGACGATGATATAATTGAAAACTGCAACGGCACCACGTTCGCTTTTAATGTCACTTCCGCAATGGAGAAGCTTCAGCAATATGGATTCGGAAACCTCACCACTCACTTCCCAAGCCGACAATTCAAGATGCAGAGCAGACACGCTCGGTATCGTCTCCTTTAGATTGATGAAGTCATGTAAGCCTGAGTACGACTCCATGAATTGGAACCAGACGCTCAAATAGTTGTTGAAAACCAGTGACAGCTGAAAGAAATTGCTGGTGATTTTGCAACCACATGTCCACCCTAAAAACTGGGCAAGCGGGGAATTCCTAGTCAAACTTGAAACGTCGTTCTCCCACTTAGAGATGAGCCAATTCTTGATCTTTTCAGGAAGAGATTCTCTCTTGCTGGAATTTGCCAATTGGAAGATCCGGTCAATTGCACACCAAAAACGGAACGCTATCGAATCGACTTGAACTGGGCCATTGATCTCAGACAAGTCAGCCACATTTCCGAGCAAACTGTAGATGGACTCGTCAAGGAACACGAAAGAGTTGTCGGCAGCATGTTGCACGACAATCGAGTAAACCAAGTTACTGGCAATTTGACCGGCAAATTTATTCTTAATTAACGGCAAACATATCTTCAAGAGATGAGAATACCTTCTAAAGTCAGACGATGTTTCGGGCGTTACTCTTGAACATGAGAGATGGGACACTAATGAATTGCAGGCAAGTAAGTTCCAGTAGACCAAATTGGGACTATCAAAAGTCTTGAGAAGAGACTTGAAAAGAAGGAATTTGTCTAGTTCAGGGTTGTCGTCAGAGAATCCAAAGGTTGTATTGAGAATTGTAGATTCGTTGATGTTGAAAGTCTCGTTGCTTGGCAGTTCTTCTGGTTCTCGTCGATTCTTCTTCTCGCCATGGCCACTGTCATGGTGTTCATTGTTCATTGAATCTAAGTGAAACACCAACACTTTAAGTGCCACTCGCTGGCAGTTTTCATCTGCTCTATTGACAAGCAAGGTGTGGAGGAATTCTAAAGGGTTTGAACACTGGTGCAATGCTTCACTGATAATTCCGAGTTTTTGTTTCTTCGTCTTCTGGAACACAGAAACCAGATCAAGGAGGTTAGTCGTATTGGGCCTGAACGTGTCTGTTTTTTCTATTATGGTGTGCTTGAGCTCGTAGTAACTTTGGATAATGTTGGCTAATCCCAAGTTGAGAAGCCAGGCCTTGAATGCAGTGGAATGGGCGCGGAGATGAATCGAATTGAGGCAGAAGACCGTCCGTTCAAGTGAACTGTCTAGATTCAAGCCAATATCGTCATCATCAAATTGGTACTCGTTGCTTGTTGTCCTGGTGAGTAAATGCTGGATGAGAACTCCAAGTTTATAATGCAATGATTCCATGTCGGTCTTCTCCTCCACTCCATCTTGTTGAGAAGCTTGGAATGACGGCGTGCCAGTAAGCTTTGGCAATTTGTCGAAGTTAATGTAGTTTGGTACCGACTTGGCGTTTAGGAAAATGAGTAATTGGATCTGAAAAGACTCGAGCTGGGTCAGCTGGAACTCAATGAAGATGTCTATGGCAACCTTGATTAGCTGGTGTATGTACAAGGCATCTTTGGTTGCTAGCACGACGAGAAGTTTATTGATGATTTTGACAAGGGCAAGAGACACGGCCTCTTTCCGTCCATGATTTTTCGATACTTCCTTGATAAGCTGCAATAGCCGGAAGTAATTGTTGTCAGTGAGTAGATGCACGCGGCTGGTCGGCACGTCCACTTCAAGGAGCAGCTGTAACGAGGCCATGGCCTGATTCAAGAGCTTCTCGGCCAGATGAGACGCGTCACAAATCACTTTCAAGAGGAAGTGATAGATTTTCAACCAATTATCGTAGTGGAGGTGTTCAATGACAAACCGCTCGCTGAGAAAGAGGGACATCACGGATATTAGATCGTAGGCACATGGCCCTAGCACTGTATCACCTCCTTCGACGAAGAAAGTGCCGGTTATATGATTGATGACGTTGAGATAGTGCTTGTATTTGACCCGAAACGGCGAGTCCTGCTGCCCTCCAGGAACAAAGTAGCGCTCGGCGAGACAAACAAGGTAGTTGGATGCCTTGCTGAGCCGCAGCTCGACGGGACTGGACCGGTTCTGGCGATACAAGTTGCCCTCTGTCCCGATGAGTTGGAATATGGCATCGATTAGAAGGCCAAACTGCTTGGTGTTGATTCGAAGCCTGTTTGGCGGGAACTGCTCAAGAAGCGTCAACGCGTCATTGCGCTCCTTCGTCTTGGATGACTGGAGTCCTGTGACGAGCCGGTTGAAGTCAAGGCTGGACATGTATTTAGGCTTCAAATGCCAGTTAATTTGACTGCCTTTTTGATCTAATGAGATTTTTCTGGTGTCGCGTTTTTGATAATCGACATTTTGCAGCTGAAATGGTGGACGGGAGATGATAGGATCGGGTCGAGCGGGGAGAGAGAAACCAGTTCTATAAGCAGCGATGTGGGAAGAGTTGAGAGCAGGTAAGAAAGGGCCGGCACCAGGAACAGATGTCGACAGTGGGTGCTTGTGCAATTACAATCCGCCAGTGTGTCAAGAGGGTTCCCTCTCGGCTGCAGAGTAGTTTCGACTTGACGTGTGTGTGATGGAGTCTCTGCTCCAAGCCATTCTGCTCCAAGCGTTCTCTTCTTTGCAGCTATTGGTAAGTTTGGCAGGTGTTTGATTTTCTGATTCAAAATCCACTCATTGCGAGACCCAATTTAGGCAATTTTTTTGCAACTTTTACAAAACTTCTGAAATTACACTTTTCACATAAATAGTCTCGAGCCCGACCATAAGCAAACGGGATAAGCGATTATAAAATGACAAAGAAACCAGTGGTTTACTTGACAGAGCCACTCGTGTTGCCCGCTACCGATTACGAGGAACAAGCAGCCAGTTGTTGTTGCGATACCTGTCGCCTGTTTGCGGCAATCGTGCCCCGAGTGTCCCGAAACTTATACTTGGGAGTGCTTGTGCCGCCGTTATGGCTCTGGAGCCTTGTCTTGCTGATATATGCTCTCCGTCGAAGAGCGGGTCCCAGCCCCACCCAGGAGCACCTCAGGCCGCATTTCATGCTCCGGGCCAAATTACTCGATTTGGCCTATTACACCGGCTACGCCCTTGCTACCTACAGTGTGCTCTTCACGCTAGCGACGTACGGATGTATAGTCCTGAATGGATACTAGATACGACGGTTGTACTGGTAGAGTGGCTGACTCCGGCAGGTGACTCCGAACCGAGGCCTTTGACTCGGCTGCGCGCCGAGTCAACAGTGGCCCGATATAAAAAGAAGCAAGCATCCATAAAACCGAATTCGTCAAGTAAAATGCTTAGTTTCAAAAGATTCAGCTCCACTGCTCTCAAGAGAACGCCGTTGTATGACAGCCACGTCAAATATGGCGGGAAACTAGTACCATACGCTGGGTTTGAAATGCCGGTGTTGTACAAGGGGCAAAGTCACATTGAATCCCACAACTGGGTCAGATCCAAGGTGGGATTGTTTGACGTCAGTCACATGTTGCAACACAGATTCAAAGGCAAGCAGCTGGTCGAGTTGTTGCAGAAGATCACTCCAATTGACTTGTCCAAGCTCGTGCCTTTCCTGTCGAGTTTGTCGGTGTTGCTCAACCAACAGGGAGGAATCATTGATGATTGTATTATCACCAAACACGCCGACGACAGCTACTACATGGTGACGAACGCAGGTTGTCGGGACAAGGATTTGGCGTTCATCAACAAGGAATTGAGGAGTTTCACCGACGCCGTCCACGAGACTTTCGAGGGAACCTTGCTTGCCGTGCAAGGGCCCAAAGCCAGCGACTTACTCCAGAAATTGACCCAAGACAAACTCAACGCCGTCACTTTTGGCCAGACCAAGTACCTCAAGTTGCTGGGCCTCGATGGGGACGTGCATTTGTCAAGAACAGGCTACACCGGGGAAGACGGGTTTGAGTTGTCGATTCCATCCAGCAACGACGCTGAGTCGGCCCAAGCCAGGGAGTTCTTCGAAGGCTTGATTGACGAGAACCCAGACTTGGTGAAGCCAATTGGGTTGGCCGCCAGAGACTCGTTGCGTTTGGAGGCCGGCATGTGTCTTTACGGCAACGAATTGACCGAGGAAATCACACCAGTGCAGGCTTCATTGCTGTGGTTGATTCCGGCCAGCAGACGAGTGGAAGGCGCCGGGTTTAATGGAGAAAAGGTGATTTTGGGCCAGCTCGCCGACAAGAAGTCGGTGACCAACCGCCGTATTGGTGTTGTTTCCAGCGGCCCTTCGCCCAGGACCGGGTCCAAGATCTACGACGAGGCCGGCAAAGACGTGATTGGGTACATTACCTCGGGCAGTCCATCGCCTACTCTCGGCGGCAACGTGGCACAGAGTTACATCGACAAGAAGGCTAAGATTGGCAGCAGCGTCAAGATTGAGATCAGAGGCAAGTTGAGAGACGGGGTGGTGACCAAGTTGCCGTTTGTCCCCAACAATTTTTACAAGGGGTAGATAGTGAATGCAGCAGTGGCTAGAAAGCGTAGACAACACGAGCCAAGCAATAGCACCGGGAAGACCAAGCCAATTGAAAAACAGGCACTAGCTTCCTGCTTCGACAGACGGGTGCAAAAGAGGCGTACGAACCCGAGCCAAATCCAGAACCAATTTTCCAGATACCAGAATTGTCCGCCAGCTGACGCGCCCACCGTGCCATTTTGCGCCGAGCAGTGTGCCTGTCTGTCCGAATGGCACGAAGCAGCCCGGCCAGATCCGCCCCGTTGGCCCCGCCCGCCGATCGGCCGAGCACGGACATTTGCCAATTTCGGGCCAGCCCACTGAATTTGTCTCCATGCAGTAAGAGCTGCCGCGGCACCTGGAAGGGGTGCTCGCCTTACGTTTGGACCCACATACCTTTGCGTCTCCAGAGCTGTCCCAGCACTCCCAAATGCGTACTGGCCGGTTTGGCCAGCACAATGCCGCCGGCTCCACAATCTGGCTTGTTCCGTCATTGTAGCCAAACGTAGCCACCGAAATTCACGTAAAAAACAATCAATAAAAACAACGCGTGAAGACAAAAAAAAAAAAAAACATTATAGAAACCCCAGTATAAAAAAATGGGCACTGCATTTTAGAGCGGCTACAGGATTTTCTTTAACTTTTTGGTGTTTGTGACTGGATTGCTAATAATCTGCAACACGCTCTTTGGCGCCCAATTTCGTCTAACGTATAAAACTGGCCCCGATCCCGCTCGAGGTGCAATTCAGTGTCTGCTCGTGTTCTGCTGGTGCTTCTGTCCGACTGCCAGCCTCTCAAGATCCCCAATAGCCAGATAGCCAGATTGCATCATGTCCAGTCCGGTCCGGCCCGTGTTGTCGCCCACGAAAAGCCACAACCAGAACGTCAGAACTCCGCTCAAACCAAACCAGTCTCCGTCGCCGTTCAACCCAAGCAAGACAGACAGCCCTGCCAAACTCTCCAAGCTAGGCAGCAGGAGAAACCCGGTCAAAAAGCCCCGGTTGGGATTCACCATCTTCGAAGACAAACCAAAACCGGCCGCTGCAGAGGCAGACGAGGTCTCGTCGCCGGCCCGCTCCAACAAACTCGACCACAACGACCAAGAAAACATCTTGCAGCCAAAGGCCCTCAGCTTGCAGCAACTGAGCTTTCCCCGTAGAATGCCGTTGGCCGACGTCAGCATCAACCAGTTCCCTGGCTTTGTCTCATACAACCACGACTCCTTACGACCCGCCGCCCAGTTGACAGAGCGCTACATCCCGCCCAACTACAAAAACACCGCCAACACCCACAAGTTCTCGTCATTGCCCTCATTTCTCACTCCTCCTCGCAGGAACCTCGTCCACAACAGCAGGTACATGCTCAAGTCGGCGGACAAGTTGGTGGAAGAGTCCGACGACGTCGACTTGGTGGAATGCCAGCTCTTGGCCAAACAGAAGTTGAGACGGAAAAGAGCCATGTCTGTCGGTAAAAACGACGCCAAGTTGCCTCTCATCCATAAAAACAAGTTTGAAATTTGTTCCACCTCTTAGCATTGGTACTCTAGATCCCTCCTCGACGTTATTGCATAACTGTCGCCACCACCCGCCCTTTTTCTGTGTCTAGATTGCTTCCTTTTGATACCCCGTAATGTAATCGTTTGTTATGACTAGCTTGTAGTGAGCAGCTTTTTTGTGTCCGGGTTTTCGTTGAGGGTCGAAAAAAACTTGAAAATTCGTTGAAAAAACTACTCCCAATTCAAGTAGCCCTCTTGTCAGCCCCAGCGCACCATGTCGAACTCGATCATTCAGGCATTCAAGGGCTTGAACATCTCGTCGGCAGACTCTGCCACCGAACACGAACATGTTTTCGAGGTGTCCTACGAGTATTTATCGAAGATTAAACAGTTCAACGACACCAAGTCTTTCAGTAACTGTCTTGTGGCGCTAATTAACATGGACAAGTACCACAAGAGCTTGCAGCTCATATCCCAGGTCCCCAAAGAAGTCCACTCCCACTTTCCATTGGAGAAAGCCTACGTCTACTACAAATTGGGCAAGCCTTCTGAATTGAACCAGCTCTATGAAGAATTATCCACCAGCGCCATTAGCGACTTGGAGTTGAGAGCCATCAAGCACATCTTAGCACAATCCTTTTACCAAAGCGGCGAAATTGCCAAATCGTTGTCAATCTACCACGACCTAATTGCTTCCAATTCGAAAATCGACAACGAATTGGACTTGGCTTGTAACGAAAAAGCCATCATCAGTCAGTTGGGGACGGTGCAGAAACTCGACAAGTCAACCACCGAGTTGGCTTCCAAGGTGTCGGACGAACTGAATTACGACTATTTGTTCAACTCGGCTTTAATCGAATTATCCAACGGCGATTTGTCGAGTGCATTGGCCACTTTGAACAAAGCGGTGGAAATATGCACTTCTTCCAATCTCGATTCCAACCCCGACGACTTGGCTTTGGAGTTGGCTCCAATGAAACTAACGATCGCATACATCTACCAATTGAAGGGTCAGACTACACAGGCTTTGCAAGTGTTGCAGTCCGAAGACTTGACCAACATAAACGACCTTATGATCAGTTTGCTCGTTAAGAACAACACCAGGTCCCTATTGGACGAAGCGAGCTTGGACCAAGTGAACCTCACCCATCGGGAACTCAACTACCAGTACAATTTGCATCACTTGAAGCAAAAATTGACGAAAGCCCAATTCCACACTTTGGTCAAGAATCACTTGCTATTATCTTATGAATCAGGTACCCTCAATGCTTCCAGCAACTACTTGTCCAGCAAGCTGATCAAACAGTACTTAAGCGACTTCCCAGGTGACCACAGTCCGTACCTTTACAAAGTGTTAGCCATCTTGGACATAACTATCGACGATTTGTTGAATCCGGCAAACAATAAGGCCATTGGCAAGAAAATTTACAAGTTTGTTGCCAACAACAAGACTTACAACCACGAACTTATAATCACTGCAGCCTTATTGTTGGTGTTTGTCAACTCCAAGACTTCCAACTATGACCAAGCATCCATAGTGTTGGAAAAACTTACTCAAGAGCTGTTGTCCAGCGATAAGATCGTGCCCGGGTTGATTGGCATTTTGATTGAGCTCTACGAGACTTTGAGTTACGGCAAGAAGTTGACCGATCTCTACGACGAGTTGATTGGCAAGTTCCAGTCTCTCTCTGTGGACCAATTCAAGAGCAATAACGATTTGTACAACTTTGCTAAAGTGATTGGGTTCAAGTTGTTCAATGTGAACGACAGCGAGAGGAGCAGCCAAGTGTTCAAAATCCTCAAGAACGTCAACAGCGAAGACCTATTGATTGACAACATATCGAGCAAAGACAACGCCCACCTTCTCCCCATTGAGTCGTTGGAGTCCGACAAAAACGTGGACGAGTTGTTGTCAGCGCCAATTGACTCGCTTCTCACTCAGGCCAAGTCCACCCAACGGCCAAAACCCAAGGTCGACGCCCAGCACAAGATCACCAAGAAGACGAAGAAACCAAAGTTCTCGAAGCACAAGTTCTTCAAGCCCGCGTCAGAATTCGACCCAGAAAAAGAGTTGGACAAGGAAAGATGGTTGCCCATGAAAGTCCGCTCATACTATAAGCCCACCAAAAAAGACCGCAAAAAGGCCGGAGGCGGCCACCAGGGCGCGGTGGAGTCCACCCAGTCACCACCGCCACTGGCAGGCCCCAAGACGTCCTCCAGTGCCAGCAAAAAGAAGAAGAAGAAGGGCAAAAAGTAGTTAATGCAACCTGATAAACCGGCCAACCTGTAAATGCCGTAGCCTTATTTTTCGCATCATATGAACCGATCGCCAAAAGCCGCTAACGCATTGAGAAAAGCAGGCCTTCCTGAAACTGCATGCAGACCACAAATCACGAATCTGCCTGCGGCCCTTGCCGCATTCGGTAGGTTGATGCGGCTCGTCCCGTATCTGTCAGAGTATATATAGTGAGGAGATATATCATATTTTATTACAATTCCAGATATTCTGATCTAGGAGAGTCACCAATTCCAAAGGTATTTGAGCTAAATAACACATTTGTTTGTGAAGATATTGAGGTAATCAGTTGCATTTTTAAGACTAATACTACTAGCCGTACTATTACTTAAACAACAGATATATCCAAGTTATGCTAATTAAATTGAGTTATCAGTACAAATTCGTTTTAAGTTTCTAAGCTTAATATCTAGCTCCTAATCATTGCATCCTATATAAACCCACATCGATTTTACCCCAAACATGATCTCCACTACTAACAGCAGTGAGACTGCAGTTTCTTCTTCAGGTGACGGTAATTCAAAATTACGCCTGATAAGTAAATTTACCCAAATTGATGACAAGACCAGTATCAAGGTATTGGGCCATCAAGATGTCTCCAAGGCTGCTCTCAGCTTGATGGAGGCATTTGCTGAAGACAGCTTGGCTAAATTACTTACCTGTGATTTGAATGATCCTCAACTGAAAAGAGACTTTGAACTCACGTTATATGAGGCGTATCTTCACCAGCACATCGCCAAAGGCATCTGTCTCGGCCTCAACGAATCCGCTGAAGGCTTCGAGACGGTTGCCATTTGGTCCTGCCCCGACTCTCACCGGAGAGGCATCGAATCGTTCCCCACGTTGATGGAGTCTGGTTACGATAAGGTCTGGGCTTTGGGTTGCCCGGAATCTCGTGAGAAAGTCTTCGAAGGCTTGTTACCGCTCTTGGAGGAGACCTGCGAACGCATCACCTCCAATGACTCCAGGTTCAAGGACAAAGGCGTTTACACGCTTGTCTACCTCGGCTCCACCAGTGCTGCTCGTGGCAAGGGTAACGCCAGAAAGATGTTCAACTTCATGTTCGACAACTTGGTTGACGTGCCTGGTGAAAAGAACATCTGTTACTTGGAAAGCTCCAGCGTCACCAACATCCCCATCTACGAGAAGTATGGATTCAGGTTCTACGAGGACATCATGTTGGGCTCCAAGACCGCCAACTCAGTGGAAGGTAAGCATTATGCCATAATGAACATCATGGTTCGGGACACCCTTGGCCACGATTGGACCAAAGACGCCAACTTGGCCGGATCGAAATTGTGATCTGGGCGACTGCCTTTACTTGTGATCTGCTGACTGTGTTTTGACTATTTCATATATTGAATCAAACATTATGTATTTACATGAACCCCTAACGTAACAAACTATGGAAGTAGAATTTTTGTACAACTTTGAATAAATAGCGTCCCATCCGTTCATTCGTCCAACGACAACACACTTCTCTGCGAAGGCAAGGTTTTGTCGACGAACTCCAACTTGGCCCGTTCTCTCAATTTGGCTTCTTGAGCCTTGGTGAGCGGCTTGACCACTTCGTCTGGAGGCACAAACGTGAATTTGCCGAAACCGAACTCCCGGTCGGACATCTTATTGAGCACGTACAACTGGGACCTGACATAGCCAACCATGGCTTCGATGTGTCTCATATCGGCGTTGGGGTTACCGTTGAACACGTTTCTCCACAAGGCGGCTGCCAACGTGATGTCGTCGGTCATGAGGCCTTCATCGTACGACAACACCGCGCCCAAGAGCTGGGTGTGGTATTCTTTCAAGTAGCCCTCGATGATTCTGTTTGAGTTGATCTTCATTTCCTCAGCCATTCTCAACTCCATGTCTCTGAAGATTCTGTCCACCAACTTCTGCTGATAGTTGCGGCCGTATTTGAAAGGCATGGCCCTCATTCTCACCGACAAGATCCAGTAGTGCAAAGCGGTGATTTGGAACCACTGGGAGAAAGACGTGGGCAATGCAAGGGTCTCATAGTAGAATCTGGCGGTGGCCGAGAGCGGCTCGTTGGGGTAGAACATGCCTTGTTTCTTGCACTCCCCAAAGTAGTGGGATCCAGACACCGGCCCGGCTCTCGACCGGTCCATGTCGATTTTGAAAATTCTGATCAATCCCTGTCCGATGCTCTGCTTCCAAGAGGACATCTGGAAATGGGGGTCGTTCTCGATCTTGTGGTCCGACAAAAAAGGCGACTTGGTCTTCGCAGGACGCGGTTTGATTTTCAAGTCCTGCTTGATGTGTGGTAAACTCGATTCTTCAGCCAATCTAACCGGCGCCGTCACTTTGTCATCCTCTCTCAACTGGTTCAACGTTTGCAACCCACGGCGGCTCACCAACAACTTCACGGCACTTTTCGAGGCGGGGACCCCGCGTGCGAACGAACGAACTAACATCTGTAGTGCAATAGGCGTACCAAATGGACGAAAGTGAAGTTTTAATTGTTGATTTCTCAGATGAGCTCAGCTTATTTTCAATCGATTTTCAGTGGTTGGTTTCACGAAAAATAAAAAAAAGAATGCGCTCTGTGCAGGTGCTATCGCCAACATAATTTGCAACTATGTGATGGAGGAAAAGACGGATGGGCCGCCTGGCCAAGGCGATGGGGCATGCTGGCGGTGTTTGAAGTACAATTCAGGCTAGAGTATTGCAGTTGTTGCTTACTGAGTCCATATGGTCTATATTGATATACTGAGGAAAACGGCTAGAGAGACTAAGGATTTTTGGACCGGCAGTGTCGGCCTTGGCCTAAGACACCACCGGCTGGGGAAGTTGTTTGCTTGCCTCCTTCTGGGAGGTGTTAATTGTTTCGCCTAACTTTGGGTAGGTGTTGTAGCCCCAGTTGTCGCTGTTGTAGAAGCTGGCTCTGTCGTACGGAGACAATCTACTTCCTTCGAACAATCTCTGCACCAAGTCCGGGTTCGAGATGAAGAAGCGGGAGAACCCAATCAACGTGCGCCCGTCCTCAGCGTCTTTTAAAATCTGTTTGAACTCAGGGGCGTCATAGGTGTAGTTGCCGGCTCTGAGAACAGCTCCCTTCCAGATATTGAGAATGAAGTCGTTGGTACCAAGACGGTCCTCTTCTGGAACGTCGACACCGCCAGACACCCTTGGCTCCACGAGAGAGATATAGGCGAGCTCTTGGCCCTTCTCAGCTCTTTTCTGTAACTGTTCAACGATGTAGCCGTACTGAGCAATGGGATGAACTGGGTCTCTTCCGCCAGAGGCTCCGTTGTAAGTGGCCCAGGGGGAGAGCCGGATGGCGAGCTTGTCGGCACCCACCACCGACGACAAGTGGTCGATCAACTCCAAGAGGAACCTGGACCGGTTTTCAATGGACCCGCCGTACTCGTCGGTTCTCTTGTTGATGGCAGACTGCGCAAAAGAGTCCACGAAGTAGCCATGTGCAGCATGGATCTCGATGTAGTCGAAACCAGCCTGTAACGACAACTTAGCGGCGGTGGTGAAGTCTTCTTTGATGATTTCTTTCAATTCCTCAGCAGAGGGAACATGGATGGTCACGCCAGCTTTTTCAGCTGCAATTCTGGCTTCTTCGCTGTGAAACTCGCCATATGGAGCGTAGAGAGGCAAACCCCGCTCTTTACTGAGCTGAGGGTCGGCCGCCCGGCCACCACCATAGATTTGAGCCACAGAATAGGAGCCGTTGGCATGGATCCGATCATTGACGACTTTCCAGCCCTGGGCCTGCTTTTCGGTGTAAATACCCGGAGCATTATAGTAGCCTCCGAGGCGCTCGGAAACAATGGTGCCCTCCACGATCACCAAAGTCCCGGGGAACTTGGATCTGTCGTCATAGTGGACCACTTGCAAGTCACTTGGCACCCCTGAGTCCAGGGCTCTGAAACGGGTTGAGGGGGCAAAAACAATCCTGTGGTCCAACTTGTTTTTGCCGATCTGAATGGGCTCGAACAACTGGGTGTCCTTCAAGGCCTTGACGTCAACGCTGCTCATTTTTTGGTGCTGTTTGTTTTAACTGAAGAGTCTGCTACTTTGTGGGAGGAGATCGGGTGCTGTCTGAAATAGGAGGAAAACAGCATAGCTTTATAGGTCTTTGGATGTCCCTCCATTTGTCAGCTGTCCCCGCCGGCTGGATGGCCTACCGCATTAGTCAACAGCCAAAGCCACTTTATGCCAGCTGTTTTGTCAGCAGATGGCGTTATTTATTGTTTGCCGCCCGTTATTCTGGAAACGGCAGCAGTTACGAGAGACGGCTCACCATCGATTTGGTATTTTCGGGGATATCGCAGCCGCATTAGTCAGTCGCAAAACAACCACAATGGACAAGCGCTATAAAAGCGTGTCAAATCCGCAGAACTGAAACAGCGGATTAGTAACTGGAACAGCTGTTCCGTCAAATTTGCCCTTTTCGGACACTGAGGACACCTGTCCTTCTTAATGCTGCTGGTGTCGCTGCTGGACAGCTTTGACTTTTCGCAGCCACAATTGTGAACTCAAAACAACTTCAAACGCTCACAGCTCTAGCTTAGACTCTAGTTCAAGCATTTCTACTTCCAGAAGCTCTGGCTCCAATAGCTTTGTCTAGCAATTTCAGTTTCTTACAGCTCTAATCCAACGGTTATTGTGCATGTATTACTTATGAGCTACTCGCAGTCTACTCAGGCTTCAACGCTAAGACCAGTGAGCTTCGCAGAAATCTGCTTGACGGCGTCCTCCTTCGAGGCGGTGACTGGCTCGCCGTACTTCGAGAACGTGTTGTAGCCCCAGTTGGTGGGCAGGTAGAACAAATCTCTCTGGTAAGGTGTGAGCGGCAAGCCATCGTGCAATCTGGGAACCAAGTCCGGGTTGGACGTGAAGTAGCGGGAAAATCCAACCAAGGTCCGGTCGTCTTCGAGGTCCTTCAACAATATCTTGAACTCGGGGGCATCGTAAGTGTACTGGCCAGTTCTGATCAACACGCCCTTCCAAATCTGAGTGATGAAGAAATTATTTTCGGACGGGACGAGCTTGGTGAGGTCAAAGAGGCTGACAAAGTCAGCAGCCACCCGGGGCTCGACAATCGAGAGGTATGCAAGCTGCTGGCCCTTATTGGCTCTTCTCTGCAACTCGGCAACCAAGTAGCTGAACTGGGGAATTGGGTGGACATCGTCGTCTTCTCCGTTGATGCCATTGAACCTGATGAACGGAGAGATCCGGAGCCCGATTCTGTGGGCGCCCACCACCGACGACAAGTGGTCAAACAATTCCAAGAGGAACCGGGCCCTGTTCTCAATCGACCCGCCGTACTTGTCGGTTCTCTTATTGGTGGCTCCCCGCAAAAAGGTGTCCAAGAAGTAGCCGTGCGCAGAATGAATCTCGATGTAGTCGAACCCAGCCTTGACAGCCAACTTGGCCGCGTTGGTATAGTCGTTCTTAATCAAGTCCTCCAACTCCTGCGTGGTTGGCGAGTGGACCTTGACGCCGTGCTTGTCGGCGTTGGCCTTCTCGGCGTCGTCCAAGAAGAGCTCGGAAGGCGCAATCAACGGCAACCCTTGCTCCTTGGCGAACTCGGGGCTGGCCACCCGGCCGAGGCCCCAGAGCTGGACCAGGGCAAACGACTTGTTGGCGTGGATCTTGTCAGTGATCACTTTCCAGGCTTTGGCGTGGGCCTCGGTGTAGATGCCGGGCACACCATAGTAGGAGCCCAATTTGGGGCTTGGAATCGTTCCCTCCACGATGGCCAAGGTGCCCGGCACCTTGGTTCTGTCGTCGTAATACTGCAATTGGAGAGAGCCAGGCTCGTTGTCCTTGAGGGCCCGGAATCTGGTGGTAGGAGCGTACACGATTCGGTGGGCCAACTCGTGCTCGCCAACCTTGATTGGCTTGAATGCCTTGGTGTCTTTCAAAGGCCTAATTTCAACTGGAGATGCCATTACTACTCGCTGGTTCGTCGACAGGACAGAGCCATGGCCCCATTCATATACCTAGGCTCGACTGGACACGCAGAGCCCAATTAGTAATCATCGCTATGATGACAAAAAGCAAAAGAACCCGGGTTGCAGCAATTTTCTCAGCGTAACCTAAGATTCGCCTAACGAGGTTAAACTCCGGTGTTTCGTGTTAACGCCAGCTCCTGCCTGCAGCCACACTGGCCGGCTTGTACCACCTTCCGGACTTACCCAGTTAGATCGCCCAATGTGCTCACGGGGTTTGTCGCACTGTTGGCCGAGTGGCGGCTTGTGCAAAGAAGATTGGTCGATGACGACAAGCCTTGGCAGGTGTTCGAAGAGATGTCTGTGACGAGGCACCACATGGGACTTGACTCTGCCTGAGTCAGCTGGAGTCTGAGTAAGCTGGAATCTGAGTAAGCAGGACTTGGACCGAGTCAGGTGGGGTGCGCCCGAGTCAGCGATTGTGACAGAGCACGAGTCCTCTCTAGTTCAGTCTGTCCCCTCGTCAACCTGTCCCCTCTTCAGTCTGAGTCCCCTCTGATCCCGTCGGCTTCCTCTAGTCTGAATTTGCTATTAATGGGGCAGCCTGGCATTGGATGCGCAGCTCACCGCACCTACAGTTGGAGGCCGGGCTTTGGTTGTCGCAACGGTTTTGTGACTCGCAGGAATGAGATGGACGCACTTGAGCACTCAGAAATCACCCGACAAGAGCCGCAAGCTTCCCTCCGGATGACATGGAACCACCGTGGAGGCAGGGAACTGTCCAAACACGTTGAGGCAGAGACCCCCCCAAGCGTTTGGAAAAGCCATCCCAATGCGTGCCAATGAATGTGCCAATCGGACAACGGGCACTTCTAGAACTACTTTCTTGCCCAGAGCGGGAGCCACCTGCTTGCTGGCGACGATTGAAGGACCGTGTCAGACAAGAGGACGTATAGCGGGAGAAGAAAAGTATACAGAGGGAAGAGCTAAGTGGTGCCGCGAGACAATTTCGAATAGAATGCTTCGCTCCACCACCAGCGCACGAGTTTCCCACAACGGACCAACAAGTCATCACGGATAATCCCCGCTGAATGGAATAGATGGGTATTCCATATCTCAAGCCGACAGTCAGTGTGCCCATGTCGAGCACATTTGTCGCTTAATTGTTCCCCGCCTCACCGAAAAAACCGTTTTCTGTCATTCTCGCAGTTTTCCAGAGACATTTGCATGCAAAAGACGGAAACAAGGCGACATGCACCGTTGCACGCCAACCTCGAGCTAGCTGTCTGGAAACTGCCTGAGGCAATTGACAGGCAACAAGCCGTGCAAGCGCCGCCTCAAACCGTTCTCATAACGCGCAAGTTGCTGCAATATACATAGACCTTGGTGGTTAGCCACAATATATTTAAATACGTACAAAAATCTATTATTTAGGCGGAGAAAGCCTTGTCGTATTCAGTGAACACGAATCTGTATCTGACGTCCCCGTCATTGCATCTGGTCAAGGCTTCTTCGATGCCCTTTTCCGAGATGGGGATTTCTTCCACCCAGGGCTTGATGCCGTTGTCGGCGGCCAATTGCAACATGTCCAAGGCTTCTTTCTTGGATCCCAACAACGAGGAGCCGAAAGAGCCAGCGTTCTTCAAGAAACTGAATGGAGTCACCGAGAACTCGTCCTTCACTGGAGGCAACCCAACCGACACGAACCGGCCATCGACTCTCAACACCGACAAGTAGTCGTTCAAGCTGAAGCCGTCGACACGGGCAGCACAGTTAAGAATCAAGTCGAACTTGTCGGTGTACTTGCCGACCCAGTTCTTCTCCTCGCCGGTGGCCACAAACTCGTGGGCACCGAGCTTGAGCGACTCTTCCTTCTTGCTGCTGCCTCTGGAGAAAGCCACCACGGTGGCTCCGAGGGCGTTGGCAAATTGGAGGGCCAAGTGGCCCAAGCCGCCAATACCAATGACACCAACCACTGGCTTTTCGGAGGTGACTTTGCTCAAGTTTCTCACCAATGGCGAGTACACGGTGAGACCAGCACACATCAATGGAGCAGCCGAAACCGAGTCCAAGTTGTCTGGAATTGGGAACACGAACTGCTCGTTGGCAATGGAGTGGGACGAGTAGCCGCCCTGGGTGACATAGTTGTCGGCGAAGTGGTCCACCGAGTTGTAAGTGGAAACGCTCTTGTGGCAGTACTGCTCGTTATCGGAGGAGCATCTGGAGCAGTCGGCACAGGCGGTGGAGCAGGCACCAATGCCGACCCGGTCGCCCACTTTGACCGAGGTCACCTTGGGCCCCACGGCAATGACGGTGCCAATGATCTCGTGGCCCACCACCAAGTCTTTGCGCTGGAGGGGGCTCCAATTGGCCTGCAAAGTGTGAATGTCGGTACCACACAAGCCGTTGCAGATGTTCTTCAACACCACATCGTGGTCAAGCACCTTCTTGGGCGCATACTCGACGAACTTGGGCTTGTTCCAGTGGGCGGCGTCGCTGACGCCAAATCCTTGGAATTTCTCGGGCGTGGTAGAGGAAGGCATGGTTAACACGGTGAAGAGCTTTAGTCAAGAATGAAGTTGAAGCGTTCTTGTGAAAAATCAGTGAAAAAATATTGCAAAACTGTGGCCGGCCGGCTAGTTAAATATAATTGGGCGGTTCAGCGCCCATCGTTACACAAGCGGCCTCGCGGTGATGGCGCTGGCGCAACCCCGAAATTACGTCAGTCCACCTCGGCGTGATTGCTGCTCGGTTTAGGCAACGCTAGCCGCCTCGGAATTGGTCGCTTTGCGCCTACAGCCGGCCCTCTGGGCTTCGGTATGACATCGGGCAGACAGCTGGAGCGTTTGCCAATTGCAGCCCAGCCTGGCCCGAGGCCGTCATTGGGCCCCTCGAGCAACCGGACCAGCGCCTCGATCCGTGACAGCTGCTGGCCTGGCCCGTGGACCAGCGTGTGCAGGGCCGTTTCAGTCTTATCTATTGGCAAACGCCGGCTGCCATTTTTTCGCACATTATCCGAGCAGCATTTATCCGCCCAGTTGCTGTTGCTGTGGGCACTACGGCAGGCCTGGCTGAGGGCACTAGACGGTTGGCCCGGCCGTGACGGGCCAGCACTCTACTGACAGTTCAGCGTTGGCGGATTGTCGGATTGTCGGATTGTCGGACACCTTTTTGCCGTTTATTGTCCTGTCAAAAATTGCGCCGTTGTGATTTTTTCTCAACGTTTCTGATGCTGTTTGCCATTCGACTTTTTTTTTCATTTTATTAGTCTCTTTTTCATTTATTAGTCTTTTTTTTTTTTCATTTATTAGTCTGCTCTTTTTCTGTCTTCCACTCTCCTTTTCTCATTTTAGTCTCCCACTCTATTTTTCATTTTTTGTCTCTGTACCTGCCGGCCAATCGAATCGCCCGGTATATTTAGCGCGGATGAGATGGCCTCACGTGACCGCCGCTGCCAGCTATACAAGCGAGACGTGACTGTACGGGTTCCATATACGCGCGTTAGCTGCCACTGGTGGTGGCCCTAGAAATGCGAGGCCAGCAAGCCACCGCCAGACTGGGGGGCCTGGGGCCCCGCGGGCCGCCAGAATTGGCGGTATCAACTGTAGGAGCACGCTGTGCGGCGTGGGCCCGGCGGGCGGCCGGTTCAGGACATTTTGCAGCCTTTTCGCGTGTTGCAGCAACCGACTGCAGCAGTTGCAGCAATTGCCCCACGCGCCACCACCGGCCCTGGCAGGCAGCGTCGGCGGCGGCCGGCGCTGGGGGCCGGCTGGATCGGGCTGCCCGAACTGGGCCTTTGCAGCCTCGCCGAATTTCCGGCTCTGGCCCGGCCTCTGTCGGCGAACGCGTATTACGAGCATCGATCTTGCAGCCTTATCGCCAAATGACAGCCGCAAGGTCGGTCGGGACGGCGCCCGGCAGTCGGCCCGCCAAGTGCCACCCACCCGTGCAGTGTCACTCAGAGCAGTGCACGCCGGTGTCGCAAAGTTTTTGCAGCTGCGCTGTTAGTGGCGTTGGAAGGGTGTTTTTTTCTCGGGTTTTTTTCTCATGTAGGTTTTTTTATTTTTTTTTCTCTCTCATGTTTTTTGTGGTTATTGTCGTTACTTAAAAAAACTGGATTTTTGAATTTCATAATTTTTTCTCTCTTCCACTCGTATTATCATTTTCGTATTTCGTTTGTGTGTTTTGTGCTTGCGGCCCGTCAATCCATCAATCGCGCCCGTTCTATTCAAGTGTTGTGCTGCTTCGATCTCGCCATCGTTGTTCGTTATCGTGTTATTGTTATCGGCAGTCCATCATTGCTGATTCGCCATAAGCCATGGTGTTGTACAAACGAAAGCAGGTGATTTTCGTCAAGCCTCCTCCGCTCCCGGAGGACTTGTCCACCGAGGTCTACTTCATAGAGGCCACCAAGGAGTGGTTCCTCAGCTACGACGAGTACATTGCCAGAATGGACTACTACCGCAGAAGAAAATTCGTGTGTGAAATCACCGGTAACTCGTGCCTTACGTTTTTCGAGGCCCTCGACAGCGAGGTCAAGGAAATCAGGGGCGTCGAGAAAAACTTCCCAGAAGCCTTGAGAGAGCACATCCTCAGATTCCTCCAGTACAATCGAATCACCCGCCTAGATCAGTTGGTCGACAAAGTGTATCTGGTGTTCAAAAACGAATACTTCCCGGGCGAAACCATCTATATAAAGGGCTCGTTGGCCCCCGGTGAATCCACAATGCAGTCCCTGTCGTTGAAAAACGAGTCGCCAAACCCAGAAGACTCGGCGACGCCCTCGTCGTCCGTCAGACAGAAAGGTATAATACGAGAGAAAGTCCAGTACAGCAACCCATCGGACGGCTTGATGACAAAGTATCTTGTCGCCAGACTCAACGACGGCCGCCAGGCCATCGTGACAAAGGATAATATCTCAAGAGACCGCGACTACTTCACCAAGTGGCTCATCAAGACTTTCATCAAGTTGACCATGTCCAGGTCCCACAAAGTCGGTGCTCCTTGGGTCGTGAAAGACAAGTTTGCTAAAAAGTATCGTATTCCGCAAGAGTACCCTGAAGACCTCAAACACTATGAATCATCCACGCCCAACGGAGAAATCCTCTACGATGAACCCAAGTCGAGAAAAACCGCTTCGCCCGCCGTCAAAACGGAGAAGTCAAAGAAGCTGCAGATAAAGCTAGAGAACCCGGACGACAAAAAAACGAAGCCGAAAAAACTTGCTCCCTCATCAAAGAACATGAGAAAGAAGGCTGCTCTCAACAACCTCATTAATGACGATGACGACAAGGGCACCAGTGACCCTGTCAATTCCACACCAGCCCCAAAACGTGAAGACCCTAGAAAGAAGTTCTCCTCGCATCACTTGCCTGAAAATGTTCAGTACGAAATCCAAAGGGCAATAAGTATGGGTGAACCTCAATCTGCCGCGGTGTCGTCATTTCAACCTACCAGGAAGAACATTGTGGACGATCTCGAGTTGAAGTTCGACCTTCAAAACACAAGACCCACCGCTCGCGAAATGCTCGTTCCAGAGAATGCCATGAATTTCAATGAAAAACGCATAAACGATCTTAATGAAGCCATCAAGAATAAGGAAAACCCAGACGTAAAAGCGGAACACAGCGCCATGGAAGTGGACGAACAAGAGGATGATACGGATGAAGCCGACGCTAATGAACTCGACATTGATGAAGCCAAAGAACAAATCGACAAACTCTCTCAGAAGAAGTTAACGGCTGTACAGCAAGCTTTGGAGTCGTGGGCTTTCTTGAATATCTTCCATAAAGTTCTCAAATTGGACACATTCACATTCGACGATTTTATCTATGCTATGGGCTGGAACGACGAGCAGTTCTCGGAACTTGGCAGATGTGACTTGTTAGACGAAATATGGTGTGCAGTTCTTGGTGGAATTGTGTCCAACAAAATCCCTACCAGCAAGGATAAAGTCGACGAGGACGAGATATTTGGATTGCAGATCAACTTGCCCCACGAAGACTCCTTCATCAATCCTCCAAATAACAAAGAAAAGAATACGAGCGAAGACCAAGACCAAGACGAAGATCGTGGTTCGGACAGTGAAAAAGAGGATAAAACCCTTAAAAGTGACGACGACAACGGTTCTGACAATGAATCAGGTTCTGACAACGAATCGGAAAAACCAAGAAAGAAGGCCAAGAAAGAAATCGAGAAGAATGGCGAAGCAGAAAATGAAGCCGATAACGAAGAAGAAGAAGAGGATGAATCTATCGAAGTTAACTCCGAGAATGAAGATGATAGCAATGACGAGGACGATAATGAAGAGGACGAAAACCGTGAACACAATGCCTTCATTGCAATGAACCATAGGGGCACCAGTTGGGATGACAGACTCCGCCGCAGGAATTTCAAGGATGGTAACTGGCAATGTATTGTGCTTGGTGTGCTTTCTTCGGTGGATTACGTCCCCGAGTATAAGCCTATTATTGAAAAAGCCTACAAGGTCTTGGCTCCTTTACATTTGACCCCTACTCCTTCCAACGTCATGAACCAATTCTACTCGGTGATGGATCTTGACTTGAAAGTCAAGGTGTTGAATATTCTCACGACTTTGTTGTCGAACGGCACTGTCGTGAGAAAATACATCGATGAAGCCTTGGAGCTTGCATCAAACTTGAGACGTAATCGTTTGGACAACATAAGGGATTACAAGATTGCGTTGGATGTTGCACAAAAACTGCACCAACAAATTCATGACAAATTGGTGGCTGATATTTCAGCAAATCCTAAGCTGTATGACCCCTCCAGCAGAAATTACCCGTCGGACACTGGATTCCCACCATATGATATTAAAAGAAAACCTCGACTCAATTTCAACGCTTTCGAAATGATTCCCGAGGAGACGATACTTGCGGCTAAAGACATCGAGTTTAAGAGCATCTGGGAAGAAAGAAAGACCGCTTTGGTTCAGTTACAGGGCTTGAAGAAATCCAAAAGAGAGATTGAACAGCAGCTTACTGAAGTCGACTGCCAAAGAGTGAAGCTTTTAGGTAAAGACCGATTGTTCAACAGATACTGGTGGTTTGAAAACAACGGGTTGCCTAATCTTCATGCTAGTTCTAATGGCGAAGACGAAGAGGACGAGTCAAAGAAAAACAACGCAGATGATGACGTGGATATGGATGAAAAGGATGATGTTTCGGACGAAACTTACCTCATGGGTAGATTGTGGATTCAAGGTCCAACCAACGAAGACTTGAGCGTCAATCTCAAGCTGAACCATGAAGAAGTTCAAATGTTCCAGCAAGAATACGAGAGAAGACAACAGACCTCCGAGGCCCCACTTGGAAGCACATCAGACACCAAACCAAAACAGGTCGAGCAAAAACCAGAAGCTGAGATAGACGAGTTAAGACAGTTTGATTTGAAAGATGGGAAGCCACCTTTGAAGAAGATGTACTTCAAGGATGTTCCTGCAGCCTACAGAGAAACCGTTGAGAAATTCTACGAAATCAAATTCACCGATGACTCTATTGTGGACTCCTCACCCATGAAAAGAGAAGAACTGAACATCAAAGGTGAATGGCTTGACTGTGAGTTAGGACTCCAAGTTAATCGTCTCGAGACAATTGTTGGCAACCTCGGTTTAGTTAATGATCGCTTGAAAGCCAGCGACATCAAGCCAGTCCACAGAAAGCTTATCGAAGAGATGTCCGATCCCACCTTCAACGGAAACTACTGGAGGTACTATGACCAGCCACAGCAGATCGAGGCGCTATTCCAATGGCTCAATCCATGGGGCAAGCGTGAATCTCAGCTCAGAAAAGAATTAGCTGCAGTGAAGGATGCCATAGCAGCCAGCATGGAAGCAAGAAGAAACGCTCTTTGGTTGGATAGAATTCCTGAAGAAGAAGAGCAGATTGAGCAGCAATTAGAGCAGATTAAAGACCGGATTCACAAGCTCGAATCTGGTGAAATCAAGGCTGAAGATGAGGCCGAAGAGGACGACGAAGACGATGTTATTACTAGAAAAAGAGTGCTCAGAGTTAAAGGTGGCCAGAGGAAACGTCAGAAGACTCTTAGTGCCGAGGAGACAATTGCTAGTGGAAGCGTGGAAGACCTCACCGAGTTGCAGACGAATCTCACTACCGAGTTGGAACAGAAGAGAGAAGAGAGGGAGTTATCACGAGTTCTTGAATGGGTCAATTCGAGTGCTTTAGAAGAGTTCAGCAAAACACTTTACGAAGGAGGCGACAAGTGGACTAAAGCTAAAGGTAAAAAGCTGAGAAGGTAAACTATTGTAATATACAAAACCGTATGTATTATAATGCAAAGAAAGTATGCATGGAGCAACTGTAGAGATTAGTGATGCTTGCTTCTTTTGTTAGAGGCATCGTCATTCCAGTTTCTTTTGGACCTGCCATAATTCGACCGTTCTTCCCTTGTTCTGTCCACCAACTGCTTCAAGCGCAACTCTTTTTCGTGCTGTTCCTTCAACGCTTTCTCCCGGAGCAATTCGTTTCTGAACTTGATGTCTTCTCTCGCCTTTTTATCGGCCGATTCCAAAGCCTGCGACAAGTCGCCGAACTTCTTGACGTTGACGTTTTCCATCGGGTCTTCGGGTTCAGAGCCGCCGTTGGCTGCTAGCATGCGCTTATCCAACGAGATGAAGAAACCCTGGTTATTCTTCCAGTTGGATATAGCGGCCGGAATTTTCCATTTCTCCCTATCCTCTTTAGTCACGGCCAGTGTATTAGTGTTCTTCAACACCGGCGGTGGAGGCGACGGCTCCTTGTGTCTATTCTTTCGAAGCTTGAACTTGGGAGGCAACATTGGATCCTCCACATAGTTTCTGATCTGTATGGTTCTTCCTCTATCGTCATCCTCACCATCTAGAGTGCTTGGGGTATAATTCACCACGGTGGTTTGATTCATTTTCTGTTTGGCTTCTGGGTCCACGCCGTTCTTCTGATCAATAAGCTTTGAAATCACCGACTTCGTTTCTTCTACGCATGCCCGGAGGCTGTCATCTGGGCATGTTTCAAGGTTGTACCGAGGGAAATGATGCTTGAGATTCTTGAACCGCTGCTTAAGCGGGATAGTGTCTTCGTAAGACGTCTGCACTCGCCGGCCACTGGGCAAGTTGCCCATAGCTATTGTGCTGGAGTAGTTCAAGGTGCCATCGGGGTTGACCTGAAGGTGGGAAATGCTGGTGGTGTTATCACCCTTATTGGGGTTAGCCATCACAGTCAACTCGTTCTGTTGTATTTGGTTGGCCACGGTTACCTGTGACAGGCTTTTGGCTCTTCCTTGCTCAAATTTGGCTCGTAGGCTTCCTTGACGCGCAGCATACTTTGGTGCCGGGAGAAGAGAACTAAACATCTTCGTAGCTCTGGCAGATGTGTTCTTTGTTTTCTTTGAATGTGACTGGCAATATTCAAAGATGCTCATTACAAATAGATTCGGAGACGGAGGTACGGGTGTCGCGTTAGTTATATACGAAATCAAACTTTTAAAAAATCCCAAATTTCTGGCAGGTTGCAAAAACCCAAGTGAAGAACGGGTTGACCTTGACGGGCCTGATGAGGTTTTCGTCAACTGGAGAATCAAACTTGAGTTCTTCGACCGTGAGGGTCTTGTTGGCAGCGAACCGCTGGAAAACAACAAAAAGGAAATGAAGCACTCTTTGCTCAAGAGTAAGATGCACATAAACTTCATTATATTTCCCACCATAGGCCTCTTGCGAGGAGGAGGTGAGTCTTGACAACTCGGTGACGAGCTCGTCGTCACTGCTGGTGGTGCTGGCAAGGCCCGAGAGACCTCTTCTGCCGTGAGCGTGTTCCACCATGATGTCGGGCGAATCGGTGATAATACCGTACTCGCGAAGACCGGCGACTTTCCCCACATTGACCAAGTAATCAAACTGCTGGAAGTTGTTGACGGTCCAGGAGTAGAGCTTCAAGTCTTGAGCTTTCAACAAGGGGGCAAAAGAGGTCAAGAATCCGACCGACCACGTCAGGATATAGATCAAGGACACCCCAGTGATCTTGAACCGAATGAGGAAATCGGGGTCTTCGGGCAACCGGTCGATATACGTGTTGTAGTGAAGGTAATGAAGGGAGTCTCTCCAGTTGACCGAGATGTGGAGGATGTCGAACTGGGAGTAGCCCAACGGATTTCTTTCGGGGGACACGTCTTGGAACACCTTCTGGAAGTAAGGATCCTGGTTCATGTACTTGATGAAACTCAAGTCCCAGATGCCGAACTGGATTCTATGGAGCCACCATGTCAAGTCGTTGTGGACCGACAAGAGGTCTTCAATGAGGAGTTTCAAGAGCTTGGTTGGGTTGAGTCTCTTGATGTCCAACATGAGTCTGTGGTCCTCGGAGCCGGTGTCCTTGACGAAGCCGTGGAACCAGTTGAGCACGTCTTTGAAGCTGAGCAAAGGCTCGCCGCTCTCAATGGTTTTCAACTTTCTCAACGTCTCATAGTCGGTGTGCAAGATGTTGTAGTCGGTGGGCTCGCCGTTTTCGTCGCAGAATATGCGCTTAGTGGAAACATCGTGGGAAATGATCAATACTTCGTCCGACGTCATCCACAAGTCGGTTTCTATCGAGGTGGCGCCCGACTTGTAGCATTTATTGAAGCCGTTGATGGTATTTTCGGTGTACTTGGCTTTGAAGCCACGGTGGCCCGTGATGATCGGGGACTCTTGCAACATTTTGCAGCACGGTGGGAGAAAAAAAGCGAATAAGCTGAGGTGACAGGTGAATTCAAAAAGGGTAACAACAAATTGACAGCGGGAGTCTAGGCTTTCAAGATGCAGTTAATGATAAATGACAATAAGTTCCAAACAGGAGTTTAAAAATCTAAGGGTTCTAAAGCAGGATTAAACGCAGACGATATTTAGATTCATCGGCAAATATATATGGGGGCACAGGATTAGTAGCAAATGCGAACACGAGGGGCACGAGGCAAGATGAGCACGTTTAGGCAAGTTATCCATTAAAACTCGGGTTTAACCAGTTAAATCGTTTTCGACAACAAGTTGCGTTCACGTGGTAGAACAACCTGGCAACTTTGACCTTATTTATAATAGGAAAAGTTTTTTCTGAATTATTCCTTTATATCGTTTCTTTTTTCCAATTTTTTTTTTTCCAATGGTGCTTATGTGAAATGCCTCATGTTTATGTATTTGACTACTGCGGAATCGGTGCCAGAACCGCGACAATGACTGCCAGCATGTCGTGCTGATGGCGGCTGTCGGCTGAAAGGGGGCGCCCGCTCTGTCACGCTCCGGGGCAATTCAAGGGAAGTTTGGTCCGGTCTCGCCTGGCAGGTTGCATCATCGTGCCGATTGTGGCAATTATTACTCACCGCGGCACGGAGGCTGCTCGGCCCGGACGGCCCAGCCACAGCCCATCACGAGACGGGCCTAACGGGCAATCGTGCTGCCGTATACACAGTGGCACCGGACGAGTTGCACCACCTCGACCAGTTCTGCTCTGCTGGTGCTGGTGGCGACCAAAGGCCTATTTCCGAAATTGCCGACTTGTTTGCGCCTACATTCGCTGTCTACTCGGAGGTATTGTCCTGCTTGTAACTGTTTATTATGAGCGCACGCAACCGAAAACTGGACCAAATTGTCCATTTCTGGAATCGGTTTCCCCACATTTTTCTGAGGAAAAATAAGCTGTCCATCGCGAGCCGATTCATATTTTTCAGCACCTAGTCATTCCTCAGCTGGCTGCTGGGGTCGCTTGTCTCGTCTTCGGCAGTCTTCTAGTAGTGTTCAATGTTGAGCGGGTAGTCGGGGAGGGCCGGGCCTCACAATTTTGTTTTCTGCTGGTCCACCACCATTTTTATCAACGAGAACGCGATGCTCTCGGGGCCAGGAAGGAGAATTCCTTCGGGGTTCGAGTCCGAGTCCTCCTTCTCGTAAACCAACTTGCGCACAAAGTCGATGTCAAACCACCTGGCGTCGGCCAACTCGCGGTCGTGGCCCAAGTGGATCGACTCGTTGACCCCGTTGAATTCAACTACCCCAAGGCACCCGATCATCAAGCTGGCCGGGAACGGCCACGGCTGCGTCATGATGATCTGGATGTCCAGGCACACCACGCCCGTTTCCTCCCAGATCTCTCTTTTCGTTGCCACTTCCACCGTCTCGCTCGGCTCCATGAAGCCAGCCGTGCACGAGTACATCTTGGTAAAGTCGTACCGCTTGTTCAACGACAAGAGAACTTTGGTGCGCTCCACGTTGGTGATGGCGGTGATAATCACGGCATCCGTACGCGGGAACGACACATTCAGCACACTGACGTTCTTGACCGGACAGTCAAAGTACTCCTTGTCCTCTCCCGTCGACCGGCTCTTCCTGGTAGTCTTGCCCTCGTTGGTGCAGCGCAACTTGCCGCCAGCGTGTATCGGGATCACCTTGCTGCCGCAGCCGGTACAGAACCGGTTCCGCGACAACCAGTCCAAGAACATCTTGCCGTGCGAGTAGAGCGATGCTTCGTGGTGGTCGAAGCCAAAGTAGTGCTTTCTCGACACACTGTAGAAGAGGCCGGCCTGGTCCACGCCCGAGTCTATCACGTGTCTTTTCACCAAGTTGTCCACATGGCGGGCCTCACTAACGTCAACCGCGAAGAACGGAATCCCCTGGTACCGGCCTTGATGGTCCAAGTACTTCTCTTCTTCGTGGCTGCTGCGTCTGTGCATTTCCTGGTTGATTTCCTTGTTGCCCACTTCCCCCGCCTTCAACTGCAGAAGACTCAATCCCACACTCTCGTCCTGTAACCCCATGAAAAAGAACACCGGCTTGCCGTCACGAAGACCGGGGGCAAGGTTCTTGTTGTCTTGGACCCAAGTATCCACAATCTGGGTCCACTCACTGTGGTTGTTCAAACCTTTGTGCCCGCTCAATTGGCTGTCTCCGTTGGTGAGAATCACCAACTTCTTGTCTCCGTTCTTGTTCACAAGAGGATTGGCTCTTTCAAAGAAAATGAACCGAGCGCTAGGGTGTTTGACAGCATTGCTGATAAAATCGCTATCCTCTCTTAAAAAAGACACCCTGTTGACGGCTTCGGTGCCGAAGTACATCGTGTTGCGCTGCTCGCTGATGCTTGTAAACCTATCGTGGGACATGTCGTAGTATACCTGTTTTTTCAGTTGGTGGTGGGAAAATCGGCTAAAAGACTGATTGAATATATTCTGTCCGATGGATCCGAAACTAGCGATGCTATTGTGATTCCAGTAACGCTGACGTATAAACCTGCTTATTGAGTCTCCGGCTAGAAGGTACTTCAGTGTTACCATAAACCAACTTAGCAGATTACTAATAATTTGCCATTAAGAAAAGCAAATGAGGGAAAAAAATGTCTGCTACGAGTCTAAATCTCATGAAAATTTCGGAAATTTCGCCGAAATTTCTTATCGGATATTATGGTTTGTCTGTGTATTTACAAGTGTCTGGCAGCGCCATCATATATACAGTAGTATGCTGCAAAGTTAGTAATTGAGGTCCACAAGTAACCATATTGGAGCTCGGTGCTGGTATGATCAGATAATCATTTGTATTGAGACACTTTCCTCATTGATAATCGGAAGTCAAGCGTTCTTTAATATCCAAATCGTTCATCATGTAACCAAACACCACGAGCTGCCGGGAGTTAAAAAGTAACATACCTTCATTATGAAATGTTTTGATCGTGTCGTCATTATTTGCGAGCACTGTAAACGGTTAGTACGTGATCCAATGGTGGTCGATTGTTTTTCGATCTTGTCAGCTATCTTAGATGTTTCCTCAATAGATTTCGGAAGTCTAACGTCTAAAAATCTTTTTAAATCATCATCTAGATCGAAACTTAATGTGCAAGAACATACCTTGTCCAATTAGCCAAGCGCCATTCTCTTCTTCACCACTTTTGGTAAACCTTTGATCCACCCTTTACCTGTCTTGTGGTCTATTATCACAAAGACTCTTCCGGATTGCCTCATTCTTCCCGTCCGCCCAATGCGATGGACCAAGTCAACAGAAGTGTTTGGCAAATCCATTAGAATCACATTTTTGATCCCCACGAAGTTCAAACCTCTTGCCAACAAGTCAGTAGTAATTAACACCTTGATTTTGCTCTGGTCGGTGTCATCCTCCACTAGCTCTGCCGGCTTCAAGAACGGCTCGATTTTCATCATCCGTTCCTGAGCACTATTTTCTCCCGTGACTCCAACAATGTCTTCTTCCCGATGGCCAAACCTCTTGATAAGAGTCTCCACCAATGGCTCCACATCCTTCTTCTCATTGACGAAAACCAAGATCCGCTTGACATAACCGGCCTCAGTCCCGTCATTGTGAATGGCGTACAATGCCTGAGCAAGACACTTCGTTTTGGAACCCAAGTAAGGTGCCAATTTAGCATCAAGAATCTTGACATTGATCTGAGAGGGTATCTTGTGCAACGATGGAGTCACGATATTGATCAAGGATCTTTCATCCCCAAACACCGTCAGCATGGTCTTGTTGAATTCCCGAGGAATAGTAGCCGAACAGAACACAAGGTCTCGACAGCTTCTAAATTTTTGTAGTACTGCGCTGGTGTCAGCAAGCCACGACTTATCCATTAAAGTGTCAGCCTCATCAACCACACAGTAGTTGACATGGCTGAAGTGCTTGAAAGGGCGGCTCACGTTATTCAAGTTATGAAGACTGAGGATCTTGCTGGGGGTAGTAATAAGAACGTCAATGCGTCCACGAGCTTCCAACAGCCTGAATAAAACCTTGTGAGGATCACCGGCACCCCATTTCACCACGTTCAAGTTGAGCGAGTGTGAATTATCGGGAGACTCAATGAAATCACCGTATTCGGTCTTCAAATACTTTTCACCAACGTCAGTGGCTAGATCGTAATCAATAGTAGCAGCGCCATTCACACATTCGTAAACTTGATCAACAAGCTCATGCGTAGGAAGAAGGATTATCGATCTGATGTTCTGAGACGCTTTTGACGCTTCAAGAAGCTGTTTTGACTTCTTGAACAATTCGAAATCGTCTTCCTTCAATTTGGACAACAAAGGAGCCAAATATGCCCAAGTTTTACCAGAACCAGTCTCAGCAGCGATGGTGAAAACCTTGAGACGGTTTTTTTCGTTCTCTCTAACAAAGCTGTCAAGCAACGCTTGCCCTTGAAGTTCATTTTTGGGTGCCGGTTTGGCAGAAGCCGGCTTCCTGGGCTGGTTAATCTTTCTGACCGCAGCAACTTGCACCGGAGTGGGTTTGATGTCTAGTTCGTTCTTGTCTTTAATGTAGGTGCTTTTCAAGTTGTAGCCCTCCTTGATTTGGTTGATCATGGCGGCTCTGACGGTGGGGAAAATTCTCAATGCTTCGAAAGAGGTGACTTTCTCCAACGCCTTCTTGTTGGATTCGAAAAGCTGTTTTTTCGGCTCGTGAAGACCCGAAAAATGGCCATACCTGAAGACATTTCTACTATCCAGATTGGCTCTCGGTGCCTCCAAGGCCTTGTCCTTGCCTAGCCTCCTGGGACTGACCCGTTTCTTAGTCTTTGAGGAAAATGACTTGTGTCTTGTGGACTCAAGAGCCATCACGAACGGCGACATCAGCCGGTGCTTCACGGGGCTAAGTAGCCGCAGTCGTAGAAGCATGGCCTGCCTATTTGTAGAATGAGAGTTGGTGTATAAGAGGTGATTCCACCAAAAAATGAACTTTGTCTTGTAGTAGAAAAGAAGTTAAGAAGGTGAAAATTTTCCGCTAGTCAGAAATAGATGCAAATATTGGCGATGCTCGCACGACTTTTTTTTATAGGGCTAGCTTTTGTGTTGAATGAGAAAAAAAAAGTGTAGAATATTGAAAATTCTTCGATTTGGACTCAAACACCGTGGATAACAAAGCATTTGTGGCCCCTGAAAGATGTTGAGAAGATCGATAGGACAGTGCTTCCGCAGAGCCGAGCATGTGAGGGTGGCCTCCAGAGGACTTAGTTCCACTTCGGTCCAATTAGCTGCAGCCAAGCCCGTCAAACAGAAGCAGACTGCCCCAAAATTCAAGCCTACTGCCAAAGAAACCACCAAGATCAAGAAAGGGGGGATGACCCATTTGGGATTCAGGGACGCCGTACGGTCCATGGGCTTTGACAGGTTGGCAGTTGACCTCGAAGAATTGAATGTTAACGTTCTCTCCACTGGTTCTGCTGAATCTGAAGTCGTCAAGTACGAACCACACACCCAGGCGTCGCTTGAGTCGCTCAAGGCGTTCAAGAAATATCAGCATCACGAGATATTCAAGAGCCCCGTATCGTTGGTGAGTCAAAACACCCTCGAGATCCGTGACTCTTTCGTGTCTAACTTGTCCAAGCCATCTGACTCGAACAGGTTGTGTTTGTTGGGGTCCCGGTTCTCCGGGAAATCCACTTTGATGACCCAGGCCAACGCGTTGGCTTTATCAGCCCACAACAACGACGTGGTACTCTTACACGTCCCAGAACCAGAGTTGATAATGAACGGTACCAGTGATTACATCCACAACCAGAAGCTAGGCAAGTACCAGCAACCAATGTTCACCAAAAGATGGATCCATCAATTACGCGCTGCCAACGAAGCAGTGTTCAAAAAGATGCCATTGTCCAAGGATGTGTCGTTCGTCACCAAAAAGCAACAGTTCAATTTGAAGAAAGGTGAAAGTTCGTTGTACGACTTTGTGTTGAACAACCACGAGTTTGGCAGATTTGGCGCCTCCACCGCATTCCAGTTCTTCATTGACGAGCTAGTGCATCACTCAGCCGAGTTCCCGGTGTTGGTGTCTGTTGACAATATCAATGCTTTGACCGGTAAAACCTACTCCAAATACCATCACCCCGACTTTACACCAATTCACTTTTCTCATTTCGAAGTGGGCGACTTCATATTGCAAGTCGTCAGTGGCCAGCGGGTCTTCCAGAAAGGTGGCGTGTTGCTTGCAGAAACAAGCACCCAGCCTGCTAGTAAGACATTGCCCGTGGGACTCGGCTTGATCGAGCAAGACCCGTACTGGAGACGTGGAGTATGTGACTTCAACGTTGCCGACCATTTCCTTGCCAACGGCGGCGTCAAGGCCTACAACTTGAAGCCATTCACAAAACACGAAACCAGAAACTTGTTGGAGTTCTACAACGAGGCAGGAGCTTTGCAAATAAGACAGTATCCTACCAGTGAGGACTCCAAAACCGTGTTTGATGCAGTGGTGGAAGACGACACATTCGATGCCAGTCAACAATTTGACAGAATCGTGAACAACGCTTTCACGGTGTCATCAGGAAACCCCGGTTTCATCTTGCAAGACGCTAAGATTTCTTACTAGTCTGTGCCTATACATACACCTCCCCTCATTATCTGTAAATACGTCAATACAAGCAAACATCATGTTAAAATAATTCGTGAATTAATGGTTGTCTAAAGTACAAGAGCCGGGCTGGGCCGGCGTATAAACATGACGGGCACCAAAACTATGCAAAAGTATCAAGTGAACAAAGTGTCTTCTTCTCTCAAGTATTCACCAATATCGCCTTGTCTGAAGGCCACAATGCCGGTTGGTTGTAAGTTTTTAGCTTCGTTGGTCGATTTGGCACTGACACCAAAACCCAAAGGTACATCACTCATGGAGTACACAATGAGCCCGGCGTGCTCTGGAATGTCGTCGGACATTCTGCCGACGTGTGCTTTCAACACATGGTTCCCGTATAAAAATGGCATTTCCCCGTTGGCCTTGATCCAGATCTTGAATTTGGCGTATTGAGCCAAGTACGGCAAAGCCGTGATATGTAGTCTGAACTTGCCGGTCTTGGTGAACTTACCGAAACAGGTTCCCACCGACATCAAGTTCTGTCTGGACACGGAGGTGGCGTAACGGGCTATTTGCTCAGATACATAGTACACTCTATCCTTCTGTAATCTGAACACATGGGGGTTGGTTGGATTGTCCACGAGGAAACTTATGTTTCTGCCGATGTAGTTGGCCAACTTCTCGAACACCACTTTGGTTTCTTCTTCTGTCAAGGATCTCATGGTGTTGCTTTCCTGCGAACAGTCCTGATGAAACTAATGCTGGTTGAATGTTGAAAAATTTCGATGGAACTGAACTTTTTTTTTTCTCGCGATGAGGAACCACGAAAATATCTGTATATAATTTTTGACCATTGAATAAAACATTGGTACTACTCAACACCACCAAAACATGAGCACTGAAGATGATAAAGTCCATTTGGAACAAAGCCCCGACATTGTTTCAGAAAAGCCTGTTCACACCCGGGAAGACGACGATAGTGAGAAACAGCCTGCTAAGAAATGGAAGAGAGACAAAAGCTACCAGATTACGTAGGTAAGTTTTTTGACCCTAAACCGCCGATTGGACCTTGTTACTAACTTTTCTAGTGAGTATAAACCACGCTTAGACGATAACGGCAATCCGATCCCCAAGTCGGAAAGAAGACCGAAGAAGAAAGTTGCTTGTATGATTGGTTACTGTGGAACTGGCTACAATGGGATGCAGATTCAAAATAACCCCGACGTTAAAACCATTGAAAACGATTTGTTCCTGGCATTTGTCAGTGCTGGCGCCATCTCGCCCGAGAACTCGGACGATTTGAAGAAGAACGGTTTCATGAGAGCGGCAAGAACCGATAAAGGTGTGCATGCCGCCGGCAATGTCATCTCTTGTAAATTGATCATTGGAGACGAAGACGTGCTTGCCAAAATCAACTCACATCTTCCAGAGCAAATCAGAGTGTGGGGCATTGAAAGAACAAACAAATCTTTTGACTGTCGTAAGATGTGCTCTTCCAGAGTTTACGAATACTTGTTGCCTAGCTATTCGTTACTACCAGCCAAACCTAAGAGTACCTTGGCTGAGCTCATTGCTAAGCACGATGCTACTCATCCCGGTATTATTCGTGACGATAAAGAAGGCAGAGAGTGGTGGGAGTCCACTCTCGAGGCCATCATGACCAAAGGCAACCTCACCAAAGAACAGATCGAAGATATCCAGTTGAAAGTCAATGAAACTACTAGAACCCCAGCCGCTAAAAACGACGAGGAAGTGGAAAACGTGCAAATTAACCCAATCGTCGACGAAAACGGAGAGTTGACTGAGTTGGGCAAGTCCATGAGACTCATCAAGGATGTTGAAAATGAGCGCAGAAGGTCTTACAGAATATCCAAGGAAAGATTAGACTTGTTCCGTGAGGCCATGAAACAGTACGAAGGAACCAATAACTTTCACAACTTTACTTTGGGCAAGCACTACAAAGACGCGTCGGCTAAGAGATTCATGAAAGGTACCAGCGTTTCCGAGCCTTTCATCATCGAAGGAACTGAATGGGTCTCAATCAAAATTCATGGCCAGTCGTTCATGTTGCATCAAATTCGTAAGATGATTTCGATGGCTTGTTTGGTTGTTAGAACGAGCTGTCCAATTCAGAGAATATCTGACTGTTTTGGACCTACCAGGATCAATATTCCAAAAGCCCCCGCTTTGGGTTTGTTGTTGGAGAACCCAGTGTACGAAAGTTACAATTCGGTTCTCCAGAAATTCGGGTACAATCCTATTGACTTCTCCCAGTATCAGAAAGAAATGGACGAGTTCAAAATGAAGTTCATCTACGACAAAATCTACGGCGAAGAAACAAAAGAGAACACATTCCATGGCTTCTTCAACTTCATTGATACCTTCAAGAGTGACTCTCAGAACAAAGATAAGCATATATTTGACTTTTTAGGTGCTATTTTCGAGGGTGGCCCCAAAAACGAAAGTAAATAGAATCAACAGTCCGTGCAAGGAATATGTAACGAATGCAAAAATAAAAAAGTTGTTTGGAAGAATATTAGTTGAGAAAAGAATATACACACCGATGTAACTCAGCCATATAGAAACTAAAATGATGAAATGCTACCAGAAACAAATGACAAAATTAGGGAAAAAGGGCAGCTTAAAGCCATGCTGGATTGTTGGAGGGAGAAGCGTTGTTTGCGTTGGCGCCGGGGTTTATGCGACGCAAGTTAGCTGCCAACTTGCTCTTATCATCAGCATATGTTTGATTGGCTGGAGGTATGCCTTGATTGTTACCATTATTTGACACATATCTTTGGTAATGGATGTCATTAAACCTACCGACAGAGTCGTTGAGAGGCTGTGCTTGTTGTTGTTGCTGCTGGTTGGCATAATACAATCTTTGCTTGTCATCGGCCAAGTTCTGTACTTGATTTGAGGTTTCTGTGGTTTGCTGCTGAGCCTGTTGTGAAGCATCTTGCTGCTCACCCAGTTGTTCGCCTTGTTGTTGATCAGCAATTTTCAATTGCTCCCTTTGCCTTTCTTGTTGGAATTTATAGAGAGTCCAGTCGAAAACGTAGTCATATCTATATTTCTCTCTTCTGAACAAGTCTCTGAACAACTTTCTCAAGTATGGATAATCGGGCTTATCGTCGAATCTTAAGTTTTTGATGTAGTTCATGTAGGTCAAAAATTCTTTTGGTAAGCCTTTTGTCAACATATCATTGGGAGTGGTCATTTTCTTTTCCATGATTCTGTCGTATTTTTGTCTCTTCGTGGCGGCTTTTAAACCTTGCCATGGCAACGAGCCTCTGCAGAAATAAATCAACACATAACCCAAACTCTCTAAATCATCTCTTCTGGATTGTTCGATACCCAAGTGAGTATTGACTGATGCGTATCTAGCTGTCCCCGTCAAATTTTTGTTTTCTCTATAAGGGATATGCAAATGAGTTCTCGGATCTCTAAATTTTTTGGCCAACCCGAAATCAATGACGTTGACCTGGGAGCCTCTTCTACCAATGCCCATTAAGAAGTTGTCAGGCTTGATATCTCTGTGGATAAAGCATCTTGCGTGGATGTATTCAATACGGCAGATCAACTGGTCGGCTAATAATAACACCGTTTTATAAGTGAACTTTCTGTTGCAGTAATTGAACAAATCCTCTAGCGACGGACCCAACAAGTCAATCACCATGGCGTTGTAGTCACACTCGGTCCCGTACCATCTGACAAAAGGTATGCCGGGGCCTCCGCTCAAGGCTTTGTAGACTTTTGCTTCATATTCTAATTGTGGATGTTTTGCCTTTGTGTTTTCCAATTTGATGGCCACTTCTTCGCCCGAAATGATGTTGGTGCCCAAGTAGATATCACCAAACGAGCCCGACCCGATTTTGCGGCCAATCCGGTACTTCTTACCGACTCTTAAATCCATGGCGAAGCTGATGAATGAAAATAATTAGTAATGGACAATCAGTGACTTTTGAACAAGTGTTTGGACCCAAACTGCGACGAATCTTGGTGGATGTATTGCTGAAGTCACTTCCTGCCAAACTGTTGACTTCTTGTGGCGGTATGCTATTTGATAGATGGCGTCCAACAAGAAAAATACACTTAATCAGACTGATCAAAACGCTGGTTATTCAATGACGACGAGAAAAAGGGATGTGAGTGAGGGAAAAAAAAAAAAGAAATTCAGGTGCCAGTAACAAAAAAAAACACCGGGTTTATTTTACTGTCCAAGAGTCGCACGAACGGTGTGAATTTGCACGGGCACTGACAAATTGGGAAGTCAGATTGAAACAGGCTGTCCCGATAAGCAGGCGGAACGGCGGTGAAAAAGGTGCCGATGATTCAAGCGAGTGGCACGCTCAGGACGAAGTGGCACTTCCTACAAACACTATTCTTGCTGCTGTGATCGCTCCGGGTTTGTTGCTACTGTGTCAGGTGATAACCTTGCTGTGTAGTGAGCGGACCAAATAGCACAGCAGGTGCGGCCGAACCAGTAGCTTAGAGTTGCCGCCATTGGTGTGCGGGCCGATTGGGCTGTGGGGCCCCGAAACCCAGTTGTTATGTCACAGCAGGCGGCCAAATGGACTTATCGGCGGATCTGGCCAGATCTGGTTGCCTGGTGTTACCATGCCACGCCGCGCTGGCCTCTGCCCACACTTCTGGCAGCCAACTGGCGACGAGCTTTAGGGTGGTCAGCAAAAGCACGGGGACGAATTGCGGAGGCTGAATCGACAGCAGTGGGCAGGCAAACACCACAAAACCCAGCATGGAGCCGGCGGTGTACGGATGTGGCTGGCAGGGTCTCTAGTTTGGAGCCAGGCTTCACACAAAACGGGAGTGACACAGATAAAGCGGCTGAACGCTACAAATTAGACGAGGAGAAAAAAATCACAAAATTTATTAAGAAATAAAAGGTATTAGACCATTAGGATTGATGTATTAAAGAATTAGTTATTGAAGAAAAGCGAACTCAAAGACATTACTGTACTATGACAACCGTAGGATTATTTGGCGGCGGCGGAGGAGGAAGAGGATTTCTTGAACTTGTTCAATAATCTTTTGAACACATCGTTCTTCTTTGGAGCCTTTTCGACCTTGTCGGAAGATTCTTTGACGGCGGCCTTGGCTTCTTCGCCATCCTTGGCGGCGGATTCTTCGGCTTGCTTACCTTCTTCTTCAACTGGTTCAGCGGTTTCTTCGACCTGGCTGGCTTCTTGTTCAACTGGTTCGGCGGATTCTTCCACTGGCTTGGCGGCGTCTTCGACGGCTTCGGTTGGTTCGGCGTCGGCAACGGCTTCTTTGCCTTCTTCGACGGTTGGTTCAATGTCTTGTTCGGCTTCAGCGGCGGTGTCCTTGGCTTCGCCTTCCACGGCTTCAGTTGGTTCAGCGGTTTCGACCTCGTTGCCGGCTTCGTCGGCGGCAGATTCGGTCTTGGCTTCTTCCTTCTTACCCTCTTGGTCGAGGTTGGCTAATTGCTCCTTGGAGTCATTAGAAAAGATCTTGGAAGCTCTCTTAACTCTGTCCTTGATACCCATTATGAATTAAATATAGTTGATATGTGTCTAGAATAAACAATTGAATATAGAATAAAAACTAAATCAGAAAATTCAAACAGTAGCACACTGACCGGGAATTCGATCCTCATTTATATAGCCGGGAAATTAACGCCAGCACATTTTATTTGTTATTATTTCTATAAATGATAAGTAGACAGGAAAAGAATAAGAAAAAAAAAAAAAAAGCTGTTATACAACAAAAAAAAAAAAAATTACCTATTGTTGCAGAAACAACAGGGCAAGGCTAAAACAAGACGGGTGGATTCTCACTAAACAAGAAAAAAAAAATATGGCCATTTCGGAAAAGATAAGACCACAAAAAAGCCACCATACAATAAGTTGAAACAAATCGACAAACCGTATACTAACGCTCAAATTTACCGAATGCATTTATCGTGTATTGCCTCGTTGACTGTGGATTAGTCGGAATTCGGATGGAAAAACAAACATTAGACGACCAATTGTTTATGTCTCTATTATTTTTCGGTACCACTTACAATACCGCTACCCTTCACGATTTCATCCCTTCTTGATTCATTTGGGAATCCTGGTTGGTGATTGTTGTAATGTAGTGATGCTCCCGAGATGACGCATTTTACCCTGATTGAGAAAAACTCGATGGCGTTCTGAACCGGGGCAGTGGCTTTTCCCATTGCTCCCTACTGGCCCTGCCCTGTTACTGTTGGAGATCCTGGTCATGCCTTGGCGCTGTTGAGGATTGGCCGCCTGCTCGGCCCCGGCGGGCCAGAAGCTTCTTTCGGCTTCCAACATCGGCTCATTCTCAGGCTTCTCAGCCGTACATCCCGTTCCGTGAAGTAAACATGACGCGGGGGTGTGTGCAGGACACCAACGTCAACCTATGGCTTTTTTTTGGCGGTTGGCTTGTTTGTTTGATTTGGCTGGTTTTGTTCCACCGGCTACGGCGTCGTGGGAAAACCGAGTTAGACGAAGTTAGGGCTACGGCTACCATTCTGGACCGGCAGCCAGCCGCTCCCGAGGGCTGGCCCACCTTGACACGAGCGGGCACGCGCTGACGGCGACACGAGCCGGCAGCATAGTTACTGACGAACGATTTACACGGTGTGGCGGCCGGCTCGGCCGAAGCCGCTGTGGATGTATTACGGCCGTCTAGGGCCAGGTATTTTTAGCGCCCGATGCCCCAGCTGCATTGGGTTTTCGTCCAATTATAGCCCAAAAATGCAAAACCGCAGAAAATCGAAAAACCTACAGTATTGCCGCTGCTGGAAAGACACTGTCATTGTAGCCTGCCGGCCAAATCACCGCGGGTGCTGCAAGAGGCTTGCTGGGTGCCGGCCCAATGCGGCCACGATGCCCAATTGTGCCGATTGTACCTTGCGTCCCGTCACCACTCGAGCGACAATAGCACCGGTTTTGTCAAGCCAGCTCCGTCATTGATGTCATACCACAGTGGGCCATACTTCCCTCATTATAGTCGTGCATAAACGGTTGGTGCATTCGTATTTCTCACTTAGACTCAGATCCACCACATTTACGCATACTCACGGAAAAATTTTCTGCTGATTGGTCAAGACGGTACCGCCATCCAGCAAGTCAAAAACCACCATGGTCGCCAATGACGCCTCGTTGTTCTTGCACAACGACTTGCTACCTTCCCACTATGACCTCAGTCTCGAAGTGGACCACCACAAACCCAACTTCTCCGGGAAATTGTCGATTCTTTTGACTGCAAAGTCCAGTTCTGCTGTCAGCTCCAACTTCAAATTGACGCTACATGCCCTGAAATTGGTGGTCTTCAGTGCCGTTCTCAACGACTCCCACAAATGCACCGTCTCTTACGACCGTCAGAACCAGCACGTGACGTTTGAGGCCGCCGTGGCCCCCAGCCAGCTCCTGGGCCCGCTCAAACTCGACGTCAACTACGTGGGCCAAATCAACACCATTAAAACCTATAAAGACTCCACTTACGGTCTTTTCAAGACCAACTACTCGGACTCGTCCTCGGGCAGGTCAGATAACTTCGTCCTTGCCACCCACACCCAGCCTTATGGCGCCCGCCTTGTGTTCCCTCTTATTGATGAAGCCGTCCACAAGTGTCCCGTGACGTTGTCCATCACCACGTTGTCTCGTTTCAAAGTCTTGTCCACCGCCAGCTTGGAGTCATGTGAGGCCAAGCCGCTCACTGATCAGTCGGTATTCAAGTTCCTGCCTACTCCTCCCGTTGCGTCGCTGGTGTTCGGCTTTGTCATTGGCGACTTCGATTTCATCGAAAGCCCCTCGTGCCCGGTCCCTACTGGGATCTACACCACCAAAGGCGACCTGAACTATGCTCGTTACGCCCTAGAAGTCATCAGCGCTGTGTTGCCAATTGTGCAAGACTTGTTGAAAGTCGACTTCCCTTTGAACAAGCTCGACTTCGTGACTTTACCCTTTCTCAGTGATATGGCAATGGAGAACTGGGGGTTCGTCACAATAATTGCCCTGCAACTTCTTCTTGATGAGAGCACGGCAGACGCCACCGCAAAACGCCAATTGAGACAGTTGGTGGCTCATGAATTGATTCACCAATGGATTGGTAACTTGATCACTTTCGACAGCTGGCAGTACTTGTGGCTCAATGAGTCGTTCGCCACCTTTTTTGGGGACTACGTGTTGTACTTGGCGTCTATGGACCAGGAGGACGTCAAGTACTTCGAATTGAATCAAATTGAAGCATTGGAGTCTTTGATGGATTCTGATTGCTTCTACAGCGAGTCCGGAGACTCCCTTGCCAGCATCGCTAGTTACATGAAGCAAATGTCGGTGACCCCAGCATCACACACCAGCACTTTGTTCGACAAGAGCTGCTACGAGAAAGGTATGGTTTTACTCAGAACCATAGCTAGCATCTTTCAATACAATCAGGTCAGTCAAGACTCTGATAAGGCCGACTACTCTGAGTTTTTCAAAAGAGTGGGCCAGTTCATCCAGGAGTACAAATTCAAGAGTTTCAAGCCTCTCGATATGTGGTCCCATTTGAACGAGCATGTCTTCATTGACTTGCCTAGTTTCGTGCATGCGTGGATCTCGTATCCCGGTTTCCCTATCTTGAATGTGACAAAGAAAGGTAACTCGATCAGGATTGAACAGCACCGTTTTCTTTATGACTCGACCCCACAGGAATTGAGTTTGGAGGATCAGCCATTCCATGTACCTCTTTTCATTAAGTTCAATGACGACAAGGGACAACAGAAAATCATGAATGTTCTCTTGACCGACCGGAAAACAACCCTTGATGTCCCCGCCGACAAGCTCATTTGCTTGAACCACAACAAATTGGGATACTACCGCGTCATCTACGACAAGGAGATAACCGACAGCTTCATTGCCAATGTCAAAGCAAACAAGGTAAACGATCAAGAGTTGATTTCCTTCATAAACGACTATGGCAAAATTTTGGGACAAGTCAAGATTAGCGACGGGGAGATTTTGGCCAGTTTGCTCCGGGTGTTGGAGTCTTTCACCGACGACAATTGGGAGCTATCGTATCCAGTGTTGAAAGTGGGATTGAACTATTTGGAGATCGTCAACAACATCTTCTTGCATTTCACTGAGTACAGCGAGTACCGAGAATGGCAGAACGAGTTCATTGTAAAGCTTTATAACAAGATCGGAGGATGGGACTCCGTATTGGAATTACAGGATTCCTCGTACAATGCCATTGAGTTACAGGTCAGAAACCTCGTCTTACAAATTGGACACCAACAAGAGCAGTTCCAGTCGTTTGCCAGGTTACTTTACAAGAAATTTTTCAACTCGGGTCTTGGGAAGAACTTCATTCCTCGAGAATTGCTTTCGTCGATATTCAACTTGACCATGGTTAATTGCAACCAGAAAGAATACAAGCAGATTATGGCATTGGTGAAAAACTCGGACGTGTCTCACTTGAAAAACTCCAATGCTACAGTTAGCGAGTTACAGACGGTGGCGGTGTCTTGTTTGAGTTTCACCAACAATGGGGAATTTCTCCACAAAACCCTTAACTTTGTCACGACAAACATTGACTCTAAGCTTATTGAACTCGCATTAATTGGGTTCAAATACAAAGACGATTTGCAGTCCAGACAGCAAATTTGGCAATGGTTTAAAGTTAATTACGATTCGTTTGTCTCCAAAGCGCTGAGAAAGGGTTCCGATTGGGCCAAACAAATCGCAGTGTCGTTGGACAACATCATCAAACTAGTTTTGGGGGAGATAATGCAGTACGACAAGAAAGCCATTGACCAATTTGTCCAAGAGAAACAGGACAAATTCCCTCACTACCATTTGCCACAGCTAGTGCAAGAGATGGACCAATCGAATAAAGAGAAAGTCTCAATCGCAAAATTTTACCCATCTTGGAGGGCCAATAATTAGCGCTCTGAGTGGAGTGCTATTATGTGAATAGTATTTTTTTTTTTATTACTCTGTACATAAACTATTAGTTACTCTTATTACTCTGTACATAAATAATGCACTAGCAAGTATGCAGATCGACGTTGGCTCAATCAGACATCTCGTAGTTTGGTTTAGGCGGTAGATGAATTAGTAACTCATGCCGGGTTTCCTAAAATGCGATTGAACAATATGACCCAGACGGTGCGTTATCCGCAGAAGAATCTAGACCGCGGGCACCCGTGCATAGCTGGGCGCTCGGATTGTTTTCGGTCTTTTTGAGGGTCACTTGGAATACGTCCTCTCGCTACTGATAAGCCTGCGGATTGCAAAGCTGAAGCGAAGCGGAGGGAGTGGTTTTTTTGTTGGGGCCGAAATTTGGAGAAATTGGCCGAGGCGAAGGTGCTTGGTTGATTTATGCGTCGCAAAGTCCTCTACATGCATGATACGCTCAAAACATGCCAAATCCATCAGTATGCGGAAGCCGGCACCGTTTTGAGAAAGCCTCGGACAGTCCGAAACCTTACTAATAGAGTGTGGTTACCAGGGCTAACAATAGCGCTAGTGTTCTGTATTGGCAATTGGTTGCTCTAATTTGCTTTAATTAACTCGCACCTAATAATGCCGTTATGATCGGCGAGTATTACCTACCGGAAATTTTCTCCTTTCTTTAAAAAAAAAAAAAAAAAAAATTTTTGAGTCTCGAGGATAAACTTTTTTCAATTGGGTGTGAATTTTCAGCTGGGGCGAGAAAAAAATCCTATTGTAATGAAGTCTATAAAAAAAATTACACATTTTTAAGATTGAAAAGGCAAGAAGTGAATGGCTCAAGTCAATTGAGTTTGGGGTTGGACATGAAAAGAGTGGGCGTGAATCTGAGGCTGTAGGATAATTAGTGACAAGTGTCATAGGGCGTAAGCAATCATCGAAAGACAATAACCATAATGGAAACCCAGTCTCCGGTATTGTAGTTAAAATGAAATCTTGTTTCGATCATATCCCCCATTCGAGGTTTTTGGTGTTGGTGGCAGTCACCACATTCAAAATGTTGTTGGCCATGCGGTCCACAGGGTCGTCCACGACTAGCTGTGTAGCCTCGTCGATGTTCTTCAAATGAACAATGCTTTGCTCACACGAGGAAGTGCTGACGTAGCTGCTGCCGCTGCTGTTGGCCGCGCGAGCAGACTTGACGTAGACGGGGTTGCTGTGATTGCTGTGTTCAGCATGGGGAGCCTCGGTCAATGGGTCGAGGTCTTCGTCTTTAACGTAGTTGCAGTCGGCACAGTCGCAGGTGTTATGGATAACACTGTCGTAGTGAGGAATCAGGCTCTCCAATTCGGAGCGCAACATGTCGCCGTTGAAGGCCAGCTTGTTCTCCTGGTCGCAGAGGAAGCCCGACGACGAAATCGAATTGCCGGAATACGATATAGACGAGCTCTGGGAATGGGAAGCCTTGGACTCAATGAAGAAATTGGGCGACGAGTTGGACCGGGCCCGGGTGCTGCCAATAAAGTCGAAGCTGGTGGCACTGGGGCTGGCAAACCCACCTTGCGGTACCAAGGGACTCAGGTTGACTGATTTTGACCGCTGTTTTAGTATGGTGTTTTTCAACTTGAGCTTCAACTTGGTTTTGCTCGAGTGTGCATCCTGACCCGAATTGAACGACGAGCTTGTTCGGAACTTCGGCGAGTACTCCATGGTGAAAGTGGGATATAACGGGGTTGGCGTCAATCCTTTGTCAAACAGAACTGGGTGACACTTAGACATATATACATATATTTATATTTATATTTATTGACCCACTAGTTAGCAGTCCAGAACCAGAGTTAGACAATAACCCAATTGCAATGCACTGCTGCATAGTGGAAATATGCAAGTACATGCTAACCTTGTTTTTTTGATACAGGAACAATAGGCTCGCAGCAAAAAAAAATGGAAAAAATAATAGATAATTTTATCTTTTTTCATGTGTCCTGGGAAGAAAACAGTGGTGCCTACATCTGACTGGCATTGATATAGGAGCAATTAAATAGGATCCGTTTAAGCGCTGGGACAGAAAACTGTTGGAAATTGCCAGTGCCTTGAAGGCGGCTCACTATTTTTAAGCAAACCCCAGCCAGCCAGGTTCAGCCCGACACGTTTAAGCGTCGCGGGCGGCCACCAACATATGTTTGGCCATACTGCAATTATTACCGACAGAATGGGCGCCTCTCGCCCCTGAACTGGCCAATGACAGTGCAACCACCAGGCTTCCATGCAACGCCCGATCTTGAGGTGAACTATGGGGTACATATGGCGGTTTACGCATGGAATCCGGCGCTGAGGCGGGCCGGCAAGGTGATTGACGTCGAAAGGTGAGGACGGGCCATTGCTGCAACGACACCAATTTCACCTGTTAACGTAGGGCGAACCGTGCTGACTCTGGGGCCAGTACTGGACAGAACAAAAAATCTAGAACTCTGAGAACCTAGCAAATGTCTGTTTTAGATGCCGCCGTGCTTACACAACAAGCAAAAAAAAGCTCATTGCAGCTCGACTTATCTTTGCACCAGTGCAGGCCCCTTCGGTGGAGGCTGTTTAGAACTACTTCGTAGTTATGCAATAACTTGAAAATTAAAACCCTAAATATCGGGGAGCACTGGCAATAATGCATTAGGCCAGATACAAGCTCTGCGGTCTAAACATGAAACGGGCAGCCATCGATATGCAAAGTACTGCGTTTCTAGATCACCTTCGTTTGAGCCATCCCAAAACCCAGCTCAATGAATCTGAACTTCCCCCATTTCAACCGGCAACACCCCTTCTCCCAATTTGGGCGGATAGTGGCTCTCTTCTCCTTTTGTTGATACGCAAATGCACCAATCTCTCTTAGCGGTGACGCTCATTGCGAACGAAACGTGGAGTCCACATCCTGTCCATGTCACTCTGTGGCAGTTGGGGCACTCGGCTGGCTTACACATTCGAACCGGGCTAGCTCGAAGGCTTAAAGACTCTTGGGCTGTTGTCGACGAGCTGACTCGTGCGTTTAGGAGTAAAAGAAGTACTACCTTTTTTTTTTGTGTGTGTTTCTCAATTGTTGATTTTTTCAAAATTCCACATACAGTCTATCCGAAACGGGAAGAGGGACCAATTGGGCCATTCATTAACCTGAAAAGAACGGGGGCTCGATATTCAAGTAACCCCGAAATCAGCTGTTCAGGCTACAAAGATGAAACTGGCAGCTTTTAGTATTCCAGGCTTTTTGTGCCGCATGCAAGGGGCCCTCATTCACCTGTGGCGCAAGACTCATCTATTGGCCCAAATGAGTCGATAGAGGTGCAGTGAGATCGGAATGTTTCGTAATATTATTCTTCTATATTCATATCTCCGGAAACGCTAAAAGTGTTTATGCATTGGTCTTTTCTGATTGAGACGGTTCCAACTCAGGCAGTTTCACCCCGGGCTCCTCGTCTCGTGTTTTCAACTCTTCATCAATGTCCAAGTTCTCCTGGATGTCCCACAATTGGGCATAGAGGGACTGGGGGTTATCCAACAAGCTGTAGTGCGTGCCTTCCTCTTGCACTTGTCCCTTGTTGAGAACAATGATTTTGTCACTGTCGGCAATTGTCCTCAATCTATGGGCAATGGAGATATTGGTGTTTTGACCCTGTTTGAAAACGGTCCGGATGGTTCTGAGAAGCGACTGCTCGGTGTGGGTGTCAAGCGCCGAAGTGGCCTCGTCGAAGAATGTGATTGGGGCTTGCTTCAAAAGAAGCCTGGCGATGGCGAGTCTCTGTTTCTCGCCACCAGAAATCATCATCCCTCTTTCTCCCACAATTGTGTCGACTCCGTCGGGAAGATCTCTGATGAGTGCTTCCAATTTCACCTTGGCAATCATGTCGTTGATTTCTTCGTCGCTGGCATCGAGCCGGCCGTACCTTATGTTTTCAAGTATAGTGTCGTTGAACAACGGAGTTTCCTGCGGAACAATCCCGATGTTTTTTCTCAACGACTCGATGGTTATCTTCGAGATGTCCTGCCCATCGATCAAGATCCGACCGCTTGATACGTCGTAAAACCGGAAAACCAATCTCAAAATGGTGGACTTACCGCTTCCGGATGGACCGACAATGGCGACTTTCTGCCCGGCGGGGATAGTGAACGAAGCATTCTTCAAAATTGGACGCTCAGGATGGTAGCCGAAGGTGACATTTTCGAACCTAATTTCACCAGGCATTGGACTATTCAAGAGCAAAGGCTTGGCATCCGGGCTGTCTCTTATGTTGATTTGGTAATTCTGCAATTGGAACAAGTTCTCCATGTCCAATAACGACTGCTTCAATTCTCTGTAGACGGAACCCAAGAAGTTGAGTGGCACCGATAGTTGGAACACCAATTGATTGATCAACACCAAATCACCAACACTCAAACCTCCGCTAGCCACACCTTGGCACCCCATATACATCATGGCAGTCAAGGCACTGGTGAAAATGAAGTTTTGTCCCGCATTGAGGAAAGCCAAAGAGGTGGCCACTTTGATGGAGGCATTCTGGTATTTGGTCAATGCGTTGTCGTACTTGGAAGCCTGGTACAACTCATTATTAAAATATTTGACCGACTCGTAGTTGATCAACGAGTCCAACGCTACACTCGCAGCCTGGTTATCGGCGTTGTTCGCCTGTCTTCTGAATCCGGTTCTCCACGAGGTGGTCTTGATTGTGAAGACGGAGTAAGCGGCCATGGTGAGAATAGTCACTGCTGCAAATGAAAGACCGTAGTTGTACGTCAAGATCCCACAGACCACCGAGATCTCAAACGTTATGGGGATAATGTGGAACACCATGGCACTCAAGACGTAACTGATACCTTTTGTTCCTCGGTCTATGGCACGCGTCAAACCACCGGTCTGTCTTGACAAATGGAACTGCAAGTCCAAGTTCAATAAGTGAAGGAACGTGTTGTAGGCGACTCTTTTAATGGCGGACTGGCTGACGGAGGCGAAAACTGCGTTTCGTAGTTCACCAAAGAGCACAGCGCCAAACCTGGCGCCTCCGTAAGCTAATATCAAAGAGCCAATTACGGTAGTGATTGTGCCAAGTTCGCCGGTCCAATCGACGTTCATGTTGTCGATAATGCTCTTGAAGAAGAAGGGCACCTGGACATTCAAGAGCTTGGACCCAATCAACAACGACAACGCAATGATCACTCGCACTTTGAAGCTGGGCTTGTTCTTGGGCCATATGGTGGACAAAAGACTCCGCAACATATTGAGCTGCGACGTGGAGATCTGGCGCCCAAACAAATACGTGGACGAGTCCTTCTTGGACTTGGTCTCCGACTCGAGCCGCCGGGCCGACTGGTGGAAACAGCGGCTAAACTGGGCACGAGAAGTTGGGACGAAGCTGGCGCGAAGGGGGGCATGGACCACTGGCCTCACTCGGCCCACGAACGTTCTGCTGGGGCAGAATAAGCCGGCATTGGCCCGTGCTAGCGGCCGTGCCAGTCTTAGTAAGAGGCTGGGCAACATGGGGAGGCAATAGGAACAATAAGCTGGTTTATATTAGAAACAAAACTGGATCGGTTTTTTCAACCGAGTGCGGTACCGCTAAAGCACGCTTTACTGTGGGAATAACGGAACTTACAAGAAAAGGCACTAAGAAACAAAGAAAAACGAAACTAGTTCGGATATCGCGAAAAGCGCTGCCAGAGCCATTGAAAGGAAGAACAAGAACCGCTCGAGGTCACGGGCTATTGCAACTAATTGGTGCAGATAATCAGGAGTTTAAGTTGACCAGGCCCTTACAAATTCGCCAATGCGAAACCGGAGATGCCACAGTAAACAAGAAACAATACAGAAAACATCGATGTATGACTTTGATTGGGATTAAAAGACAATTTACTTAATTCAAATCTATAAAAGGGCGTTGATACGTCGTGAGTACTATTAATTTTCGGCGTTGGTTTTTTCAGACAATTGAGCTTGCTTGACCAAGTTGATTGGAGCATCCATTCTTGGCAACATGACTTCAATGGCTCTGATTCTGGAGTTTTCATTGAACTCAGCGTTGGCAAACAATTGGTCGACTTCGCCAATGGTGGAAACACGGATGGTTTCTGGGTTCTTGGCATTGAACAATTGCAACAATTGCAAGTTGTTCCAAGGCTGGATATCGTTATAGGTGGCGTTTTCACCGTGAATCAATCTTTCAATGGTGTAACCATCGTTGTTCAAGATGAACAAGTATGGGGTGGTTTCCCACTTACACATGGTAGAGATTTCCTGCACAGTCAATTGCAAAGAACCATCACCAACGAAAAGAATGACTCTTCTCTTTGGGTCGATTTCTTGGGCGGCCATCACGGCACCAAGAGTGGCACCAACGGTGTAACCAATGGAACCCCACAACACTTGGGAGATACCAACGGTGTTGTTAGGGAATCTGGATTGAACAATACCGAACGCGGAGGTACCGGTTTCAGTGATGATGATATCACCTTCTCTGAACCAGTTGCTGACACGGTTCCACAACCATTCCTGGGTCAATGGGGTGTGTGGGTCGGCTGGAGAGTTGAATCTTCTTGGGGCTGGCACTGGGGATGCTTGGTAGTTGGTGACTGCCTTGTGCACACAGGTCAACAATTTTTGCAATGCTTCTTTCATTTGGACCCCTGGGAAAGTGGCTTGTCTGATCTTGGTGTAGTCGGAGTGGAACTCGACAATGTTCTTTGTTTTGTAGGAGTACGAGAACGAACCGGTGTTGAAATCAGACAACAAGGCACCAATGGACAACACCAAGTCGGCAGATTCAACTGCTTCCTTCACTTCTGGTTCCGACAACGAACCAACGTAAACACCACCGAATCTTGGGTGAGATTCGGAGATCCCGGACTTACCCATAGGGGTAGTGAACACGGGGAATTGAGTGGCATCAACTAATTGCTCCACCTCGACTTTACAGTCGTGTCTGGAGGCACAAGCATCAACCAAGATGATTGGGTTGGCGGCCTTGTTGATCAAGTCAAGCACGTTTTCGATCACTTCTTCTTGAGCGTCAGGGTCGTTGGCCTTCAAAGAAACGTCGACTGGGGTGTCCAAAAGAGAAGCTGGCACTTTCAAGTCGACCAAGTTGGCAGGCAATCCAATGTAGACTGGTCTTTGGTAGATGTAGGCTTCTCTGATACATCTGTCGATTTCAGCAGGAGCAGAATTGATATCGGAGATGAACGCGGTGGTTTGCGAGATGTTGTTGGAAATACGGTGGAAAACAGTGAAGTCACCGTTACCCAAGGTGTGGTGAAGAAGCAATTGCTTGGCCTGCGAAGAGATGGATGGAACACCGACCAAGTGGATGAGACCCACTTTTTCAGAGTAAGCTCCGGCAACCCCGGCAAGGGCCGACAATTCACCAACCCCGAAAGTGGTGACCAAGCAAGCCAATTTCTTCAACCGGGAGTAACCGTCGGCAGCGTAAGCGGCGTTCAATTCGTTGGCGTTACCAGCCCAACGCATGCCGTCGACTTCATAGATGTGGTCCAACAACGACAAGTTGAAGTCACCGGGGACACCGAAGATGGTGTCGACGGTCAATTGATGTAATCTTTCGAAGATGTATCTTCCTAAAGTTATTTCAGCCATGATGAGAAATGTTGATTGTGGATGTGAGTGAAGAGAACCGGAAATTAATGGGGAGCAACTGATTTATATAATGAGAAGAGGAGAAATCCGGAATTTGCGATCGTCATCTGATCTCCCAGATTTTATGGTTAGTTGTCACTATTGTTAAACTTAGACTTGGGTGCAATTTGCCAGGAGTTAAGCATAACAAAAAGAAACCAATTTGGAAAAACCTGATGATATTCCCTGTAAGCGCATAAACTCACCAGTTTTTTCGCACCTTTTGCCGCTGCTGTGGGCAGCGGCGCAAAAAATTTCTGCAACCGGCACCTGTAATCATCAGAGTGCCGTGTAAGCGCATAAAGTCCCTGCCACCGGAAAAAATGGTGCACCAAGTTCGAGCAATTATGCGCTTACGGGTCCGCCGCTGCCGAAAAAATCGAGCAGTGCCTGACGTCTTCTACATTTTTTTGCCTTGAATTATAACCTGAACCGATTTTTTCCACTTCGGTTTTTGGAGGGCTTTGGCGGGCATCTCGCTTTGCACCCGAATCGGCTCTTTTTTCAGGCAGCATTTCTGCAGAGCCGGCGAGTTTCGTGTGGTTTTTCCGGAATTTATCCGGGACTGTTTCGGAGAATGTTGGGCCGTAAATGCTCTCTTTCTTGTTCCTGGAAAACCCTGACCGCCAGCGCCAAAACAAGTCACTGTCTGTCCCGATTTGACTGTGGGTGGGTATGCCACCAAACTTTATAGCCAGCTACTATGTAATGCCGAGGAGCGAAGTCTAGAATTGACCTTAAGGTTTCTTGTTGCAGGGATTCCGTGAGTAGTTGCTGCTTGGCCAATTGTTCGACAAAGAGCGTCACCTTGTGTCTCCTCTTTCTTTTTTTCGTAGCATTTTTTCATCCTTTTTGGCAGTTTACTGCAAAATTAGGTAAAACTCAGCTGCTCCAAAATTAGCAACACGTAAACCAGGACACTTTGCACAGCAAAGCCTTCCAACAAGTCACAGCTTGCCAACAAGCTTCTAGTTGTCTGTTTCAGCACTCAAGCAGAGTGACATCTGGAAGCTAAGCAACGGCACGTGCCGTTGCACGTGCCTCACCTCACAGCGGCTTTGCCTGCTAAAACGAGACGCCCGCGGCTCGAGGGTTACCCGCCCCTACGACATTTTAGAAACAAAATACTTAAAAGTCACCTGAATTCCTCGTGAGCAAACCTCGTGACCTGGCCCATACCTTTTCTATATAATCAATTTTTTTTTTGTTTTATTAGGCGCTCTTTGTTTTGGTTTTCAGCTGTCCATCACACCAAACACCCGTGTACCAACTCGAGTGCTATCCACACCTATCACCTAAATACTACGCCCGTTGTGTTGATTCCGGTGATTTGTTTTGCATTTGCTCCTGTTCAAGTATGTGAAAGTTTTTGGCCAATACTGGTTTTCTTTTAATTTTTGTTTTGGCACAAGTTTGTTGTTTTTGGGGCCAAAAAAGTTGCAAGACGTGGCTGCCACTACCAACACCCCGTTTCGTCACTAAGCTCAATTTTACTAACATTGCAGTAATGGTTAAAAGAGAATACAACCCCGAGAACTCCTCGGGCAAGAAGCAAAAGCTCGACAAGAAAGACGAGATAACTATTGACTCTCAATTGTTGAATCAACAACAGTCAGACAAACCTCTGACAAACAGTGAAAGTGATGAAGTTCATCACAACCACCACGATCACGACGCTGACGACACCACTGCTGCCGCCGTGGCCGTCACCAATGAGACCGACGAGGCTGCCAATGCTGTGGCTGCTGCATTAAGTAGCCAACAACAACAGCAACAACAGCAGCAGCAACACCACCAGCAGTTATATCAAAATGCTTTTAGACACCACGACGCCGATGAATCCAAAGACGGACACGAATCTCCCAACTCCTCTACCAGTGCCTCTTTGAACTTGCTGTCGAACCCGCTTGGATCTCAACAGAAACCTCCTCATGGCACTGAGGAATGGCAACGGGTCAGACGCGAAAACCATAAGGAAGTCGAAAGAAGAAGGAGAGAGTCGATTAACCAGGGTATACAAGAAATCGCATCGTTAATCTCGGTGGCCGACACCAACAAGGCCCAGATTTTGCAAAGAGCCATTCAGTACATCAAGAGACTAAAAGAAAACGAAGCCAACAACATTGAGAAATGGACTTTGGAGAAATTGATCACCGAACAGGCAGTCAGTGAGTTGACCGCTTCCAATGACAAGCTAAAACAGGAGTTGGAGAGAGCTTACAGAGAAATCGAACATTGGAAAAGGCTCGCCGATAGCAAAAATGACAAAAAGTGATTTTTGCTTCACTCTACTGTATTATTTTCGTTTACCTTCTATGTTTGTATTTTTAGAACTAATTTTTTTTTCGGCAGTCACCGGTGTAAAAAATGTGCAATACATGATGAACGCCTTGAAAAACAGTTTCATATCACTGAAATGTATATTAAAACGAATTAAACGTAAGGATGCAAATGTCATTATAAATGTAGAATTGGGCCAAGAATTTCATTAGTCACGAGCCACTTTTTCTTTCTTCTCCTCGGGGGCTGCAGGGTTCTCATAAGTTCTCAAAAGATCTTGGTATTTCTCAACTTCGCTTTCGTAGCTCATGTAGTCATTCTTCAAGCGGTAAATGAACGGATCAACCTTCAAAGGTCTGAAGTCCGGAGCATCCCTGACGATTCTTTCAGTGGATCTCCCAAGCAACATCCTCATGACTTCCTCTTCGTGAAGGGCAGTCATAACTCTGTTTGAAGCATATTCCATAAGGATATCGTCCTTCTGCAAGAAATTGATTAGTTCTTCGTCGCTGAACTTGAGAATTTCCAACAAATCTTCATCACTTAATTGAAGTTTTAAACGTTGCACCGCTTTATCATCGTCCAGTTTTCCTTCAGCTAGCTTACGTAACTCATCCTTTTGCTCGTTAGTCAATTCATAGGACATATCGTCGTAGTCAACAGCTGCGTCACTTTTTGAGCTTTCTTGGTTGAACGTATGATAACGAGTCCACTTCTCGCGGTCATTCATGTAATAATAGAGGTCCTCCTCTTTGATCCATAATCTGAGCTGTGGAACAAAAATATACCCCTTGAATTTACTCTTCAATAAACCCTGGCTATATTCCACGGTAAGCAAATCGGTATACTTTTCTGGAATGTAACCAATCTCACCTTCTATGTGGACTTTTATCATGGGTGACAATTCACTCAAACGAGAGAAATGGTTGTTTCTGCAGTTATACACCTGGAGCTGCATATTAGTCTTAAGCCTGTCATTGTCATCTGGTTGGAAATCTTCGGGTAAGAACTGCTTATAACGGTCGGGGCTAGCGGCGTCTGAGAGAGCCAAACCAGTGATATCAATGTACAAACCGGTATCAACATCAATGAATCTAGCATCAATATTATTGTTACCATTTCCTTTGGTTCTCAAGGTGATGAAAGAGCCCGAATCCAAGAAGTAACGACCGAATCCGTCTTCCGCATCCTCAACAACCAAACTTTGATTGAATTTAAGAGATAATTTATGCAAATCCATGATAGGAACTTGAACGTCAATGTCGTTATCCCATGGAAATGCAATTCCATTCCAGTACCAGGATAACATGGATCCATGGGCCACCCAAGTCGTGATACCATTCTTTCTGCAGAATGACAAGAAAGTCCTGACCAAACGATGCAAAGTGAGAGCCTGCTCATAGGTACCAATTTGAATACCATTATAGAACCTCCAATCATAGTGCTCACCAAGAAGTGTATCTAAAAGACTTGCTTCGAAAAAGTACTTGGGAGGACCTCCATTGTGAACCTTATACTCAGAATACTGCAATGACTCATAGTAATTCAATTCCTTCTTGGTAAGAGTCTCTTGCTGTTTGATTTTTTGTTCATAATCCTTCATGATATCTTGAAAAGGGAATATAAAGGAAGATTTAGGTATGTGGACAATATGATCCTTGATGACAACGCTTTTGTCGACAGGGACTTTTTCTTGCATGCTTTTAGACCTTTCGACCACATTAATTTGATGGGAACCAGTGTCGGAGATGTATGTGTCCACCACCTGGCTATCTAATAGCTTTACTCTATCACCAGTGGAAACATTATAAGAAGCTTCTTTTGTCAAAAACACAATCAGTGAAGGAGGAGGTGCATAAGTATACAAATAGGACTTACCTCGGAGCAACGCTTTGTCTCTGCTAAGTTTACCTTTGGCAAGGAAAGCGTTGAATCCAAGGCGCAACTTATTGCCACCATTCACTGTCAATTTGGAGTCAGGTACGCAGAATTCAGCAGGATCCACAGCTTTATTAACATCGGGATCTCTCTTCTTATTATTTTCTTGTTTCTTTTCGGGCTCTCTAGAGTCGAGAATGGAGCAGTCAGGTTTTTCCGAATCTGGTGCCAAGAGGTACTTGTTTAATACAGACATGTCAACCCAATCATACCAATGAAAGGGAGCGGTAACCTGTTGCTTAGGGTCTTGCTTATATGAGTGTTCCAACCAATGGTAGTACATACCGATGGTGAAGCGAGGGTCAAAAGGTTGAATACCGGGTCTGTCTTCTGGTCTTACGCTTTTGTCGAAATAATAGGATGGGATTTCGAGGGTGGTGTCTTCGTCTGTGAGATCTGTGTCCAACCGCCAGAACTTGTTCTCAATGTCGTGTTCAATTTTATCGTTGACCACTTCATCAACTTTTTTATTGAAAACCGAGTCAAGATTAAGAGGATCTTTGTCCGGCCTCAAAGCTTTGTCCGATAGCACATCGGCAGATAGCCTGTCGAAATAGTTTAGATGGCTTAACTTTGATTTGATGAGGTCATTTGTCTCTTGGGAAAGCAAGAGAGACGAATAGAAGAGTGAGATCCCCACTCCGAGCAACACACCCAAAAATGTTATGAGCTGTATATGCTTCCTCCTGAAAGAGAAAAACATCGCCAGTATGAGTCTGTATCTGATATACACTAGAAATAATGAAGGTCAATAATTTTTTTTAAATGGAGATGTAAACTGGTTTATGTACGAAGGCTTTTGTTCACACGACAAGGAGAGCGTACTGCAGATTAGTTGGTGCCTCAAAAAAAGAAACAAATGTGCAGCCAACTTTTGTAACTGAATCGCCGTCGGCTGATTATAGCAGATGGAAAAGATACAAGAAATTTGTAAGGCGAATGCTACATGTGTTTCCAACTTTCGAGAATTGAGGCCATTTTCATAGTCCAACAAAAGCACCCGCTGGTGGTCATATGAAAAAGGCGCTATACGTAAAAATAAACTCAGAAAAATAATAAAATAACAATGTGGCCTAGTATAATTATTAGATAGAACAAGAGTCCTACCACCATATGAAGGCCAGCCGTTTTACTAGCTACACATGGGACTGGTGGTTTGTTTGGAACAATACTGACCTGTCCCGTATTGATCTATTTTACCCACAAAGTGTAGCGATTCGAACACTGCGGAAACGAAGATGCGAGACTGCACATTTCATCGGCCAAGGAAAAGATCATCATTTCTAGATGATAGTATGCTGCATAAAAGAGCCCGAATCTGGAATGGGACACTGCAAAATGCATAACTGCACCCCCAGCTCTAGGGCTGAACCAATAAATGATGGAGTTCCCGCATAGGAAGCATGCACAAAGTCGCCTTGCCGGTGAGGCGCGGCGAATGCGGCATGCCGCACTCCTAATTCGACCATCGCCGGCAGATCCCGATAACTAATAGGACCTGCCTTTGCCGGATTCAGCTGGATTATAGGAAAAAATAAACTTCAAATTAGTGTGCCCATGATCGGAAGTGTTACGCGCAACAGTTCGAGATTGCTATAGAACATGTGAGCCATACTTTTCGTAAAACACTACTTTCCCAAGGCCAAGAGAAAAATGCGCGAGCTCCAATTTCTGTTCGTAATAGGCATGCACTCGCCATACGTAAAACACATAAAAACTGTAGCCAGGTGGTTATGCGGACCCTTACGGGCCAGGGCAGACTTGCATCTATAATCCTTGGCCCACGGCCAAGTTACTAGAGTAAACAAATAAATATATAAATAATATCAAGAAACAGATTTGCGACTTGCGTGTATCTTGTGCATATATTTTTAGAAGCGGTGACGATTACTGTGTTTATCCAGCCATTTTGCGGCATGTCGCAACTGTGCGTCAAACTTACTAGTCACCATGTCCAAAATTGTATATATTAGAACCGTTCTTTACCCAAATTACATAATACCAAAAGCCAAAAGCAACAACAAGATTCCAGTGCCGGCACCGATGTGAGAACCACTGCCTTGGAAGGAAGTGGAAGGAGCCGGTGCCGAGGTCAGACTCGAATTGTCAGCAGCCGCAGTGGAGCTGGACACAATGATCGAAGTGACACTCATCACGCGGGCACTGTCCAGAGGGAGAGGTTGAATCGACTGAGCGTCTCTCTTCTGGTCATCCTGCTTGGGAATGTACTTATTTTTGTAGTCGTTGACCTGTGAGTGAATCTTGTCTTGCACCTTAGAAGGCAAGTCGGTGGAATCCGATCCTGCAGAAGATGATGCAGGAGAAGCTGCATGTGAGGAGGGCTCTGCTGCAGTGACGCTGGAACTCTCAGCGCTACTGGTGGCTTCAGCCTCAGAGCTAGACGAAGCTTCCGCGTTGGCGAGAGAGAAAGTAAACCCGGAGCCGTCGTCAACCTTTGTGAGACTGGTCCCACTTGGGACGGCACTGGTGGAAGTCTTTGAGTAATCGGGGGCCTTGTCGAAATCAAGACCATCAGAGCCAACTTCTTTGACATTGTCGATCATGGAGTCATGGTCTTCTCCCAATTTGGCTTCAGCAATGGTGATCACCTGATTGTCCAAGTCAAAGTACGTGGTGGTACCTCTCAAGAAAAACTCACCCAAGATGATGTAGTCGGCATTGATGCTCGACACCGAGGCATGGCAGTGGGTGTCATTGATCTTGTAACCGATGGTGCTGAAGGGAATGTCGATGTTCACGCCTAAGAAATCAAACAGGAAAGCGGCCTTGCTCGTATCAATGTCCGAACACTTATAAGCATCATCAACAATGTCTAAGGTGTTTACCACCTTCGTGTATAAGTCATTGGGTAAGATGAGGTTGGTGGAACCGGTGTCGAAGAGAGCTCTCAACGGGGTTTGCAAGATCCATTCGTCGGTCTTGTCGTCGTCGTCGAAAGTGATTTTCAAGTTGGACAACACCGAGGAAACAGACCCCTTGTCGATTATGGGGAGCTGCTTGTAGTCACCAGAGTAACCAGTGGTGAAGTAGCCGCCAAACACAATCAAACCGTCGGAAGCACTGAGCGAGTCAAGGTAGATCCCATAACCGAAGTTGTCGATGTGGCCTTGCTCTTTCATTTTCTGCACAATGTTACCGTAGTACGAAGGTTTGTTGTCGGAGTTGGGATAGCTGATACCACAGATGGGGGAAGTAGACCCACCTTCATCAACTGAAGCGACTTCGGCATTCTTCAAAGTAATACCAGCAACGGTGACAGTGTCATTGTAGATTTCACCTTTGTAGCCTCTTGACCCAACATAGTCAATAGAGTATGGATAGCCAGTGTCCTTAGCGGTAGTTGACTTGTTGGGATTGTAACCATCGCCGTCGCAGCCACTAGTGGAGGCACAGAACTTGGTACTTGGCACCCACAAATCGGCTGAACCAGTGTCGACGATGGCTTTGAAAGTAGCATTTTCAGAGCCAACGCTGACTTCGATGAGAAAAACGTTGGTTGCATCAGACAACTCGTCTGGAACCGTGTCTCTGAGGTTAAGCGACAAGGGACGGAAGAACTTGTTGGCCATTTGTGTGCGAGCAAGAGAGCTGGCTACCACTTTTTTGTTTGCAGTTCTCGACAAGAAGTTTGACACCGAGAACCCGGCGATCAAATGCATCATCATGAAGATGACAGAGAGCTTTGAGAACAACATGGTGCTGGACGTTGATTGCAAGTTGAATTAAGGTATCTACAAAGGAGGAATTTCCCCCATCTTTTATAGGAAATGGCAGGATCAAAGAATAAACATTACTGGTGGTTGCAGCAACATATGCTTACCCGAATTTCGTCGAGTACAATTAGGTTTTCTTGCGGGTCTATTGTTCGGCACAATACGTTGCCGAACAGCATATGCTTGCAATTTAGATCACCAATAAAGGCACAGCTCCAAGAGAAACTTTCCCACCATTTAACCCAAATTTCCTAGGGTCTTGGACCATTGATGCAGGTTGTTTCACTTCCCAAAACGGCAGGCGCATTGTGCATCGGCCTATTGTTCAACCACTGAAATCGAACAAAATTCGCACTAAAGAAGTAGGGAAACCAGATCGGGAGGGCTGGCTCGTTTGCGGGTTCAAAACACGGGTCGACAGGTAACGTGGGCCAGGGTTCTTCACTAGCCACTGGGGCGACCCATTTAGATGTTATGTTGCAACATGGTTCAAGTGCAACCAGCATTTAGTCAGTTACCAGATAGCAATCAGCGATTATCGCTGGGTCACCCCGCCGACAATGCCTAAAAAATAGATGCATCAGAAGGGGTACAATTTTAAGTCAGTTATCTGTTTTTAACCCGACTGGTGATGCCGGCTAAAAAATACCTGCAATTGTCGGATTTTGACGAAGAAGAAACTTTGTCGGCAATTCCAAAAGTTGCTGTAGAACCCCAAACAAAGTAGCACCCCCAACGTTTCAGGAAGTCCCTTCGGTTGTGTCTGAACGTCGATCCTGTCAGTTGTGGGTGGAAACCCCGTTTCCAGCCAAGACCACCGGGTCACTACTTGATGCCGGCTGCAGCGGCAGGGTGGGAAAAATACTTCAATTTCAGATGTACTGACACCTAGAAATATTTTCTGGAGTAATTTTTTTCTAAAGTGACGTAGCACCGGCATCTCCAGTGCCAATTCCGTTTCAATGATGCAGCGATGTAATTCCGGCCAACGAAACACCCTTGCACCAGGTCGTGCCCGCTCCCTGAAAAATGGAAGACCGGGCAACGACAGGTCGTGCGCGGGGCCAGTAATTTGATGACAAGCGGTCGTGCCCCCACCGGTGGAGATCTCCGAGCACACTGATAAGCAAACGCTTGTTGTTCGCTAAAATGCCCTGCAAAATTGGCGAGCAGCAACAGAAAACGGCGAAAGCCGAACTGGCTGGTGGACGAAAATGCCCCGAAAGCGGCTTACCTGGCCTTGGAAAACCGCCACAGCTAACACGGACGAGCATCTTGCCCTCAGCTTGTTCATGGTTCGCTGAGCGCCAGTCCTACTGCAGTCGCTGTCGATTTATCTAATCTCGTAGATGTTCTCCACTGCGATTAACGGCCCGTGAAAACACCGGGGAAAGGCCCTGCATACGGGCCAGCAAATGAGGTCGATGTATCTCTGCGATAAAGCTTTGGTAATTGGACTCGACGATCAAACGCAGTGATAGAGGTCTCGGTGGAAGTAGTACAGACCTGTAATGATGGCAGCGAGGGTGCTTGGGCAGAACAGAGCCGGCGATGCCCGGATTCCAGGGTGTCTGGTCCAGCAATTCACAGCTTATTGTTCAGCTCACGATTGCTTAAATTGGAGCCAGCAAGGAGATCTCCGCCAAACATTTTTTTTTTCGTACTTGTGACTAAGAAAAAAATTCATTTGGCGCCCGATAGATAAGCATTTATTACCATCGCAAAAAAAATACTTATCGGTTAATTTTGATCATCGAGCTGAAAACTGGGGACTGTTTGGAATAGCCGTATATAAACCCAGCGGGTCGTCCCACAAAGGTAGAAAATCGTGAAGTTGCAACAGTTAAGTGGCCATGAACAAATTGGGCACCTACGGCAAGCGGTTGGCCCGCAAATGGACCACCAAAGAAGGGTTACTTGGAGACTATGACTACGGGTACCTTTTCATTCCCGACCTCCCTTTCACCAGGAAGACCCCGAAGACCCAGCCGTTTTTCGGCCTCAACAGTGACATGCCCATTGTGTTGGGCATGGTGTTGGGATTCCAGCATTCTTTGGCCATGTTGGCCGGGGTGGTGACACCGCCAATTTTGATTTCGGCCACCGCCAATTTGTCGGTGGAACTCCAGGAGTACTTGGTGTCTTCTTCCTTGATCATCTCGGGGATATTGTCTTGCATTCAAATCACTCGTTTCCATATTTATAAGACCCCGTACTACGTGGGCACCGGCCTATTGTCGGTGGTGGGGACTTCGTTTGCTACCATCACCATTGTCACCAAGGCCATCCCCATGATGTACAAGACCGGTATCTGTCAGACCATCGACGGCACAGCGCAGGCGTGTCCCGACGCGTATGGCCATTTGCTTGCCACTGGGGCTGTCTGTGCCTTGCTCGAAATCTTGCTTTCGTTCTTGCCTCCGGCCGTGCTCCAGAAGCTTTTCCCACCCATTGTCACTGGGCCTGTGGTGCTTCTTATCGGGGTGCATTTGGTTGAAACCGGGTTCCAGGACTGGGTCGGCGGCTCCGGCTGTGTGGGCGAAACCTGCGGCACGGCGCACCCGTTGCCCTGGGGTTCGGCGCAGTTCATTGGATTGGGGTTCTTGGTTTATGTCTCCATCATTCTCGCCGAGAGGTTCGGCTCCCCCATCATGAAGTCGTGTGCCGTGATTGTCGGGCTTCTTGTGGGCTGTATAGTAGCTGCTGCCTGTGGGTACTTCTCTCCCGACAACATTCGCCAGGCTCCGGTGGCCACGTTCCCCTGGGTCCATACTTTCAAGTTGCAGGTGTACGGCCCGGCGGTGCTACCGTTTTTGGCGGTGTACATTGTGCTCATGATGGAATGTATGGGTGATGTGACCGCCACCTCCGACGTGTCCCGTTTGGAGGTGGAAGGTGAGTTGTACGAGTCGCGAGTGCAAGGTGGGATCTTGGCCGACGGGATTTCTGGGGTTCTTTCTACGCTTATGACGGTGGGGCCCATGTCGACGTTTGCCCAGAACAATGGGGTCATTTCGATCACCAAATGCGCTAACAGGAAAGTGGGCTACTGGTGTGCGTTCTTCATGATTGTCATGGGCATTTTCAGTCGTTTTGCTGCCGCCATCATCTCGATTCCTAGTGCCGTGCTCGGCGGCATGACGTCGTTCCTTTTCTGCTCGGTGGCCATCTCCGGTATGAAGATCATTGCCTCCACCGAGTTCACCAGAAGAGACCGGTTCTTGTTGACGGCGTCTCTTTTGCCCGGGATCGGTTCCATCTTGGTCAGCAACTGGTTTGACGGAGTGTTCACTTACTCGGGCAACAACCGGTCATTGCAAGGGTTCTTTGACGCCATCGTGTTGGTGATGGAGACCGGCTTTGCCCTCACCGGGTTCCTTGGTGTGATTCTCAACCTTCTTCTCCCGCAAGTGGAGGACGAGATCGAAGAAATCAACGAAGTGGTGTTGGAGACGGTGGGCTCCGCCGACCAGAGAGGCATGGACACCTACGCCATGAAAGAAAACATGAAGTTTGCCTCCTCGGCAGACAGAACCAACGTGGTCGAAGAACGCGCTGCCTCTTCTCTGTCCCAGCTTGTTTCTGGCGACGACAATAAGTGATTAATTACTCTGCTTTACTTCTACTCATGTACTTTAAAAAGCTTGATTTTGTTCAAATGCTCACCCAGATTGTAGCTCAGTCTCTCATAACCTATGCTCGTGTGCAGCAGACCATGTCAGCCTCCAATTGTTAGCGGCTTCAAATGTGCCGCTAATTTGAGTCGATGTTGTCCCTTTTCGCAGCCCCACCCAGTCGGCTTGACTTCCTCGATTTAGCTTCCGCGGTCTTAAGATAGCCTCGGAAAAAAACGTCACCAAACAATAAGAAAAAAAAAAAGGCTTAACTCCACACAATTTTTTTTTAAATCTTTTTGTTTGCAAAAAATTAGCTGTTTTATCTGTTTTTCTTTCCCCGGATTGCAACCATCTCCTTATAAATTAGACAAAGACATGTCCAGTATCGCGTCCATTGCGCCGCTCAACGTGTCGCAGAAACACAGAAACACCGTGGGCTCGCTCCCCTTGGCGACACTCCTCAGACTCATTGATTTGGTCAAGAGATCTGTCTTCAGCAGGAAACTCTACCAAGAAATCACCGACAAAGTGTTGACCAAGTCGAGCTCCATAGACGCTAACTTGTACTTCATATGCTACTTCTCATTGCTTGTGTCCAGCGTGTTGAATAACAAGCCCAAGATCTCCCACTTTCTAGCAACTCAGAGATACAACTTGATGCAAGTGCTCAACAAGGTGTCATCCCGTTACTTCAACAAAGACCTTGCCGCCAGCCGCAGCAAGCGGGTCGCCGGCTTGTTCGACAAACCGGTCTACAAAGACCCATCCAAGGAAAACCCCGATGTTCCCGTGTCGAAGTTGGGGGTGCATTTGAAAGCTATTTCGAGCTACTTGTCCGACATCAGAATCTTCAACAGATTGTTCGATTCCATCAAGTACATGCCTTGGGTCATTGACGAGTACGCTGCACTCATGGATCCAAGCAACGCCGCCTCTAAAGTGGACAGGTTTGTCAACTTCTTGCAGTCCATGAACTGCTTGGTGTTGGAGCTTCTTGAAAACGCCGGTTGGCTCACAGAACACAACTGGGTTGGCACCAACGACAACAACTACTGGTGTATCGAGACGTACATCTGGTGTTGCAGAGTGTGGGGTGCCTACATCATCATTGAAATCATCGAGCTCTTTAGAAGGACCCCAATGTCCAAATGGAACGCTGACTGGAGACTTAAAGTCTTCAGACAAGCAGTGCAGATTCCCTTAGTGGTTCACTGGTCATTGTACGATGGCTGTTTGACTCCGTTCTGGGTTGGTTTGTTCGGCAGTGGTGCTTCCTGGTGGGGCTTCAAGGACTTGTGGGGGTCGATTGATTTGAGCTAGTTTCAGACATCGCCGTCCGCCTTATTCAATATTCACTTCATGACTGAGTTCCCCTTTATTTATTACAGCTTTTTTTCGTTTAGATAGCAAAAGTCAATTATAATATACAATTTCGAAAATAAGTTAAGGGCAGTTGGTTTTCTAGTTAACCACGGTACCATTCATTCTGGCCTCAGCTTTATCCAACAGCCGAGACTTGTCGAAATAAAGGTTAGGATGATTAATGTGAGTGGCATCCGACTTGTTACCACTTCTCTCCAACTGTTGCTTGTGGGTTAATTCAAACACTTTGGTGCATGCAATTGTGTAGTTACTTTTATTGACATCGTCGAGCACACTGACAATGTCCTGGTTATTGGTGATGCCCATTTCATTCAAGTTATGAGTCAATGCGTCAACACTTAAGTCACGGTATGGACAGCCATGATACTCATTTTTAGCAGGTTTGGGCTTCAGCAAAATGGTGGCACAGTCCCAAGGACGATAATTGGTACGAGCACCTTCTAAACCGTACTGGTGACGGATGTTATATTTGTACTCCTTGTTGAATTTCTCCATCGTCATGGCATTGGAGCCTTTTGTGAATTGAAGAGCCCAGAACTTGAGGGCCTCATCGACACTCAAACCAATCCCCTTCAAGAAGAGACCCAATTGCTGACGGCCAGCATATTTCAAATGAGAATTGAAAATCATGTTCTTCTGCAAATGAGAGGCACACATTGGGTAGTGCTTCAACACGGCTGCAGTGTTAATCGATTGAGCGTTGATATTGGAGGCAGACGCTGGATCGGTACCGAAGGAGCTTTCATACTGAACATTGGCGAAGTTCTGAGAAAGATTGGTTAAAAGCGGTAAGATCCTATCGTCCTCTTCCAATCTAGGTATGGCTTGAGAAGTTCTCAAGAGGTTTCTGCCTAGTAACTCTTGGAATTCAATGGCGAGCAAGTTCAACTGTAAAGTAGAAGGAATGTAGGCAAAACCTGCTTTCAAGTAGACCTGTCTTGTGCTGATAAGGCCTGGAACTTTTTCAAAAGGCAATTTGATGAAATTCTCTCTCGTCTTGATGTGCTGCTTGATTTGTTCGTTGCTGATGCTGAAGGATGGGTCTGCCGAGTTTTCCGCTATCATGGTGCTTCTAATGGTAGGGCCCGTGGCAGCATACAACTGTTCGAAGAGCTCGAGCTTCTCGTCGGCGCTTATGTACTGCCAGGGTAACTTATCACCGTAGTTTTGGATGAACTCCTGCTGTTCACTCGGCGGCAACAACCCGTAGCGGATTTTGAACAAGATGGTCTCGTTCTTAATGAACTTTTTTCTGAGTTCATCGGAGCGGCAGAACACCAATCGCAAAATGTAATGCGAGTAGTGGTCCTTGCGGCGCTCTTGCATCACCTCTGGAGTCTGGCTGGCAGACGTGGAAAGCGGCAAGAATTTGAGAAGTAATGGCTTGATAACACTTTCTGTTTCCTTGACCGATTTGCCCCTGGCCACGCAACTTTCGATCTCAATTAACACCTTGAGTCTGTCGATGGCCCAGGACTCGAATTCTTCCAAAGTGATTTCTTCCATAGGGGGCAAGTCGTAAAATGAAAGACGAGACGAGTAGAGCTTGAGCGCTTGTGGAGACGACTGGTAGATGGCTCCAAGCTTAGACTGCTCGAAATTTCTCCGGCCCGCGGTTCTTCTCTTGACCTGGCGAAACATGCTGGCACAGTGGAGTGAAAAAGATTACTAGGAAAAACGACAAGTTGCCTATAACTTCTAGTTGTCAAAGTTATGTGTAGTTTTTGAGATTCAAAACACACGCGTACGCGTGAGAAAATTCGCGAGTTAACATTTTTTTTTTTGGTTTGAGAGGCAAGATTGTACGGGCGCATTTTTTCATTTCGAAATTGAAAAAAGGGCTTCTTCGAATTCAACAAAAGACATCACTAGGTTCAGATTGTTCACGAAATCAGACGCCTGAAGCATTCATCACCGGTGTTTGGGAAGTCGTAATTGATTGATTGTTGCCTCACGAAAGCCACGATGTCTGACGTCAAGATCGATCCTTCCACGTTCCATAAGCGGCTCTCGATTATCCAGAGAAACTTAGCTGCCAGCAAGGATAAGTATGCCAGTCTCCTTTTTTTAGTGGGCGCCAGAGATGACGAGAGCACTTACAAGAAATCGACTGTGTTGCAGATCTGGTTGTTGGGCTACGAATTTGCCCACACTTCCATGTACATCACTGAAGACAAATGCTACATTATCACTTCTGAAGGCAAGGCCAAATATTTGAAACAGTTGCCACACAAGCCCACCGCCAACTCAAGTGAGGTCGAGGTCTGGACTCGAACCAAGGACGTCGAGCACAACAAGCAGTTGTTCAAAGACTTACTCGCCAAGTTGAAAGAGGACACCTCGAGCGATAAGCCAGTGGGGACCATTGTCAAGGACCAGTACAAGGGCAAATTCATTGACGAATGGAAAGACGTCAGTGACAGCGAAAACTTACAGTTTGCCGACGCGTCTCTTCTCATTTCCAAGTCTCTTGAGTTGAAGGACTCTGAAGAGTTCAACAACACCAAAATCGCCGCCAAGTCTTCAGTTGTCATGATGGACACGTTTGCCAATGAAATGATGGTTATTGTGGACGAAGAGTTGAAGACAAAGAACTCCGAAATTTCCGATAAAATCGAGGCCAAGATTGATGGCAACAAGTGGTATACAAAGAATGCCTTGGGCAAGAAGTTATTGCAGAGCGACCGTGATTTCGACCCAGATTTAGTGGACTGGTGCTATTCTCCAATCATCCAAAGTGGTGGAGAGTACGACCTCAAGCCAAGTGCGTTGTCCACTGACAAGCAACTTGTTGGAGACGGTGTGATCTTGGCTTCTCTTGGTCTACGTTACAAGTTGTACTGCTCGAACATCGCTAGAACTTTCTTGATTGATCCTACTCCAGAAATGGAAAGCAACTACGAGTTCCTCTTGAAATTACAAACTCACATCACCACCGAATTGTTGAAAGACGGTAAGGTGGCCAACGAAGTCTATCAAGGTGCTGTTGACTTCATCAAGAAGGAAAAACCCGAATTGGTTGACAATTTCACGAAAAATGCTGGCTGGTTAACTGGTATTGAATTCAGAGACTCGACGCTTGTTTTGAACAACAAAAATGATAGAAAGTTGATCAACGGTCAGATCATTTCCTTGACTATTGGTTTCCACAATTTGGTGAACAACAAGACCAAGGACTCAAAGAACAAGAACTACTCTTTGTTGATCACTGACACTTTCAAGGTCGCAGAGTCAGAGGCTTTCTTGCTCACCACCTACACCAAGAGCAGAAACGAGGTTTCGTTTTACTTCAAGGATGACACTCAAGAAGTCAAGAAAGAGAATGGTGCAGACAAAAAATTGAAGTCGGAGAAAGACATCAAGATCGAAAAGAATCTTGCTGCCAATGAAGCTAACTCTAAGATCTTGAAATCCAAATTGAGACACGAAGCCGTTGCTGCTGACGAGAACAACGCCGAGAAGATTCGTCAAGAAATCCAGTCCAAGTTGCACGAAAAGAGACAACAAGAAGGTTTAGCAAGGTTCTCCAAAGCAGACGCTACCGATGCAGCCGACTTCAAGCCAATCTTCAAGAAGTACGAGTCATACATTCGAGAGTCCCAAATTCCAAACTATGTCCGTGACTTGAAGATTCACGTTGATCCTAAGAACCAGACCATTATCTTGCCAATAGCCGGTAGACCCGTTCCTTTCCACATCAACTCGTTCAAGAACGGGTCTCAGAACGAGGAAGGGGAATACACCTACTTGAGATTGAACTTCAACTCTCCAGGTGCCGGTGGTAACGCTTCTAGAAGAACCGAATTACCATACGAAGATTCACCTGAGAATCAGTTCGTGCGTTCTATTACTTTGCGGTCCCGTGATCGTCAAAGAATGATTGACGTTTACAAAGCAATTCAAGACTTGAAGAAGGATTCCGTTAAAAGAGAGTCTGAAAGAAAGCAAATGGCCGACGTTGTCAGTCAAGCCAATTTGATTGAATTAAAGGGATCGCGTGTCAAGAAACTCGACCAAGTTCTTGTTAGACCTCAACCAGATACCAAGAAAGTGGGCGGTGTTTTGCAGATTCACGAAAATGGTATCAGATATCAATCGTCATTCAAAGCTGACCAGAAAGTGGACATCCTTTTCTCCAACATCAAGCATTTGTTTTTCCAACCATGTAAAGATGAACTCATTGTGATCATTCACTGTCACTTAAAGAGTCCTATAATGATTGGTAAGAAGAAGACGTTTGACGTACAATTCTACCGTGAAGCCAGCGACATGGCTTTCGACGAGACGGGAGGACGGAAGAGAAAGTACAGATATGGTGACGAAGACGAATTGCAACAAGAACAAGAGGAAAGAAGAAGAAAAGCTTTGCTAGACAAAGAGTTCAAAGCATTCGCCGAACAGATCAGTGATGCGTCTAGTGGGTTGGTGGACTTGGATATCCCCTTCAGAGAGTTGGGCTTCAGTGGTGTTCCTTACAGGTCGTCTGTCTTGTGTATGCCTACCCGTGACTGTTTGATCCAGTTGATAGATCCACCTTACTTGGTTGTCACATTGGAGGAGATTGAAATCGCCCATTTGGAAAGAGTTCAGTTCGGCTTGAAGAATTTCGACATGGTTTTCGTTTTCAAAGACTTCAACAAGCCCGTGGTGCACATCAACACGATTCCAATGGAATTATTGGAAGACGTCAAGTCGTGGCTCACAGATGTCGACATCCCCATTAGTGAGGGTCAAATGAATTTGAACTGGGGCACCATCATGAAAACAGTTCAATCGGATCCTTACCAGTTTTTCGCCGACGGCGGTTGGAGTTTCTTGACCGGCGAAGGCGACTCAGATGAAGAAGACGAAGAAGAAGAGGAAAGTGAGTTTGAAGTCAGTGACGAAGACCCAAGTGACGAAGAAGTTGCCAGTGAAGAAGACGAATCTGAAGACAACTACTCCTCCGGTTCCGGTAGCGACGCCAGCGGCGGCGAAAGTGAAGACGAAGGTGAAGACTGGGACGAGATGGAGAGAAAAGCAGCCCGTGAAGATAAAAGAGCTGGCAGGGAATAATTACGACTCGTTTGTTACCCGCCCAATCGTTGTACTATTTAATATACTTCAAATATATATAGTAATGTGTTTTTAAATGCGGTGTACTGGTGAAAACCAAACAAAGACAAAGCTGCATTGTGAAAGCAACAAAAGGAAGGAGCGAGAAAAAGTCGTGTGCGGACCCATGCTTTGTTGGAAAAATTTAAAAAAGACAGCATCAATATTAAACAAAATACTGAGCCCTTTAAATCAGACCAGACTCTTTTTAAATAGGAAGAACTTCAGGTTACTTACAAAATCACGCGACTGAACTGGATAATTTTAACGTGTGAATCCGCTTCTTCCTTGTCCTTACATTTACTCCAGCTCAAATAGGTCCGATTCTAAAATTGATATCAGGCTTGATTTGTGTTTCTGAAATAGCCGCCTCATAATTAAAATCAGTGACTGCCAACCAAATTATTCGAACAGTATTGATTGGATATTTGGCCAACCCTTAAGCCACATTTGCATTTTTTCTCGATTCTCATAGATTAGCAAGCATACACTCTTCATTATGGCTGACAACACAGACGACTACTCCTACGACTACGAATATTTATACAAGATTGTCCTCATTGGTGATTCAGGTGTTGGTAAATCCAATTTGTTGTCGAGATTCACAAGGGACGAATTCAACTTGGAGTCGCGTTCCACCATTGGTGTCGAATTCGCTACCAGAACTTTGGAAATCGATGGCAAGCGTGTCAAGGCCCAGATCTGGGATACCGCTGGGCAAGAAAGATACCGTGCTATTACCAGTGCGTACTACAGAGGTGCTGTTGGTGCATTGATTGTGTATGATATTTCCAAGACAGAATCTTACGAGTCAGTGTCCAGATGGTTGAAAGAGTTGAAAGAACACGCTGATGCCAACATTGTTATCGAACTTGTTGGTAACAAGTCGGATTTGGACCATTTAAGAGCCGTGCCCACTGAGGAAGCCAAGAACTTCGCCAATGAAAACAGCTTGTTGTTCACTGAAGCATCTGCTTTATCTTCGGACAACGTCGACTTGTCATTCCACCAGTTATTGAAAAACATCTATGAAATGATCAGCAAACATCAATTGGATACCAACGACAATGTGAATTCCAACAAGCCATCAGGTGGACCAACCATCTCCCTTACTCCAGCCCCACAAGAAAAGAAAAGCAAGAACAATTCCAACTGTTGTTAGGTACCAGACCGAGAACCGTCGCATGACTCATCACAACCTTAAAGGAATCATAGCTTAAAGAATAAATCGCTTTCAAGTATGACATGAAATATGAAACGAACGCTGACTCAAATGTACTGAATTATATTATCACAATTAACGTTTTCTGTTTTTTTTTTTTTAACTCATACTGATAGTGATGCTTTGAAGTTGTTTTCATACGTATCTATTTATCTCTTACTCTGTTTCCTTCTGTTTCTGATCATTCTTTGCTCTTCGTCTTTTGTGAATTACTAACAACTTTTTGCTGGATCAATGTTTGAACCTACATCAATAGTTTCAATCCTGTTTGGTAGCGTTCACTTTACTTCTTTTAACTTTGTTGTTGATTGTTTAACGATGTTCTATACAGCTTGTCTTTCTGAATTAATATATTAAGTAATTATTGACATATACTACAAAATGATTCGTAATCAATGTTAACTTCTGCCTTTTCCCGTTCTGGCTGGTCCTTGAAGACTGCTAGCCCCATTAGCCCCGAGCTTGCCCTTTTGGCTCACTGGGAATTTAAGAGGCTTCGAAATACCTTTTCCTTCCACGAGTCCTAGTCTTTTCCTGATATCCACAGTGGGTCCACTTTCAATGCTCAAGCTGACTATTTGGTCGCCACGCAAGATCGTCAAGCCTAACACTCGTTTGTCTTCCACAACATTTATCGATGAGCCAGTGCCATTTGATGAGTTTTTCCTTAATTCCTGGTACGATTTCTTAGTAATTCTGGTCTCCTCTGTATCCGACAACACAAGGTTGAGATGCTTGTCAAATGCTAGAAGTTTGCCGATGAAATTTCTGTTATCGATGGATGTTATTTTCAAACGATAGTTTATCAAGTCCGACATTTTGGTCTTCTTATTAACTGTTATGCTTGTAGACTGTGACGATGGGTTAGTATACCTGATGTGGGATGTTTGAAATCCGTTTGAAGAACGTACCATTGCTGCTCTATTATGTGTTATACTTCTAATCTATGTAGTTGGTTACTCGGGCTTACTGATACATCATATTTTCATTTGAGATGAAAAGTCGTGCGCACGACATTGTTTTCCGTTGCTCAATCTTTCCAGCATTTTCATGAGAATAATAACATAGGCGACACCGATTACATTCCATTTTTACCGAATTACGCCCTTTGTCAGCGTAAAGTCACGGAATCATCAATTAAACGTATATAACTGAACGCAATGTCTGACACTGAGCAAAAACCAATTGAAACCAAGTCTCTTGAGGCCAAAGAGCCCAAGGAAGCTGAAGACGAACCAGCCACTGAACAATTAACTGAAGAGAAGAGCGAGAAGAAGAGAGGTGCTGAGGACGGTGAAGATAAAAAGTCCAAAAAGAAGAAGCACAGAAGACGCCAATACGACGACGACTTGCCCAAAGAAAAGTCTGACAAGGAAGATGATGAAGACGAAGATAATGATAACGACAACGACAATGACGATTTGGATGATGACGTGGATGAGGACGAATTGTTGGAAATCGATCAATCGAACATCATCACCGGAGGAAGAAGAACCAGAGGCAAGGTCATTGATTTTAAGAAGGCAGCAGAGGACCTTGAAAAAGAACGTGGTGACATTAAGGAAGAAGACGAGGAAGAAGACGACGATAACGAGGACTTCAAAGAAGAAAAGCAAGAGAAAGAAGCTTAAAGCATGTACCACTGACTGTTCAAAACGCTGATGATGTTTGTCATGTCTACGAACGTTACCAGATGAAAAATGTATAATTGTATAAATACCGGAATTAATTTTTTTTCTCTTTAGAGTTTTATACTTTTTTTTGTCTTTTTGTAGTTTCATTGACTCGGGGCAAACAGAAACCGTTGACTTCGTTTTTCTTTTCGTTATTGCAGCTTCGTAGTTGAAGCTTTATTCCTAAGGAAAAGAAAAAGAAATCATAAAGAAAAAGAAAACAAGGAATATTAGTTTTGCGAGGACTTTCTAGGAAACAAAGTGGGAAACAAATGGATGAACAACGTGTGAAAGTCCGAAGGGATCCAATTGAAAAGAAGCAAAGTGTTCAAGAAATAAAAAAATTGACACGACTTTTAAGAACACTCATCTTAAACTCAAAAACAAAAATTTAGAAAAAAAGCAGCACTTGAGTTAACAAGTTGGAATATTGTACCCATAGAATGGGTTAGCGTAACCAACGAACCCTGGGTTGGCACTGGCAGCGTATGGCGCAGCAACCATGTTAACGGGATCATTGCACGAGGGGTTTGGAACGTACTGATACGAAGGGGTGTACGACCATATGTTACTTGCCTGATGAGTCAAGTAACGGGATTGTGAGTTGTCACCGCTCCAAAGCTGGTCTTGAGAGTATTTGATGGGTGATGACGACAAAGGAGATGCATAGGAGTATACTGGAGGGTGAGATGGTGCAGAGTACACTGGGGATGATGGGATGGAACAGTTTGGATAAGAGTTCTGGTGGTGATGCATCGACTGAGGAGGAATGGAAGTTGGTTGTTGGTGAGGGTTAAACTGGTATTCGTTGGTTGGAGAAGCAAGAACTGGCGATGAGAAGTACTTTGGATGCGTGGGCGAGGTAGAGACATGGGAGTCCGCAGGCGAAGGTAATTGACCCTGGGAAACGCCATACTTGTTCAACCAAGCCACCCAGCATTCTTCCAAAGTTCTGATGTTGGATTCAAAATTCACCACGTTCAATTGCCATTTGCATTCAGCCAACCACGTACGTTCTTCGTGGTTGATTAATTCAATCTTCAAACCAGTAGCACCGCACCAGGAGCGGTTGGTGAAAGTATTGTCATCGTTGAACTTGTTGGCCAAAACTAGAGCAATGGTCAACTTGGTAAAAATCTCTGACTCAGGGAGATCATCGAATGATTTGTTGGAAAATCTTTGGTTCATGTACTCCAAAGCTATTATAATGGTGGACTTTGGCAATCTGGTAGCAAACAACACCGAGACAATCAAGTTCTCGAAATCCTTGGAAGGGTTTTTGTTTTGCTTCAACATGCCGAAAGCACACCAGCTGAGGAAATGAGCCATGTTATTCAAGTCGTATTCCAACACGCTATTAATGCCTCCGTTGACTTCTTCTTGAGGTTGTGGTTGCACTGGAGCAGGAGGCACCTGAGCTTGACGCATTTGCATCTGCGCGTGTACTTGGGCTTGAGCCTGGGCCTGGGCTTGCACCTGGACCTGAGCCTGGGCAGTGTAAGGGTTGTAACCGGAAGGGTAGGAGTACATTGACCTTGAATGTGAGTGTTGGAGATGATGGGGGTTGAAGTAGGTGGAAGGGGTGTATTGGGGCAAGTAGTTGTAAGAACTAGTGGCACGGTGGCCGGCAGTACCCAAGTTTTGGTGATAGTACGACGAGTACATCAGCAGGATTTTTAAAATAAGATGTGGAAAAGGAAAGGGAAGAAATAAAAAAGATTTTAAAACGAAGACTTAGTTAAAAGCTCGCTTTGGATGTGGACGGAACCCGGATCAACAAGTATTAGAACTTTTGAACCATGGGTAAACCTTTTCAAACAACCGCTGAGGCGATAGGTGGACTCTTCTATAATTTGTGAAGGCGAACTCAGAGTACTGATTATAAATTAATATGACCAGACCAGATGAGTTGACGGAGTTACCACTTTAAGTCCCAGATAGTATTCAGTAATAAATAGGACGTAATAAATATAACTAATATATTTATTACTAATGAATGGGTTTGGGGTTAAAGAAAAGAGGTAATTAAAAAAAATCAACTTCCTCGTTGATTTTTATTACCGCTGTAAAAATTTTCTGTTGATGATGTACCAGTACACTGTTTTCATTTTTCGGCTGCTATGGGAGGTGCAACCACAAAAACAAGAAAAGAAACGGGGGTTGTGTGCAGTCGGCACTTCAATTTTGTGTCACCAATTAGTATGGGATCCGGTTTACACAAACGAGAACCGAGCCTCCCGAATAGGGAAAAGGCATGACTTTTGGGCCTGGACCACTTGCAAGCGAATTGCTAATTAGACCATTTTTGGGGCTATAACTACGCAACAGCAACCGACAGTTGGCAACCACGGATCATGGGTAACCACTGCTTACAAACCTTATCCCAGCAATGGGTGACTTGACTACAGAGGGTATCATATGCAACGTCATAGTAAAAATACAGAGTCATGAAAGCTAGCTAGTCGAGTTGGCCAGAACGGGTCACTGCACGTAGTAACTGCCGATTCCGTATACGAGGGGCCAACAAGAATCTGCGCTGGGAGCCTGCGCTGATTGCCAACTGGCCAGGAGGCGTGCCTCAGAAAAAGAAATCTCATTTCTTGTCGGCGTGGATGCTGCGGTGTGCCGGTGTACGGGTCGAGATCCGCCCTACCAGGCGGACCAGCTAGTTGGCAACACCTTTGTTGACTTCCCCAGACATGTTGTTGAGGGAGCTGAAGCTGAACACCGACCGGATGGGCGGAAGCCGGGTGCCCGAGAAGGCGATGCTGGACTCGTGGGACGGGTCGTCAATCACGACTCGGGCGCCGTCGTGCTCCTTTTCTTCTCTCTGTCTGTCCTCGGCTTCTTGTAGGTTTTTGGAGGCGGCGTTGAGTAGATGCAATGAGTTGAACTGGGGGTGGGGGTGCGAGGCCATGGGCTGCAAGTGGGGCGACTGGGACGGGGTCTGTAGAGGAGTGTCGTTGGGGCTGATGCTGAAGCCCGGCTTGGCGAGGTGCTTGCCGTTATTGCTCTCGTTGGACAGAGCGTGGGACATGCTGAGCTCGCCGTGCGATGGCGAGGCGGCTCTGGCGTGGTACTGGGTGGGCGAGTTTGGTCTCGACTTCTTCTGGGCCTGGTAGAACTCGAGGTTGAGCGAGGTGGACGACTTCTGCTTCTGGATGCTGAAGTAGCTGTTGCTGTTGCCGTTACCACCGTACATGGACCCTGGCGTGGTTGGGTACGACGGCACCCGGATCCCCTGGCCCGGCTTGATCGGGGTCATGCGCTGGAACGAGGGAAGCGAGTTCAAGTTGCCCGAGCTGGGCGACGCCTTCAACGAGTTGAGCGAGGTGGACGAGGTGTTGAAGCCCTTGTTTTTCTGCTGCTGGTGGTGGAAGTACTCGTTCAAGTTGCTGAGCGACATTGGCGGCGGCATCTGCACGGGGCCAACGGGGCTCGTGCTGAGCAGCGGCGCCGCCGAGTTGGTGGTGGATAAGCTGCCGGCCTGGCTGAAAACATGGCTTCCGATCGAAGTGTTGCTTTCCAGCTTGATGATGCTGTCGGAGCCGCTCATGGCTGCCAACCTGATGTCGTCCCGGGGCAACTTGGGCTCTTCCCGGGACCCGTGCGAGTAGCCCACTGGCGAGGAAGGCATCGAGAACACCGCTGGCCCTGGTCCCGCTTGTTGCTGGCCGGGCTGGCCAGGGCCGAACAGACGCCCGTCTTGGACCGGCTGCTGGATGAAATACACCGGGTAGGCCAGGTGGTAGATGTGGTTGCCGTTGCTGTCAATCGTGATTGGAATGGCAGTGGTGGTGGGAATAGGGGCAAACATCCCGTTGGCGCCCGGGTTGCCGTTAGAAGGTATTGGAACCGGATGCATGCTGGAACCCGGGACCTCGGGCTGGTGCTGCGACTGCTTGTTCTTCCGTTTGCGAGAGCTTGGGTTGTTGTGGATCCGCAAATGACGGGTCAACTCGTCGCTTCTGGAAAAACGCTTAGTACAGCCAGGAAAAGTACATGGGTGTGGCTTTTCCCCGGTGTGAGTTCTGATATGCCTGGTTTGGTGTTCAAGTCTGTGGAACGCCTTGTCACACATGGTACATTTGTAGGGCCTGTCATCCTTGGATTTTTTGTCCTTTATTTCCTTGTCTTGAGAGGCCATGATGAAGTAAAAAGTAGGGTTGCGGATCGATGGAAATGCCGACTATGGGTTCAAAGTTATGATTGCTTCTAAAGTGAGGTGAGAATAGTTGCAGGTGGTATAACTAAATTAAGAACAACTAAGTAAATTCAAAGGCTTGGTTAAAGAAAAGAATAAGAAGTAACAAATTAACTGACTTTTTTTTTAGGAGCAGGATAAACCGATGGTTTTAATCTGCTGGAGTCACAAGTACCAAAAAAAACGAAAGTGATAAAATTCCACAAAATAATTTTTGTCCCGCTTCTCTCCAAAAAAATAAGTCTGTCATGCATTGTGAATATGTGCCCCGTGTGTCTTGCGGCAAATATATGCAAAAAGTTTTTCCGAGACTCATCGAATTGGGAAGCTGGACTGCACACAATCCGGGCCACACCACCAGTTGAGGCATGCACCCAGTAAAATTTTTATCTTCCCAGATATCATGATGGATAAAAAGAAATTCCACGATGGGGCCACCCACCAGTTTTGTTGTCCAATTCTGTGGTGCCGTTACTTTCCCGGATGAAATTGTCTCGTCGTACCTGCCCCCACAACCTCCCCGAAAAGGCCTTGCATACTATCGCGTGACGGGTTCTGGTTTGTTTCTTTTTCTCACTTTAATCTTATACTGCCTTGTTGAGCGTTTCCATGCCTGAAATTAGCGCAAAGTTTTTCCGGCGGACTGGGGTATTGCCGGGACTGTATCTACGGCCGGTCCCACGCTCACTAGATTTTCGGGACATTTCGGGATCTTCCGGGATTACACCAATCTCAAATCTCCCTGGTTGCTTGGGGTAACAATCTAGGTCCTGCCACTGTGGTGCTCAGATTTAAGCTTTCGCTCTAAAAGTTGCCTCTTTCAAGAAGGTACTGGCGAGATGCTTGATTGTCCCACGTACTTGGCTTAGAACACAATCAACCCCCCAAAGACTGGTATGTTTGGGGAGCTGCCGTGTCTGGGGAAATGCCGCCCCAGACGGCGTTAGTGAATGCCTCCAAATTATTGTTGTGCAAACGTGGAGACTAGCAAAAACAGAAGTTGCGCCGGCCTCTTAGCTGTTCTTAGCCTACCGCATTAGGAGACACTGCCGTGCCCGATCTAACAAGGGTTTGTGCCCACCCCATACTCTCGCAATAATTCCGGGGGAAATAAGATTCCTAATCATTGCGATCAAATCCCATCTCTAAACACCGAAAGCAGAAGTCAAGCCGGCTGGCAATCCATGTTGTGCTGAAGCTAGCCATTGCTCTCGTTTTCCCTCAAACAAGCTTCATTTGACACATGGGACAATGTGACTATAGTCCATTCCTATTGAATCCTTTCGTAGGTGCTACAAACAGATTGGCGAAAACGATGTGTCGTGAGAACCCCTATTTCTTTCTGAGCCCAGTATTTCTATTCTAAGAAGTATAATGTCGATTGGTAACAATCAACCCTCTCTAAGTAAGTCGCTCTCCCATTGGCTTAGAGCTGAATGTAACTGTTTAATCGCATTCAGTGCAATGCACTTACTAATGTGGTTATTTTCGGAGAGACGTTGCAATAATCGGGGAGATAGTTTTTGGCTCTAATCTATTGTTCCCCTCCTATTTTTTTTTTTTTTTCGCAGGATCTCTATCCCCACTCACAAGCGCTACGACCTTCTTGGATTGCCCCGCTCTATGCACTCCATGGCGGTTTGACTGCGCGAACGAAAAAAATAACTATTCTTGGTTGCGAACCCACGCCGCTTCGGAAAAACTCATTTACCTGGTTGCGTGGGGGAACACCGACAAACGGAAAAACTTTACGCTGCTAGCTGCATACACTAAATACCTGGGGTAAAAAGGTCGGCGGTTGATTTTCGTTATAAATTGTAATCAAAGTCGAGCCACTGATCGAACCACTGAAGGTTCCCGAGAAAGTCGTCTCCGGTGCTTGAATCGTCAGTAGCAGCGTTGGCAGGGGCTGAAGAGTCAACCGCCTCCTGTTTCGTGGCGGTTTCAGGCTCGGTATTTTCGGGGACTGAAACCGATTTTTGTCGTTTAGAATTCTTATTGTTGGATTTCCTCCTCTTTTTTGTCGATTTGTCGTCATTATTCTGCGGTCTGTATTTCTGTTGTTCCAAAATCTCATGGAACTTGTCTTTGTCGTGCATCACATTGGGTCCAATTTGCAGGAACTTCTGCTTGTTGGACTCATTTGGACCATGGTCGATACCTAACTCTGTTAACTGTTCGTAGTTGTCTTTCATTCTCAACGAAAGGATCCGGTTACTCATTTTTAATGCCCATAAACACTCTTCGGCCATAGTGAAACGGCTTTTATTGCCTGGCCCAGGAGCAGGGGCGCTTTTCCAAACCATGAATAGGTTCATGCTGTTGGCCACTATCTCTCTGGCCTGTTTCACGTAGACACCAGCATGTAGCAACGTCAATGCATTGATGCCGACATCGAACGCCAACATCATTTGCGAGTACCATGGGACGTAGAGGCACCCTGCCTCGTAAGATTTGTTCAAAGCTCTTATTATGCCTTCGCTGCCTTCCACCACCAATTCAAGTCGTAAGTTCTGGTTGGCAATACGACGACCAACGAAATTGAAGAGAACTTTCCCATGATAACTCAACAAGATATCGTAATAATGAAGCTTGACCTGTGTTTTGATAACCGATGAGATTTCGTTGTTTTTTCCCTTGCCTGGGGCAGGGAAGATGTCGTCGTCATGAAAACCATTTTCGTCTAGCCACTCTTTCAACTCAAGAAGGCCACTGTTTAACTGCCTGTACTTGACCTGGTCCAAATTGTCGTTCACTGATGTGTGGATGAAGTTTGCCAATTTGGCTAGATGAAGAAGAGCAAATGCAGGTAACGTGAGCCAGTCGTCTTTCTTGACTTCTTCTTGGAAATCGAGACTTGGGTATGGGCGTTTAATTTGGTCGTCCAAAACCCCGCTGTATCTTCCAATAAGCACACCAAAGATTCTGTCGAAAGTGAAAACTGACCAAAATATTCTTTTTGCCTTGAGTTCTTCATACGGAGTATACTTCCCCACAAATATCTCTTGTTCGCCCAACCCCATGGATCTTGACATATGTACCGCTTGGCCCAACGCACTGAAGGAAGAAGTCTGACGATGCGATATTCTCAAGAACAATGAGATCAAGAGCCATGATTGGATCAATTCGAAAGATTCCCACTCGAAAGACAACAATGATATCACTCTGTAACTATACTTGAAAAGTTTTTCTTCCAACTTCATCACGGTTAAAGATGGGCTTTCGGCCTTGGAAAATTCGGTAAATCGTAGCGATATTGCGTACACAAGACAGAGAATGGCAGTGAACAATTTGGTGAGGTTCGTCTTGCCCTCCAATTTTCCTTCCAGGTCTTCATGGAGCTTGTCGTATGCCGAAACCTGTTCCCTGAACACGGTCTCATGCAACACGCAGAAAAGCGGGTTGATTTCTTTGAAGAAAAACTCGAGATAGTACAGTTTCGGATTGGGCAAGTCGAAGTCGGGAAGCTCGGGAAGGGACTCTTTGGAGAGGTAGTTGACACCAGACATGTTCCAGCCGAAAAACTGGCGTCTGGGTAGCACCACTTGCAGGCGAGACTCTTCCGACAAACTGGCGTAAGCGCTGGTACACAACTCGACCGGGAGAATGGCCTGGTGTCTCCTGATGAATCTCCATTTTGTTCCCTTGGTCATTATGATGCGGACGTTTTCTGGTGTCGGTTCTCGGTCGTCTAGCTCTTTGAATTGTTGCACGGCGCTATTCAGCAAGAGCGACTCGAGATACTGGACCCGGTTCTCCAAGTGGTTGATGTACGACTTGTGGCCATCCTCTTTCTTGATGATTGGTAAACCGTACAGCATGTCGGTGTAGCGATCGTACGAGTTGTCGTTTTCCATCGGAATCACGTACAGCTGGGCCTGGGCTTCGTCGGCGTCGGGATGCGGTGGAAGATAATGGGGCTGCCGCTGCAATCTGGCCCGCTCGTTAGGGCTGGAGTAAGTGTGCTGGGTCTGGTCGCTGTAAGTACAGTCTTTGCGGTGTTTGGTGCAAGTATTGCACGGATAGGTGCCCGAGCACTTGATCTTCTGGGTGCGGCAGCGGTCACAGGCCTTGCTGACTCTCATACGGCCCTTGCTGGTGAAAGCGTACTGCTGCAGGTCCTGTCCTGGCGGGAACCCGGGCAAGGCCGGCTGCGGAGGCGGTTGAGGCGGGCCGGGGAGCGCCAGTTTGGGTTGGAACGGGAGAATCGACGTGGACGAGCGGGCCGGCGGCACGTACATGCTGAAGTTGGAGCCGAACTGGTCGGAAGCTACGGCAGTCGCTGGTGGCGGTTGGAATGGCTTGGCCCCGACGGAGTTCGGGTCGTAGTTGGGCTGGGGTTCAATGACGGTGCCTGGAAGGCCCTTTGCACCAAACGCGCCGTAACCAAACGGCGACTTGTTGAACACGTCGGGCGGGTTCTGGATCAGCTGGTCCGAAATGTCGCCCGGGGTGTTGGGCTTGGTTTGGCCGGAGGGGGTCGAGTTATTCGATAGAATTTGCATGTTCTGGCCGGTGGGGCCTGGGTTCTGGCCGGGGCGGAAGCCTGCCGGCTTCGGGCCAGTGCCGCTGGCGAAAGAAGGGTCCGACATGGGCCGGGCGTACTAGGTCTTGTCCCAACAAAAACTCCAACGAAAGGTGTGTCAGATGAGATGTGGTACCCCAAAAAGAAAACAATAGATGATACGGCCGCTCAAGGATGGCAAGGAGAAACGAGGAACGGCGGGTGACGGCAAGCGCAATTGCCAATTTCGGAGGAGCCTGGGGCACTTACCACTCGGGGAGGTTCACTGGGTTTTTTGCAGCCGCTGGTTGTGTAGGACAAGCAGTTTGTGGGTGGCAGAACGAGTTCGGGCCGTCTATCTGAAACTGGAGTTTAAATTTGGGAAAACTGATTGGTATGTCCACGACCCGGGCTTCTCTCGCATTTCAGAGTCAGAAAAATGAGAACCCTTCGTGGGAGATGCTCATAAGATTGGCAAGCATTTATGTCGCGCCACTGGTGGCAAATAAGGCTGGTCCGGCTGCGGAGATGGGCAGCAGCTGGGCCGGCGTCGGAGTCGCTTGCCTTCGGAGCAAGTCCGGAGTCGGCGGTCTGGTTCGGCCCGGTGTTTTGCCGGCCCGGGTCGGGCCTGACTGGGGTTTATTTTTTGTAAGCGAGTGTAATTAGCAGAGATTTACCGTTTAATGCCAATAATTGAGAAAAACCTGGCTATTTTTGGCCGCGAAACGGCTGATATGCGTGATAACACTTGACTGAGCACAAACACAAATAAGCGACCACGATGTCTGAGGACCAGGTGCCCGGGCGCTGTGCCTGTGGCCTACAGCTCTGGGCTCATTGCCACACTCGTAGTCTCGCTGTTCAGTAGTTGTCGCACGCGCAGTTCAAGCGCACTCGCAGTTCCTAATTGGCGCATCAGCCTTATACAGTCTCTGGTCAGGCTCTGATCATGAATGCTCTTGCTGAGCCGCTGGCAGTCGCCCGGTGAAATCGAAATCATACTAATTCACTAATCTAATTAAATCTATACGGAGCAGCGTACGCGTCGCGTTCATTAACAATGGCTGGTCTAAAATACATACGGCATCAAACTTGTTGGTACACGGGACGTGGGTAGCCCGGCTCGTCGTAGGCCGCGGGCCCGGCGAGGTGGTGTGGCTGGCCGACCGGCGCCTCCTCAGAGGGGCCCCGGTACTGTTTCTGTGGCCGGTAGGCGTTGGGATGGTTGATGCTAGTATTGATCAAGTCGTTGCTCTCGGCGGGATGGTTGACATAAGTGCCGTTGTCGGAGATCGAGTTGGAATGCTGGTCGAACTTCTCGTTGTCGTTTCCGGTCTCCAAATGATGGTCGTAAGTGCTGTAGTACTCTGGGTGCTCTCTGCGGTAGTGCTTGACGGCCGAGGGGAACAAGTCAATTGTCCACATCACAAGCAAGATGCCGTACCAGAAGGCCACCAACCACTCGAAAGTGGCCGAGATCGATTTTTCATCGTAAACGTAGAAACAGCCAAACCCAATGGCAAACACGAGCGCGGCCACAATCCATATGCATTTCATGAAGAACGACACCATGTACAAGTTGGCCCATCTCCAGCTGCCGAAGAACACCCGCTCGTGGTTGGGGTGCAATCTCTGCGGGAAGTTACCGAAGATGAATGAGTTGAACAAGTTGAAAACACAGGCGAAAAAGCAAAAGATGATAAACACGCCAACCATAGAAAAATGGACGTTGTGGAACAGGTTGGTGTTGAAAATCGACACCAAGATGATGCCCAATTGCCCAATGAGAGCACACACGATGCTGACGATGGCGAAGATTGGCTGCTTGTTGGAAACATAGGGTTGTAGCTTGATCTTCTTTCTCAATACGTACTCCAAGATCAAAGTACCCACGAAGAAAATGGCCTGGAACCCGGAGCAGGCAATGAAAAGCGGTTGCAAGTTGGTGGCGCCAATGTCACTGATGTAGACCGGGTTCTGTTTCTCTCCTTTGACGCCCTTAAACTCGTAGACGGGCCGGCCCTGTACCACCCAGCAAACAAGCATGGCGATAAGCATGCCCCACCACACCACCAAACATACTAGTGGGATGAGGTACCAGTGGACTTTCTTGAATCTGAGCAAGCGTGGAGTGCTGCTCACGTCGGAAACCATTTTCGAAGGACGCTGACTAATGGTAGTGTGACTTTTCGGCAGGTGATCGGAAGAAAAGAAACCAGTGGGAATAGATGAAAAAACTCACTTTGGAGCAGCAAAAATCTAGGGGATGTAGAGATATATGAAAGGGTTTGTTTATTATTATTATCTCTGGTTTTTGGCCAAAATAGCTGGCGGTTGATTCATAAATAGGTGAGAACAATAAGGGTCGCCAGATGAATAATAATGACAGGCTGCGATGGTGTCAATTATACATCTGAAACACAAAGCAACGTTAAAATTTTTTCGTCACTAACCAGGCTTTTCTTTGGTTTGCTTATTTCAGGTGACCTGTCATACCAGCTTTACTGTGCCTTGGTTCCTTTTTCTGTTATAGTTGCCAGCGATGGGCCAAAAGTGTATTGGCTAGACAGGATCTTTTTTCTTGGGAAAAGACCCAATGACGTCAAACGCATGAAAGTGGCAAAGTGAGCATTAAGGTCAATTATTCAATTACAAGTGGGACCAGCCAGCGTGTAGCAACCGTTTCCCAGGGTTCTCACTTTTTGCTGCTGAGATCCCAATGAATCGCAACCAAACCAGCAGCAAAATGAAACCCTCAGGGTACAAAAGTCATTCCACCCCATTGATGTTTCTCATGTTTGTGCTGCAAAGACCTCTGAATTTGGCTTCACAATCACCACTGCCTCAATACAATCGGCTGGTTCGACCAGGTCAAGCGACGGCTCTGCTAGATTCGCACCCCGGTTACGAACCCGAGGGGAGGCACGGTTATTGTCTCTTTGTTTACTGTTCCAGTGCTGCTATTATTCAGATTGTAGCGCTCCCGCACACAGCCATACCTGGCCCAGCTCTGCTCAGGCTTATTGTCAGTCGTAGCTAGAGGACTGGATGGGGGACTGATCGAGGGCACGGATGTTCTGCGACCCATCGTGGTGGACGGGTGTTTTGCTACGATAGTTGGGCACGGGTCTTTTGTCGAGATGGATCGGGGCTCATCAGTGAAAAATTTTTGAAAAAAAGGTGTACGGATGTGATGCCCCAGCCAGCATCCGACCTGGTTCGAGAGCGAAGACCTGAGTACTCGAGGAATTCTGGAAAGCGGCCCGAAGCCAAGGTCTGTACCGAACGACAACGGCGATTTGGCAGCGGAATTACTGAGCGCATAGCGACGACATTCGAGGCAAAGGAAAGTGATAATTCCGTCAGCGTCACCGCTTAAGCAGTTTGGAGTTATTACGAGACGCATCTGTCCGATGCGAGATGGCTCGGCTATTGGCAGCTGCCCCCGATTTGAGAAATTCGGTCCGTGCGAACCGGATCTGAGCCGAATAATAGATGTAAGAGCGGAATTTTATTGTAGCCCTCGCTCCAACTTTATTTAGCTAGCTAAGAATGCTTGTCCTGTATTATAGGACTATTCTTAGCACTAATGGCTGCTAAAGGAGCAAAATTACAACCATGCTGATTTCCTGCAAAGAGTGTTAAACGGTTCAGAAAAATGGGCCGATCCTGGTGTGAGCCGGTCGGGCCTGGCCATGGCTTGGGAACGAGGCACGGGTGCTGGCCACAAAGCGGCGAAGCTGAAACTAGTGCAACCCAGCGGAGGTCACTCGAACCGAACCACACGCCAATCGCCGAGTACTCACCACTACCGAGATGTATTTAGGCATGGCAGGATAAACTCTATCACGTTAGAGTTTGGGGTTGCGGCACCCAGCACTCACGCCCGAGGTTGACGGCACCAGGTCCGAGCGGATAAGTCGCAGGACGGAGATCGCGGAAATATGGCCAAGGCTGTCACCGCCGTAATACGAGAACGCTCTGCCCCTTCGGGACAATCCGCTGCGAGGCGCTTGGCCACCAACACAAACCTGTGGAGCTGGGGCAGCGATCGGCCAGGGATCTAATTAGCGCCCAGTCTTAACAAAACAAGTAAAGAACCAGGAAAAATAAATAACCAACAATCCCAATGCAGTGTCAATCTATCTAAAACTCAATACAGAACAACCACCAAAACCGGACACGAAAGGTTGCATTGTGATCTCCAGTGCAAATCCGAGAGAAAACCGTAAAACGGTAGGGCCACGCCCGTACCAAACTAGTTTTCTTGTGCCCACCGCAGACTGGGCAAGAGGTACGGGATGCAGGAAAGGCAATACCAAGCACCAGTGAAATTCACCGGCCACCACCAGGCTAGCTGGGAAAAACGACTACTGCACCCGGACTTAAAACATGCAGATGCTTACCTCAGGCTTTTGGGCGGCACACGATTGGTTCCGCAGTAAAATATCCCAGTAAATCACCAATCCCAGGCAATGGCCGCCTCAGCCGATCTTGCAGATTCTGCATACGGGCTGCATGGCTGACCCAGGTTTTCCATGTACTCAGTGTCAGGCCCATCCAGAGCTGGTCCTGCACCCTAGGCAAGAGCAGCGTTACCGCCATGCACGATTAGACTAACTTTGGCAAAGAGCTTCGTAACCACAAATGTCGCACTGGTATTTTTTGGCAATGCCAGTTGCTGAATTCTACGTGCCTGTCTGTTGCTTCGCGTGGAGTGCACAGTTTCAAACCATAGAACCAAGACAAAGAGCGACATTTTTTCAAATCGTTTCGTACTGACTCGCTTCTAGGTACTCAGTAAGTAGTTGGCAACCCACTCGGTTATGAAAAAGATCGCTGGAATGCACACATGGCAGGTACCACACCACATATAATCATGGCAATTGTCGCTTGCTATCTGAACCCCGACCGAAGGAGATGATTTTTGTCAGCATTATCGTGAAGGTGGAGCTGACGAGCTCAACTGCCAGATGCTGCCCGACTCCCCAGTATTGTTGTACCGCAAAAAAAAAATGTTGAGCTGCTGCCACAATGTCGCATACACGGCGGGAGGCATCCTCAGTAAATTTCTTTGCAATGAAACTATAAACCTTGAAACCATAATTCTCATAAACCTTGCAGCCCAATTTGCCCAAGCAATGGCAATCTGGTTGTTGAATACGAAATTGTCTGTACATTGATGCAGCCAGATGTCACACTTGCGCTTACATAGGAACGGCCGTTACAACATTCTACGAGACGCTTGTTTCGGCATTTTTTTTTTTGGAATTTTCTCTTTTATATTTTTTATTTTTTTCCGTAGAAAAGGGTACAAAACCACAATGCAATCCATGGTCTAATTGTTACTATGTACTAGGCCAAGGGTTTAGTATGCAATTCATCGTACATTATTATAGACGTGGAAGCACAAGTAGGAGCAGAGTCATCGGCTAAGACTTGGACGAGGTGCAGGCGCCTTGTGTTATTGTGGTGACTACGAGAAGATTTTCTGTATTGATTGCATGGGCCTCAATAGTGCTGCAAACAATATCAAAGTGTAAGTGACGTTAAACTGGGTACCCGGTTATTCAATAGCAAGTGCGCACCTGGAACAATACGGGAAAAGAAAGAAGCGCACTGGTTTCAACAAGGGAATTACCGACGGAGCATGAAGAATTTGGCCAGCTACTGGATCCGGAACCGCGCGACATCTGTACAGGTGTTCAGGCAATAATGTCGCCCGTAGACGTAACATGCCTATTTCGGAACGGTTGATGTAAGCTTTGTAGTTAATAATAGCTTCGTAAGCGTTATGATCGAAACAAGTGGCATTAACAAGTAACCCCAATAACAAAATAATTATATGGCCAATAGACTGAAATTGGTCGTCATCAAGCGGGCAGCGCATCAGATGTTTACTGAAGATGCATTTGTTTCCCATTTTTTGGGGGTTAAACTTTACTCGTGTCCGAGGCACCGAGGAATCCGTATGCAACATCAAATTTTAGATTAACGGGGAAAAACCCGATGCAACCTCCTGAAACTGGCGGTGTACGGGTGCGTGCTACTTTTATGAGCTGCTGAAACGGGCCAAGCAAGCACTGAAACTGTCGGTAATATGCGCACCTAGATATAATTAGAAGTGCAACTAGTCATATTTACTTGATTATTGTTTACAAGAATTGTCCCTTAATTTTGGAGAATAGAGTGTGGCAAACCAAAGCAGGAAACACTGGGCCAGAGGCGAAAAGGTTAAAGTGAAAACCAAAGAAATAACAATCAGCAAAACATTGGCAGCTGCCAAATTCATGACCTTGCGCCTGGGGTTGCAGATTAGAAAGCCTTGTTTGCGAGTTAAAACTCAATCGGTTGTCCACGGCATTCTATGTCGCCAGGAGAGGGAGAAAAGCCCCCATAGTTACAAGCGAAGGAGCCCACAGATCGCGACATTTCTCTGCAAAAAACAAAAAAAAACAATTACCAAAGTATAAATGAGCGAGTTTTAGTCGCACTTGTCTCTACTCGTTTGCATTCTGCTGTATATGCATATGCATGAGACCCACGCATATTCCTGCTTAATGGGACAGCGCGCGTATACCAGTGTCTCTTATTTTTTTTTCTTTCATATTCTTTTCTCTTTGTGCGACTAATTTGGCATAATTTGCGTACGACATTTTGTCGTAAAGAGCCCTAGAAAAATAAAAAAAAAAAGGTTGGTGAATGGACTGATCAAACGCACAAAAAAAAGAACTGGGCTATCCTCGATCACTTTGCTACTTGTTGCACATGACGGTTACTCCTATCTTTGAACAGCCTGTGCCAGTGTCAGTAGAGTAACATGACTAATATAGGTACAATCGATTAACTCAAAACGCCAGTTTCAAGTATTGATGCCATAATGAAGCGTGTCCACTGCCTCTGTATCACAAATAATAATGGTGAAACCATTGGGGGCCGTCATACAAATCTCGACTTGTTGGGCTGAATAGGCCCGTTTGGAAGATGAATCATGATTAAAATTGATTAACAAGCATTGATGTGATCTGGACAATTTATGATAATAGCCCCAATTAAACCGGACAATAGTTGAAATTACTCATTGGTGTAGCTCTATTGTACGTCACTTGAATAACCTAACTATGAAACGAGGGAGGTTCAAATTAAAATGATGCGTGTGTAGCTTAAACCTATTTTTTCCCGTTTGGAACACCCAAAAAATCTTATTATTTGTAATCTCACATGGAATGACCGGGTTAGTTCCCATTTTACTTTTACCTTTTACTGAGTATGAGCATGAGCATAAGCCCACAAATGTACAGCGAGTGACTTGCTTTTCTCACCCATGATTATCCAACGTATGATTTCTTAGCTGATACACCGCTCACCACACGCCAAGGTATTCTGGGGAGGCTCTACCTCAGACATCGTAATTCTCGTGGGCGTTGCCTCAAACAGCGCCTGCCTGGTTCCTACCCACCGAAACGCTGCTCGTCTTAACCAAGCAGGCAGCAGCTAACATCAATTTTTTATCGCCTCTTAAAACAACCTAGAAAATTCGGGAGAAATGTCTCAACTACACAGTGGAAACAAATCCTCAATAGATCAGCAAAGAAGGTTGGTAAGAAGTAGAACAAACGAATAAAATAATCGCACTAAAAAGAAAGCAAAAAAAAAAAAGAATACAATAGAACCAATGCTAATTCCATCTTCTGCGAACGCTGTTAAATTTGTCGAACTTAAACAATTAGTGCATCTGCAGATTGCATGCACCTTTTATTATAGTATTGTCAGGCAAATCCAGGCTATTGTTACAATTCCCATAGTTTTGCAAGGGTATAATACTAACCAGCCAAACGACATTGGATTTGCAGTGGTAATAATTAGTGCCTTGCCAACGGCAGCCCGTTAGGTAGTGCAAGCAACTCGGTACCCGTGGCTCCACCACGTTCTGTAGACTTCATGCCTTGAAGTCTGTAAGTTCCAGCCCATACAAGCAAGACCGGCCAGAATCCGGCAGCTGTGTTCTGGTAATAACTGGCAAATCCATGTCTAACGAATCCTCGCTGGCTAAGAATGTCGTGGAGTCAGTGCGGATTTTTTCTTCGCTTTTTCCCTTATGCATCAATCTTAATTTGCATGCATGCATTATGCTGCTGCCCATTTTTTTTGTTCCTCTCTTGCTTCAAGTATTTTCTGCTCGATTGTTTTTTATTTTTGTTTTTTAGTGGGTGAAGGTTCTCTGGTGTATTGTTCCTATTCCTTTCTTTTTCTTTATTTAACTACAACTCAGAAATTATGTGGGCCCGGTTGTAATTCAACTTTATTCCCGTTCCGCAGTATGCGTCTTTCACGTTTGCATTCGTAGAATTGATCCTATTCATACTGGGCTTGGCTTGTTCTATCACTATTGCTTTCAGCTTGTTTGGAAATGTCGCAGCTGTGTTTCAACTTTTTATTTTTATCTTTTATGCTTACATTGCATTTTTAACCTGGTTATTATTTTTTTTTTTTAAATTCCAATCTGCATACTATTATTATTTCAATCAGCTATTTTTCTAACAGTTTGTCTCTGTCTCATCTGTCTGATTGATTCTCGTTAAAAGAAATTCTTAATCAAGCTGCAGCACTGGGGCATCTTTTTTTTTTTTTGTGTATTATATTATTTTGTAGCAGTTAAAATGCTGCTAACTTATATATACCTTTGCTGCTCTACTTGTATTCCTTGAATTCATTTATAAATTATTAATCGATACACATTTTTCCTTCCCTCCATTTTATTCATCATTAAACATGACTGATCGCTCCAGCATCTACCTTAGGTGCTGCTGGCTAATATTTAGACGGGACGGCGATACTGGGTTGCAGGAGAAGTTCACTAAGCGCTATGGTACTTTTTTAACCAAGTTAATTCTGGCCTTAAAACTTTCCGAAACCAACTTGGTCATAAGCTTATACTATCTTTACAAATATCAAGTCTCCAATAGTGTCAACACAATCGACTTAGATGAGGATGTCTCCATGTTGAACTATCTCATTTTGACTTCATTAATATTATCCAACAAAACATTTAATGACCAATCCTATACTTTGAAGACTTGGCTCAATATCAGCAAGGATCAATTGCGGTTCGAAACTCTCTCCTTGAGTACCTTGAACCAGTTAGAGATACACTTCTTGATGGTCACCAACTTCAACTTGACTTACAACAAGGTTGACTGTGACACTGCATTCTGGGACACTCTCTACCAATTTGGCGAGACCGCCGGTGTCTCCACCACCGCAGTCAACTACTTCAAGTTTCTTGTCACCAGAGAAGAGACCAGCATTACTGGCTCCACCACTTCTCCCAAAACTTGCACGCCAACAGCTCCTCCTTCAGTTGTGTCTACTCCTGTCAAGAAGACTGTCTCCATCAAGAAAAGAAAGACAAACAGCGGTTCTGGCTCTACTGTTAAGCCTTATCCATCTCCTTTGAAGACTGTTTCCATCCCCAGCTCTCCAAATGGCCGTATGGTCAATCAGCATCTCCAGCCTAGCATGATAACCCCATCCGGGGTGTTCCCAACTCCATTGATTACCAAGTCGAGCACTTCCAACTACAGTTTACATTACAGCTACAATCCTTCTGGCATTTACTCGTCACCTCTTAACCAAGTTACCCCATACTTCAGTGGCGAAGCAGTGAACACATCCAGTCATAAGAGAAGGAAAACGGAACAGCGGGTGCCCCAGTACCAGGCAGCGCCTAGTGTGCCTGCGCAATCCGGGTGCCCTGTGCTCCCTGTCGTTCCTACCTGTGATTGGATGAATGCAAGCTCTGGGCTCTTTGGTTTCGATTCCAACGACAACCAGTCTCAAGTCTCGTTTCCTCATGTATATAACAACAACCCATCAACCACCACTGGCCAAGCCAACTTTTACTGAAGCACGAACTGATGCGGGGACGACTTAATTGGTGCAGAAAACTATTTATTACGGTATTTATTTGGGACTGAAACGACATTAGGTTATTTTATCCGGACAAAATTGGCGGAATTTCACCACACCGCTCTGATTTTGCGGCGTGGACTTACGAGTTATGATTTAATGATATTTAGAAAGCAATAGATTTATATCTTCTTTTCACAATTTGTAAAATGCCCCAAAAATAGCACTCTTTTTTTTCGCAGCCCGGAGAAAATGGTTGCGCCACGCCATCTGTGTTGGGTACGGGTGTAGTCTTTAATCGCATCTCATAACGAAAAAGACTACTCTTCGGATTTCCAGCAGTGAGTGGCTGCATAACTGAAGTTCGCCAGAAGAGAAAGCCAAGGAGCGAGCCATGGCCTCTGCCAAACTAGGTGACCCTTGCGCCATATGCCACATCTCCCAGTCCAAGTACAAGTGCCCCGGGTGCTCAATATTGTACTGCTCACTCAGCTGCTACAAGGCAAAATCACATGTTCACGACAGCGACTCCGGAAATCAGTCGGAGTCCCAACCTGATCGCCAGCAAGCCTCATCTGCAGATAACCAGCCCCAACAGAACCAGCCCGTATCAGCGGACAAAACGCAGCAAAGCAAGTTTCAGCAAATTCTCCAAGATGAGCAAATCCAGTCAATGTTGAAATACAAGTCGCTCCAGGTGCATCTTTCGGTTATTGTTAAAATCCTCAATGACATTGCAGTGACAAAAGAGCAAAACCGAGACGACCGCAAAGAAATCGCCAACATGAAACTATGCAATCTACGAGTCGGGGGGTCAGAATCGAATGAGCTTATCGAGGATTTTGTCAGCAGAGTGATATTCCTTTATGAACAAACCTGATCAGGGATGGCATTCTCGTTAGTGACGATCTGCATATTGCCAGCCGTAAAAATGCACCTCCGGCAAGCTCGGTGGCGCCGCCAGTCAAAGTTAAGAAAAAAATTGGCTGGCCCGTCAACCACTGAATGGGTTCAATAGACGGGAATGCGGGGCGACATTTTTACCCGAGTTCCCAGTTAAGGTTGCAAGCATTCAGCCCAATAAAATCGGTTATTGCTGTATCCCGAGAATTTGCCAGGATTAACTATTGTGTATGCCGGCGGCCGCCACGATGCTGCATCGTGCGGCAGGCACCATACGCCAGGAATACGTCTAAATGTATAATAAGTTATATACACGGATCAGCAAGAAAAACACAAACCAACCAGGGCGAGAGTTAATAAGCCTCGCGTAATGCCAAGTTGCCATTTCTCGCCCAGAGATTGTCAGTTAAGGTTAATCGGCTATTAATTCTGATGGATTCTGGCTTGCCAACTGCGCGTGCCAGGACAACTAGTCGCCTCGCGCTCACTAAATCTTACCACCCCAAACGTACTTGATTTTCCCGTTCAAGCATCGGTCGACTTTGAACCGGAAAAGATAGCCACCCAAATCGCCCGACTTGTCGGACGCGTCGATGGGGGCATCGAAATCATCATGGTTTTCGTGGGCCGTGGTGATGAGCAACTCGTCGTTATTCTTGCCGCCTATTGTCACACAGGTGGGCCTCAACGCAGGTATCTCAAACTTCTCAACCGCGATGCCGTTGGCATCGAAATGAACAATGCTGGAGGTGCCAAAGCAAGCAGAGTAAATCTCGTCGTGCTTGTCAATGGTCAACCCGTCCGGTTCAGGGCTTTCAATATTGCTGAACAATGCTTTCACCTCCGTGTAAGGTCTTTTGTTACTCAACCGGTTGGAAATATAATCATAGTCAAATTGCCAGATCGTGTTTGTCAATGAATCGGTCCAATAGAAGATCTTGCCATTGGCACTGAAATTTAACCCATTGGAAATATAGCTGCCTTCCACCATTGTCTGGATGGTCAAGTCGTGGCAATTGACCCGGTAGAGCTTGCCTTCTGGCTTGACCCCACCTTCTTTCTTGGTCAAGAGGAAATCGGTCATGACGCCAATCCACAAGTGGCCCCAAGGATCGATTATTCCGTCGTTCGATCTCAACCTTAGTGTTTGTTTCTCGTCATGGGAATATTTCAAGATGTACTCGATGGTGCCGGTTTTGAAGTTGCCTTTGCAGATGCCGTACTTGCACCCCATGATTATTATGTTGTCGTTGCTGGTGAGGCCAATGGTGCCTACCGACTCGGTGGTCTCCGACGATGGGAACTTCAACACCTCATGGCTGTTGCTATAATGGCTTTCGGAGTCGCTGCATATCGAGATTCTATGCACCTCGCCCAATATGATGTCAACCCAAAGAATGGTGTTGTTTGACGGGTTATATGTGATTCCCTCCGTTAGTCTACCCCTGTAACTATTGAATAAAATCTAGACTGTTAGTAGCTGGTATGGAATCGATGGAAGGGACTCTAGCCGAGCGTTCAAGACAAAAAAAAAAAATAAAAAAAGCTAATCTAGAATAGGGTGCGCTAGCCTCCTCCATCAGCAAAAGATAATTCAGGGAATACATACGTTGCTCAGATCAAGCTTATAAGTTCGCATGATGGACAGTGATGAGTGAATTATCCGGTAAGTGGAAAAAAATCTAGGAAAAGGGTTGTAGTGGAAGTTTGAAATCAATTAATTTTGTTTCTAAGGCGTTCCTCAGCAATTGATAATTGAATCCGGGACGTAACAAAATAAGGCTCAAGGAATACTCAGTCGACAACACTCGAAAATAACTGGTGACGAATTGGGTGGTGACTGTTGGTGACCTAAAATATAGTACAAGGATCAAACAAGCAAGCAGAAATCAGTCTATTAGGATCAAAACAAAAAAACAAGAACCGTAGTGTCAATTTCGGAGCAAGTGTAGCTGGATGCGTTCGATGTTTACAAAGATCACAATCGGCCCCGAATGCTTGTGGTTGAGGTGGGAGTCTAAGGGAAGTGGAGTAATGGACTAAGTTGCTAGCCCAATGGTCGAGTTGGTCAGTTCTATGGTGAAGAAGAAAAAGTTGTCGAAAGAAAATTGCCAAAAGGTTTGGAAAATTTAGAATTCAGAACCCAAAATAAAGACAATAATAAAAGGGCAAAACCCAAAAAAAAAAAAAAAAAAAAAAAAAAAAATAAGTAAAATAAAGTAAAATAAAATAGAAAATAAAAAAAATGTTCTGGATGGCCCCACTCTCAGATTCTTCTAAGCCATTCACGGTATGCCCTTGGTGGACTCGTTTCAAATGTGTGTTTGGACGGGGAGTGGGCAAACGGTGGCACTGCGTGGGCTTTGTTGTGCCGTCAGACCAAAACGTAATTGAGAGCTGAACCCGTTTAATTGAGTAATTTTCGTAAATCGGTCGTAACCCACTAGGGCTCCATTTTTCAGTGGATGGCTAGCTCGGAGTTCGAGCCTGGGCACTCTACAGAATATCTTTTGTGCAGCCCGACATTGGAAATGCAGTATTTCTATGCATATACACTCTGGTGTTTAGTTGGTGGGCTTCTATTTTGGTGGAGTGGCTCAGGCAGATGGACCTGCAGCGGCTTTGCTGAAACCGCCATTTCAGACCGTCTGGGTATAGTTTCCTGTCAGCACCACCAGAGCTTCCGGGCTTCTCTTTCGTGATAGAGTCTTCTCCATTGCATGCGATATTGCCAGCAGAAACGGTCCCCTGAGGTCTTATGCAGTGAGCTAAATTTAGCAGTGATCTGGCTTATTGTGTACCTATTTTTTCCCCCTTTGCACTTTCCGGTTAGCGGTTTCCCAGAAACGGCAAATTATGCCAGGGAAAACAATTCGGGTTCTAGAGCCATTCGAACATCGAACCCGAGTGCCGCCATTGTTCACTTCTCTACGGCATCGGCGCCTGTCGATGGCCCGGTTCTGCCAATGCCTCTCGTCGCTTACAACCTCTGTTCAAGCCGTTGATGCCGGGTGCCACATAAAAGCCATCCTACATGTTTCGTATTTCCAGCACCGCAAACGTAAGCGGCAGACTGCTTTTTTTAGAAACGTTACAGACCATCTGACACCTCCAGCCAGGTGGCCAGCTGCCTTTGCTTGGCAAATTACCTGCATGACGCCAAGTCGATCTCTGCTTGGGCGCGTTAGTGGGGGCATGGCTAGTCACAAAATACAATTGTACCGGCCGCTCATGGACCGCTCTTGCATGATGAGTTTAATCCTGGAGTTGATAGCATATTCAGTTTTCGCTTAGGTCTCGCCAGTAGTCGTAAATTTTTTGTGGTTTATTTTTTTGTGTCCGCATACGAATTTGGCAACAAACGAGATCTCGTAAATTCGGCGTATATTCAGTCTACTGGCTGCCTCCGTCTACGTGAACAGCAGCTCACTGGGGGCCGTTGGGCATGCGTGTCTGGCTCACTCCTGCTCGTTCTGCCATTTTCTGGCCAACTCAACCATGGCTTCTGGGTTCACAGAGGCGTCTATGACTTCCAACGGCACCTGGTTTTCCGAATGCTGCTTGCTGGCAAAGCGGCCCAAGTTGGTCTCTTTGACAAGACGTATCTCGTATGGCGCTTGGGGCGTCGACTTGGCCAACTGTATTAGCTCGTGCCAGGTGTACAACAACGAGTCACACTTGCGGCTGAACGGATTGATGTCGAGGACGTAAAGCCTGTCAAACGGCCGGGGGACGTACACGTCCATGACATAGCTGGAATTGCCGAACTTGGCGCCCTCGCCCAAAGAGTTCTGGTCCCAGAACCGTTCAATGACGTCTTGGAACTGGGGCCTGAGCTTCTCCAAATAGTCATAGTAGTTCAAGTCTCGCTGGCTGATCCCTAGGATCCGGTTGCTGTGCACGAACACCCGGAACTCTAGCGCCGGGTTGATGTCCAACCACTTCTTCAACACCAATTCGTGCTGCACCTCGGCTTTGCTGGAACACTCGCTGAACGCATCGTCAATGTCGTGGGCAATGTGGTCAGACGCGTTCAAGAGCAAGTAAACGTCGTTGGCGCTGGTGCACCGGATCAGGTTGTTGATCAAGATCCAGCTGGCATCTTTCGGACCAGACCAGTTGAGTTTCACCATCACGGCGCCAAACTGGTCGATGGTATGTTCGATCGAGCGGTGCAACTCGGCAAACGGCGCCACCGGGCTCTCCTGCTCGTCTCCACTGTCCTCCCAGTCGCTGTACTCGTTGTCGCTGTTGGCGGCGGCCTCAATTCGGCCCGTGCCGGGGAGTCTTATGCTTTCCGAGTTGAGGTAATCGAGAAATGACTGGGGAAGCGGCCGCATCACCCGGCTGGGCGGCACGTTGTGCTCGAAATGGCGGCTCCAGTTCGAATAGCTGCAATTTAGCACTTCCTCAGCTGTCACCGAAATCTCCTCGAATGTGTGGTGATCTGTCATTGTGATAGGTCTCGCTGGGCCCCATTAGTCAGTTTTGCACTCATCGCGTACTTTATAAATCAGAAAGTCACGGTCACGTGACCCCTCTCGACAAAAAAAGTTCTCAAATTTTTCGTTGGCGTTTTGTTATTTAGTAAGTTGAAAATAGCCATCTTCACCAACAGCAATCTCCGTCTCTAGGTAATTCTTGAATCAACTTAGCTCAGAACTGTAATTGGACTCCCTGTTTTCCCTACCAAGAGTTTCGAGTGATTGCAACAGCCCCAACCCATAATGGCCCCCACGCAAATTGCCAAATCAGGCCCCTCCAATGCCACTTTCAAGGACAAAGAAAAACCACAAGAAGTCCGGAAAAGCAATATTCTCGCTGCCAGAGCCGTCAGTGATGCCATCAGAACGTCCTTGGGCCCCAAGGGTATGGACAAGATGATAAAAACCAAGACCGGCGAGATCATTATCAGTAACGATGGTGCTACCATTTTGAAACATATGGCCGTGTTACATCCAGCCGCTAGAATGTTGGTGGATGTCAGTGCTGCCCAGGACGTTGAGGCCGGTGACGGTACCACATCTGTTGCCATTTTGACCGGCTCGTTATTGGGGGCTGCCGAAAAATTGTTGAACAAGGGCATCCATCCTACTTTAATTGCCGAATCATTCCAAATCGCAGCTCAGCGTACTTGTGAAATCTTACTAGAAATGTCCCATAAAATCACGTTGGAAGACAGAGAGATCTTGATTCGAGCTGCTTCCACCTCGTTGTCCTCCAAGATTGTGTCGCAACACTCGTCGTTGTTGTCTCCGTTGTCGGTTGACTCCGTGTTGAAAGTCATCAATGAGAAGAAAGACAACGTTGATCTCAACGACATCAGATTGATCAAGAAAGTCGGCGGTACCATCGACGACACCGAGTTGGTGAACGGTGTTGTGTTGACGCAGAACGTGTTGAAGTCAGCCGGCGGCCCAACCAGAATCGAAAAGGCCAGAATCGGTTTGATCCAGTTCCAATTGTCCCCTCCCAAGCCCGACATGGAAAACAATGTGGTTGTCAATGATTACAGGCAAATGGATAAGATTTTGAAAGAAGAAAGAGCTTATTTATTAAACATTTGCAAAAAGATCAAGAAAGCAAAATGTAACGTGCTTTTGATTCAAAAATCTATCTTGAGAGATGCAGTGAATGATTTGGCATTGCATTTCTTGGCTAAATTGAATATCTTGGTTATCAAGGACATTGAAAGAGACGAGGTGGATTTCTTGTCCAAAGCCACTGGCTGTAAGCCAATTGCTGACATTGACTCCTTCACTGAAGACAGATTGGGCTCTGCTGATTTGATCGAAGAAACCGAGTCTTCGGGCTCAAACATTGTCAAGATCTCCGGAGTGAATTCGAAGAACATCAAGCCAACCGTCTCTGTTGTCATCAGAGGGGCCAACCAATTGGTTCTCGATGAAACCGAGAGATCTATTCACGACGCCTTATGTGTGATCAGATGTCTTGTGAAAGAAAAAGCATTGATTGCCGGTGGTGGTGCTCCTGAGATTGAAGCTCTGAGGGTGTTGATGAAAGAGGCCAACAAGAAGAGCGGAGTGGAACAGTTTGTGTATCAGGAATTTGCTCAAGCTTTAGAGGTTATACCTACCACTTTAGCAGAGAACGCCGGTTTGAACCCAATCAATGTGGTCACAGACTTGAGAAACAGACATGAGAATGGTGAACAAAACGCTGGTATCTCGGTTAGAAGATCAGGAGCTTCCAACACTTTTGCCGAACACGTGTTACAACCCGTGTTGGTCAGTACGAGTGCCATTACCTTAGCCTCTGAGTGTGTCAAGTCCATCTTACGTATTGACGACATCACGTTCAGTCGTTAAGCCCACTCTTCCTTCACTACACAATCATTCTATACTTTCTTGTATACAGTAATATTACATTTAAATCATTTGAAGTATCTATGCTGGTGCTGGGGTTGATTCTCCCGCGTTCAATTGTTTGATCTTCTTCTTGATCAACTTGTTTGGATTCAAGGCGAAGAAGCATTTCTTGTCTATTCCCACGGTTTCCTCGTGGGTAGTCTGTGGCAACTGTTTGGCGAGCCTGGCGCACTTTCTTATTGTCTTCACCAAGGTCTCGTAATGTTCACGATGCTTGAGTTTCAATTCTTCTTGTTTCTTGTGTTCTTCCTCCAATTCCAAATCTTTTTGTTTTTTTGCCTCTTCTTGTTCATCTAACTGCTTTTTTGTCTTGAACGCGGGTTCTTCGTCGATGGTTTCTAATTTATTGTCTTGTTCTTCGTCGGAGTGGGTCTCTGAGAGGAACTTCCGTTTTAAATATTTTTCTGTCGCCCGCTTGTCGATGTCATACATGGCCGCAAGAGCAATCTGGGGTGGGGTGAATAGGAACTGGACGTCGCTCAACACGGCAAACTCAATCAACCATTTTTTCGCCTTATCGTACAACCCACCTAGAGTGTCGATATTAACGTCGTACATGACAGGAGAAGGATGCAACAAAACCGCCTGGAGGTCAAGAAAGAACCCGTAGAGCGGCCTGAATGGGTGGTGAACAAGTAGTGTGAATTTGAGAGACTGCAATATCACAAATTCCAAGTCCAAGATGTCCTTTGGCTCCACTTTCGGAATGGCTTTGCAGAATGTTTCAATGGAAATGAAGTAGTTTTCTGACTTAGCGGCTAGGAATAGCACCGTGTAGAGGATGTGTTTCGGGTGGTACTGCAACGCCGAGTTCACCAAGTAGAACCGCTTGAAGAACGAGATGGCGGTGGCCTTGACCTGGGTGGGCATGTTGAAAAACCGGCCGGTATCAAGAATCATCTTGCAGTAGAAGTGGAGGTACTTTGTCTCCTCCTCCAACGACAAAAGCTCCACCATTTTGCCGGCCTCAAACGCCTCAGGGTGCTTCAGAAACGGCTCGGGGTTCTCTTTGGCGATATGTTGCTTGGTTTCCTCGAATTTCTGGAGCGCCTGTTGCCGTCCACTCTCATTGACCTCGCCTTTCGCCTCGGCTAGCGACTCGCTGGTGTACGACCACATGCTGTACTGGGTCAGGCGGCGGTACAAGTCGTCCACGGACACGCCTGGTTTCTTGGGCGGCTGCTCGGTCGGGGGCTGTGCCATGATGGTGTGAACTGTAGTGGAATAATTGATATTTATTGGTATTTATTCGCATCGGTGTTTTTCGCACTGATACTGTCATAGTTTGAGATCTCACGTAACTTCAGAAGCACCCTCTAGTATTTGTTTTGTAAAAGTGAAAGCCGAAAATGGCGGCTGGCAACACTTGAGTCGCTTGTACTGAACTGGGCTTCTCCGCCGAATGCAGTACTCTTCAATTGAACGCTGTTCTCACATCAATATTCTCATTGAAACTACATTTCACTACTCTTAGTACGGCGACTCACAAGCGACCATACCAGGCCACCGCATCGAGCTTATTCCGCCCTCATTGAGTTATTCTCAGCAGTCACTCTCTTGCATCGCGGTCCTTGACTTCTTCCGAGTCTTGCTGTCGGACTCCTCGTTCGTCTGCCATCTATACCATTTCTCGCTACTGGTCTACGGGACCCTAAATGCCTGCGTGGATATACTATACACATTACACCAACTTGACCGATCTCGACAAGCCTTTCTTGATACCGGTCTTCTCTCCCTCGTACGGACCCCTGTTGCTGGCGTCGTACACCTGTCTGACCGACTTGAGCTTCTTCTTGGCCTTCTCGTACTTCTTTCTCTTCTTGACCCTGGCGTTTCTGTCGAGGTTCTTTCTGTGTGGTGTGAGACCTTTGTTCTTGAGAATCTGGAAGTTGAGAGCTCTCTTTCCGTCTTCTCCCATTTCTTCTTGCAACTCTGCCAATTTGCCGTCTTTTGCGGCCTTCTCGGCCATTTCGTGAGCTTCTCGCCGAGCCGCCTTCTTGTCCTGCTTCTTCTGCTTCACGCTCTGGTAGTAATCGTCGTCATTAACTTCTTCAGCCATTTTGGCGTCGTCAGAGTCCATGTCGTTATTGTCGAGATCGTCTCCCAATTTATCCTTGGTCTGGCCCAATCCTCTCTTTCTTGCTTCTTCGACAAGTCTCTGCTGCCTCTCAAACAACCGCTCCTTGTATGGCAAGTCCATGTCTCCTCCGTACCGGTCGGCGTCATTCTTTTTGTTGGCGGCTTGGTCGATTTTGGATGTATAGAACCGCAACGATCTCTTCCGGCGCTGCTTGTCTTCCAAGTCCACCGTCTCAGGAGCTGCCTCGGTGAAGTCATTTGCATCCTTCCGGGCAACACGTTTGATTTGCCGTTTCTTGGTGACATCAATGTCAAGTGGTTCATCCTTCTCTTCTTGTTCTTCTTCGTCGGTTTCTTCTTCGTCCTCTTCTTCTTCTTCGACTTCTTCGGAAGAAACGTCCGACACATGCAATGATTCTTGTGGTGACTCCAACTCAGGTTCTTGGACCAACTCCTCGTCTGGAAGCTCCTTTGCTTGTCTCCAGCCCTCTCGTGAGCTGAGGATCGACTCCATCACGGGGCTGTCTTTCATCGACAAGAACTTTTCGCCGGTTTTCAAGTTGTCGGCAAACAAGGCAAAGTACGCCGATATACTGGCCAAGTACGACGTGAGTGCCACGATTTTGATGTCAATGAGCTGGTTCTTCGATGCCTTCTTGTATGCTGCCAACTGGTCGCTTAGCTCGATGTATTCGTTGAGCAACGGCACAAACTCGGGAAAAGACAGACTCAAGAGCTTCAACTTGTCGTCCTTGTCGAGGTCTCTCAACGACTTGGCGGTCTCTTCGTTGATCACCAAGCTTGTCTTCTGGTCTTGCGTGCCATCGTACTCGTCGGCGGCTTTTTCCCAGCTCTCCATCATGTCTTCGTCAATATAGTCGTCCATCTGGAGTTCCTGGAGATGTTTTTTCTGTTGTTCAATGGCCTCTTGGGCCATCTGCTTGCCGTCCTCGTCGTCGCTGGCATCGTCTCCTCCGTAGTAGTTCTGTTTGTTCCCCCAGCCTTCGTCTTCGTCTTCGTTGTCTCCAGCTTCTTCTTCGTCGAGTTCCTCGTCCGAATCCTCGTTTTCGTCTTCGTCGCTGGCAGCTTGGTGAAGCGCTAACACTTCCTCGTCGGACAGTTCTTGCTCATCGCCCGGTTGAAGATAGTCGCCGGCCTCCTGAAGCAACACCTTCTCTCTGTTGGAGTTGAAGGCATCCACTTCGTCGAGCTCCACGTCCTCGGGCTCTTGCTGTCTTCTTTGTTTCCTGGCCATCTTGAACCTCCAGTGTGCTAAAGAAAATCCAGTTATAAAGTTGGTGATAAAGATGAGAATTTATGTCATCGCGCAAACTATTTTTTTTTTGCTTACTACTTCCAGTTTTTTATGCGAAAAATCAAATAATTTTTGCTAGTTGGAACTACAGCGGCTAACAAATCTAGCGGAACACCAATCAAAACATGTCGAAAAGATTGGAGTCGTTGAACCCAAAAAACGGCAGCACGGTGCCCAAGCCGCTGCTCAAGTTCAAACCCAAGACCGTGGCGCGGAAGTCCAAGGAGGAGCGGGCCAAAGACGCCCCCGTGTTGAAAGAAGAGGGACCACTGGTGAAATCGGCCCGCCCCAGAAACGGTCTGCGGGCCCCAGGCCGCGGTGGCCGGCCAAAGGCCTACAGTGGCACACATGTGGTGCTGGCGGGGCCGTTGGCTTCGGGGCTGGTGCTGATGGGAGGAATCACTGGCGGGTCCAAGCTTGGCTTCACCAAAGACCAAACCCACGTGAAGGGCACCACTTCGATGTCCAGTTTCGTACAGAAACTCAAGCTGGAAACGCCAATTGCGGGCAGCGGCGACGACAACGAGTCTGACTCCGACGACGCTACCAGAATCAACATGAACAAGGCCTACCACATCGACGGCGAGGACATGTTTTTGTTCCCAGTGAGACCAGAACGGCACGAGCAACTGTCGTCGGCCGAGCCCACCCCGGCCCCGGAGTCGAAGGAAACCAGCCCAGAAGTGGTGGCAGTGCCGTCGCGGGAATCCACCGTCAAGAGCGAGCCGCTTGAAGAGAAGCTCGAGAAGATCAAAGCTCATAAAGCCGACCTCGAACATAAAATCGCCGAGCCTGTCGATTTGTTGGACAAGCAGGAACATGACAAAGTCATCGACGACCACCAGAAGATTCTTGACCTCGTCACCACCAAACTAGACGCAATGACCACCGACGATTCAGGATACACTCTTTTCCACTTGCCCAAAGTGCTACCCCAGTATACCCGGCCTGTTGAACAACCCGTCGAACAAGTGAAACAGGAACAGCCAGAGGAAATCACACCGGAACTGGGCGTGGCCGAACAAAACCCGGATACGGACACCGCAGAGCCCTCGCCCCGGACCGAGTCTAAGCTGAGCCAGCAGCCTCAGCCCATAGCCAGTCCAGTTGGCCAGATTGGCCAACTAAACATCCACCAGTCTGGCAAAATCACCATTAACTTGGGAAACGACAACAACTTGGCGGTGTCCCAAGGCGCCGCCGCCGGCTTCCTTCAGGAGTTGGTGATCATCGACACCCTGGCCGAGACACCAGCCCACCCGGAACAGGACGAAGATATCATGGAGGTCGATTCGAACTTTGCCGAGATCGTCCGCTTGGGCGAGGCCGACGGTAAAATCATCGCCACTCCGCTCTTGTCATAATTGCATAATGTACAGTACAGTCACTTGCTTGTAGAATTCTCGCCGGCTTTAACGTTTTGTAGGGTTTTTTGATGTTTTTGCCAAACTGTTGCAGCGATTGCAAAAAATGCGAAATTACTACCAGTGTTTATTCATGATTGCGACTGAATTTACTCTGCGTTCGCAGCACAAGGCACACAGGATGTGTAAACTATTCAGCCTACATGTGTCGAGTACTGAGAGGGTGGGCATCACATAAGAAAGACTGGGGACCAATCTCGTTCGCCGTTTGACCAACTCCCACGATTAAAAGAGACAAAATCGCTTTTTTACTATTGACAATAACCATAGTATCCTTTTGCGCTGCAATTAGCAGGAGACGTTAGCCTTGTCCCGTACTGAGGCACAGCCTTCCGACACAGTTGAGTATTTGTCTACTAAGATACGACAGATGGTCAAACTACCATGTATTTAAAGATGCTTCTATATGCTACGGGCTAGTTCTGCAACAACTGGCTGGTCAAGGCTTCCAAGTCTTCCAAAGTCTGTGGCTCATCGATCTCCACCAACTTGTCGTCCCGGCTCTTTTCGTGTTTGTCGTTGTTGAACCACTTGGGTTTCTTGGCCTCGGGCTCTTCCTCACTCAGGTACTCGAGATCTCTGTCCAAGTCAGCATCGCCCAAGGCAGCCACCACGGGTTGTTCATCGTCCGAGAATTGTTCTTCTCTCATGCGTCTTTCCACCTCTTTTCTCTTTCTCTTCTTCTCCTGCCTTTTCTCCTTGGCAGTCAACTTATCGTCCACGTCAGCCTCTGTCATTACCCGGGTCTCACGGTCCACAAACGCTGCTTTCTGGGTCTCGGCATCGCCGGCTTTCTTGAAGTCTTCTTCGTCCTCCAATTCGTAGATTGGATGGGCTACTCCGTCGTCGTCAAACTTCATCTTGGTGGCATTGCCCTTGCCGGCAATTGAAGCCTTCTTGGAGAGCGCTTTTTTGGCTTGTCTCTTGGAGACAGGCACCGTCAAGTCGGGGAGCTCTATTTCTTTCAACTCGTGGTCCTTACGCTTGAGAGCCATGAAATCGTCGTCACTGCCTTCTTCTTCGTCTTCCTGCTGCTGGCCGTCCAACAAGTTGGTATAACTCTTCGACAACACTGTCTGGTTCTGTCTCTCAAACATTCTATCGTATTTGGTCTTGACTTTCCCGTCCAGCTCCGGCTTGATCTCGCCGTCCTCATTGGCCTTGGACAACGCCAACAACTGTCTGGAGGTGTTTTTCTTCTCCTTGCTGCCCTGGCCACCCTTGATCTTGATTTTGGGGGCACCGGGAAGCCCCAACGACTCGGCGTATTTTTCGGCGGGCAACGAGTCCACATCGAAGATATCCTTGTCCTTTTGCACGTACACCGACCGGTAGTAGGATATGAATGCTCTCTGACCAAGGTTCTTGATCTGAGGATCGTGGAAACACAAACTCTGCAACTGAGGCCGGATGGTCTTCTTGCTTTTCTGCTTGATGTTCATGAACTTGGGCTCGATCTTGTGGGTACTCAACTTCTTGAGCATGGCTTGCTCCTCGGAGGGAGTGAGCATCAAAAGCGACTTGCCCAGGCGCCCAAACCGGGCCGCCCGTCCGACTCTATGCACGTAGGTGGCCGTGTCCTCGGGACAATCCACTTGCACCACCCAGTCAATGGCTGGGAAGTCCAAACCACGGGCCACGATGTCGGTTGCGAAAAGACAGGCGTACTGGGCCTGAGAGAACTTGGCGGTGGTTTCCATTCTGGACGTCTGTTTTTTGCGGCCATATAACCTCATCAACGAGATCCCCGGCTGCAACGTCCGGAACGTCTCGTAGGTGAATTGAACCTGTCTCAGGGACGAGAAGAACACTAGGATCTTGCTCTTCAAGTGAGCCTTGATGAACGACCACAACACGTCCAATTTTTCGTTAAGTGGCACCCTCACGTAAAACTGTTCCAACGACTCAGGAGTAGCACTGATCTCTTCATCGGTGGACACCCCGATTCGGCGAGGGTTTGTCAACGACAACCGGGCCAAGTCTCGCACCGTCTCCGACTGGGTGGCCGAGAAAAGAAGCGTCTGTCTTGTTGGAGGTAAGTGGCCAATGATGTTATCGATTTGCTTCTTGAAACCCATGTCCAAGCACCGGTCTGCCTCATCCATGACAAGTACCTGCATGTTGGAGGTTTCCATGCCAAACGTCTCGTTCAAGTGTTGCGACACCCGCCCAGGAGTGCCCACCAATATGTTCATCTTGGACACCCGCTCTTTCTCAAACTGCACGTCTTTACCACCAGTCACCAAACCAGCAGAGAAGTTGTTGTATTTTCCGATGCGGGTAAGCACCTCGAAGATCTGGATCGCCAACTCCCTGGTAGGAGAGATGATCAATGCAGCGAGCCCGTCAAACTCGGTGATCTTGTTGCGAATCAACGACTCGATCACGGGGATTAAAAATGCAAGAGTTTTCCCGGACCCGGTCCGGGCCGTGGCCATGACGTCGTCGCCTTTCAAAGCCACCGGAATCGCTTTCTTCTGAATGTCAGTAAGTGACATGAAACTGGCTTCAGTCAAGCCTTTGAGGGTTTCTTTGGTGATGGGCAAGTCACTGAACTGGCTCATACTGTGCTCGTCCTTGGCCGGATCATACTCGTCGATGCGCTGCTGTAACAGCGCGAGCTCCTGGTCCTCTTTCTGCCGCTGGAGCTTTCTCTGGGCATTCGTCTCCTTGCGGTGGTTCTTCCTGGCCATGTTGCTTCTTGTTGTTCAGCTCATCTCATCGCTGAAAAATTGAAAAATGAGGTATACTGGTGCACGGGTGCACAACTACAGCTGATAGTGGCCTACAAGAAGGCAAGTATTGAACAACCTAATACGGTTAAACTATAAGCAAAATGTGATGAGATTGATCTAGAGATGCTGGGTACCGAGGGGTCGCTTCAGAAATTGAGAATTTTCAGATACTGCAAAGACAAGTCGCCGTACTTGTCTGGTGAAGACTGATCGAGCACGTCGGAGCAGAATGCCCCCGACGGGATGTCGTACTTGTCCATGATCTTGCCAAACGCCTGTTCTGGTGTCTCTTTGTCGTCTGTGCTTTTGACGGCCTCGATTTGTATCAATAGGCCCCGGAAATTACCATGGAGGAAAACATTTGATGTTCTGATGGTCAAGTTCCCGTTCTCGAGCTCGTAGATCTGCCCGCCGTCTCCCTTGATGACTTGCCGCTGCACCCACAAACTCTGGAACCGCTGGTTGATCATGAAGTCGAAGGGATCGTTCAAGCCAGTGGTGACTCCCTTTCTTAGGTGGTCGTTGGGGATGGTGAATTCGGGCACCGGCTCTCCAGCCTCTTCCTCGATGACGTTACTGAACACTCCAGCGGAACGCTTGTTTATAAGAGTCACACATGATCCATTGAGGTACGACGGTGTGAGCGTGTAGAGGTACTTTGTGTCTGGCGATGTGTCGTGGGTGTGCACTAACTCGGGCGGCACCGAGAACGTGTTATTTCGAAAGATCTTGAAACTGAAGCCCCATTTTCCACGTAGGCGCGGTAAAGCGTTTGATAGCTGGTCGTGGAACTGAGTAATTGTTTCGGGGGTGGCTTTTTGCACCAATATTACCCTAGAAGTTAGCAGTGAGAACCGAGAAAAGTGATACTTCAGTGGCACGAGCCACGAGCAGCATCCAATACTTCAATACATACGCCGAAACCATTAGCAAATTGGCTGTTTCAGTGTGGCAATGTGGATGTTAAGTTTGAAGGAGTAGTTTGGTTTCTCACCGAACCCAACTTGTTGATAATTTGAATATCCGAACCCGTGCACCACGTAGACCATAAATTTTTCGGAGCGAGATGAGATCAACCAGCTTCAAGTGAAACATAACTAATGGGAATATTGGCAGAGAAAACCGCCGAAGTGGGCCCGGTGACAGAGGATGCCGTGTTCATTGGTGCCAACAAGCAGGCGTTTGTGGCCGACTTCGACAGCGCCTCCCGTTTGGTGGCTTACGGGGCCGCTAACTGCATTGCCCTTTGGAATCCCACTGCAGCCAGCGGTAAAGGGGTTTTAGCTACCTTGAAACGCCACACCAAGGAGGTGACTGGCATTAGGTTTGTCCCCGGCACCCCGTTCATGATTTCCACGGGCGAAGACGGAGAAGTGAACGTGTGGAAACGGCACAAACAGCAGTTCCACTTGCACCAGACTCTCAAACTGAGCGACCACTCAGTCACTTGTTTGGCCGTTGAGCAGAGTGGAGTGTTTGTGACAGGCAACGCTGAGGGAGATATCGTGTTGTACGGGTACGACAAAGACGAGGAAGAATTTGCTCAATTGCACCAATTCCAGGTCAGATTCAACTTCTACCCGCTCACTTTTGCCCTTCAAGAGATTGGTGACGGCAACTACATCCTTGCCGTTGGCGGCACGGACGCCAACTTGTACATATACACATTCCAAGTGAATGGCAGCAGGCTCGCTGGGTTCCAGCTGGCTGCAAAAATGACGGGCCACGAGGACTGGATCAAATGTCTCAGTTTTGTCGTTGACATTGAGCACAAGAGTTACATTTTGGCCAGTGGTGCCCAGGACCGGTACATCCGGTTGTGGCGACTTCGTTTGAATGAGCTCATTGACGACTCAGACGAAGACGACCTCAAGCTTGTGATCCTCTCCAACAAGCAATACAAGTTCAACTACGGCCAGGGACGGGCCGCATTCAGTTTCGAGGCGTTGATCATGGGCCACGATGACTGGGTCTCAGGACTTCAATGGCATCCCTCTTACCGTGAGAATTCGGAGACCAAAAAGCTCCAGCTCCTTTCCGCCAGTGCTGATACCGCGTTGATGATATGGGAAATGGACGAGGACTCGGGAATTTGGTGCTGTGTCAGCCGTCTAGGAGAAATGTCGATCAAAGGTGCTTCCACCGCCACCGGTGCTTCGGGAGGGTTCTGGTCGTGTCTCTGGTTCATTGAGCCCAGCACCCAACTGCACTACATCTTGGCCAACGGGAAAACGGGCTCCTTCAGAGTTTACAAAAGCACAGACCCCGAGGCTAAAAGCTTTGAATCTGCATTAGGAGTTACCGGGCCTGTAAGAGAAGTCAACGACGTGGTTTGGTCGAAGAACGGCGAGTACTTCATGGCCACCTCGCTCGACCAGACGACCCGGCTCTATGCTCCTTGGACTCGCAACCGGGCAGCTACGACTTGGCATGAATTCGCCCGGCCCCAAATCCATGGCTACGACATGATTTGCCTCGATAACATTACCGAGTCCAAGTTTGTTTCTGGCGGTGACGAAAAGATTTTGCGGGTGTTTGAAATGACGGAGTCAATCCACTCGCTTTTGAAGAATCTCTGTGGCTTCGACATAGCGACGTCCGCCTTGCCCGAGGCGGCATCTTTACCCGTGCTAGGGCTTTCCAACAAGGCCGCCAGTCTGAACCACACCGAAGACGGAGAGGCAGCTCAACAGGAACAGGATTTTGAAGAAAACAACCCGGAATCGGCCCAGTCCGAGGATTTGCTTGCCACGTTGACGTGTCCACCTTTCGAAGACCACTTGCAACGGTATACATTGTTCCCAGAACAGGAAAAGCTCTATGGCCACGGTTACGAGATCACGTGTGTGGCCACCAACCCTGCCGGCACGTTGATTGCGTCTGCTTGTCGATCCAATTCGGCCAAGCATGCGGTGGTGAGGTTATTCAAAGTCGACGAGGAATACCGGCAGCTCGAGCAGGTGCTTGAGGCTCACACTTTGACAATTACCAGTCTTGAGTTCTCGGCTGACGGCCAGTATTTGGCTGCGGTCTCCAGAGACAGAGGATTGTCGGTGTGGAAATTAAACGGCTCTGCCAGCATCGAGTTGGTGGAACTCAAGGAGAAAGCACACACCAGAATCATATGGGACTGCTCATGGGCTCCCTCCAGCAAACACGGCCAGTTCTTCGCCACCGGCTCCCGTGACAAGCAGGTCAAGTTATGGCAGTTGACTGACGACAAGATCGAGCTTGTCAGTTCGCTCAAATTGTCGGAACCGGTCACGGCTGTGGCCTGCTTCCAGCGAGAGCTTCTAGACGATCGTCTCGTGATCGTGGTTGGTACCGAGTCCGGTAGCATTTCGATGTGTATGGCACCTCTTGCTGCAAACAGACAGTTGCAAATGGCGTACACATTCGAAAAGACAATCACCCCAGCCAGTAGGGTGTCCAAGCTCAGTTTGAGCACTAAGGTTCACCAGGACCGTCTCCTATTGGCTGTGGCCAGCAACGACACCTCCGTTCGTTTGTACAGCATCGACCAGTCAAGAGTTTAATGAACGCCTTATTTAATCTAAGTGGTGTAGAGCTGCAACCAAAAATGTCGCGCGACATCGCAGGTTTTTCTTTGGTGGTAAAATGTCGCCGCAACCCCTCGAAAGTTAACACGAATTTTTGGAAAAACCGAAACAACCCGGAATCAATAGATCAATTACAAATTCACAAAAGATGTCCGATAAGTATCCAGCCTTAGAGTCCATAGACAACGATTTACCGGCCGCCGGTGATGAGGAATTGACATCCGATTTCTTGTCGAGAGAAAAAGAGGTGTTGGGTGAAGAGTTCAAGACCGATCAAGATAAAGAAGTATTGGGCGACATTGACGACGACGAAATAAACGATTTCAAAGAACAGTTCCCCGACGTCAATGACACCGAAGAGCCCCAGCAGGAGGCTGCTGCTCCGGAAGCACAGGATGAATTCGAAGGATTCGACGCTGCCGCCACCAGCAACCCACTCATCCAAGGCGAATCACAACATTTGAAAGAATGGAAACAACGTCGTGATTTAGAGATCGGCGAAAGAGAAAAAGCCAACGGCAAGAAAAAGGAGGAAATCGTGACCAAAGCCCAACAAACGATTGACGATTTTTACGACAATTATAATTCGAAAAGAGAGCAACACTCCAAAGAGGTGTTGAAAGAACAAGAGCAATTCTTGGAGAAAAGAGACGGTTTCTTGAAAAGAGGTACCTTATGGGACAGAGTCAATGAGCTCGTCAACGAAGTGGGCGAGTTGCCAGGCGACGACACCAGAGACAAAACTAGATTCAAGGCCTTGTTGGGTAAATTGAAAGGAAAAGAAAACGTCCCTGGTGCTGGAGGTTATTAGATATGTACTACCACTAAAACATTGAATAAAATGTGTTCAATAAACATATTAAAAGAGTCAACGAGAGAATTAAAGTAAATGTAAGCATAAGAGATCTAATAAATAGGGTAGTGTTCAGCTTGACAAATCACATAATCCGATTCACAAGCTTCACGAGGGTTTCTTTCTCCAACCGGGCACATTCGCCGGTCTTATCATGATGCTTGTTTCTGCGAACGAAGTCGTTCAAGTTCATGACTTTCCAGATTCCGTATCCCATAAGAACCGCCTCAATGCGGTTCCAAGTGCCGATGGTCAACAACCGGAACCAAGGGTGATTTTCCTTGGTGATGCGCCATTTGGAGAGAATAATCAATTTGATAAGATAGAGGTTGAGGGCATCCACAAAACTCTTTGGAATATGACGAATATTGTCTTCCTCTTCTTTTGGTTTTGTGATGATCTTGCCGCCGGTGGAGAGCGATTTGTAGCCGATGTCTGGAATGAAGTCCATCCAGTTGACGTACATGGCTGCAAAGCCAGCGATAATACCAATGGTCTTGATGTATGATTTGAAGAACAATTTTGTGTGCTTCAAGTAGAGATCTCTGACGGCAGCAATGCGAGACCGGGTGCCCAAGTAGGCGAGCAACGGCGATGTGAGCGATATCAAGAAGATTGCAATGAGATTGGGTAAGTAGACAAAGTTGACAATGGCATTGCTTGAATGCATCACGTAGATACCGAAATTCTTGATCAAGTCGGTCACGGTCTCCTTACTGTCCGGGTATACCTTGTGTTTCAACTCGTAGTAGCGGTCCACCAACCTCGACTTGACGTTGGTGGCGCTGAAAAATGCAATCAAGTACAAGTTGTGGATCACGTAGCTCTTGAGTAAACCAAGCCAGTTGAGGCTCTGGGACTTTACTCCCAACGAATAGTTGATCCATATCGGGTTCAACACCCAGGACTTGATGGTCAGCGAGAGATATCGCTGGTTAAGCTTGTACTTTGTTGGTGTGAGATAGTTCAGCAAGATCTGGGAGAACACGAGCGGGAAAATGTAGTACTCTTTGTTGTTGTACAAGTTGGTGAGCCATTTCAGCTTGTAGTGAGACACTTTGAGGAGCGGCGAGAAATGGGGCGACACCAAAATGTTGCTTGAACTAGGCGGATTCAACTCGGCGTAGTAGCTAATCCACACATGCATCAGCACATAGTCTTTGGGAATCTTGACGTTATCGGCCGAGGCCCAAACAAGGAAGGCCGACGTGACGAGATTGGCCAACTTGGCAATACGGCGAGACGCGGTGGGAGACTCTGGGTTGATTTTCTGGCGCCGGGCCAAGTGGGCAATTATTTTGCGGGCTGGCGGGTTCAGGGCCACGAAAGCAGCCAACCCCATGGGCTTCTCCACCCTAGCAACGAGAAGTATCACCACCCATTTGCACCACTTGAGCACAGCGGGGTCCAAGGGTACCGAATGTGACATGTCACCTTGATTTGTATTAGCTGAGATCGGGTAACGCGTGCAAAAATTAACAAACAAATGACTTTGTTGGTGTCAAGTTGTATCAAGAAGAAATTGTGGTGATAACTGATCAGATGCAAATTGTGTATTTTTTTTTTTTTTTATTTTGGCGTGTGCGCGTGAAAACAATATAAACAAATCCGCCTACAACTCATTTCTGTTCCAGAAAAGATACGTCACACGCCAGATAAGGTTCATAAACACACTTACACCGTCGCAAAGAAAACTCGTACATATAAAGGCGGATTTCTCTATTAACCTTCCTTTTTTCCTTCTTGAGTCGGTGTCTTTCTTGGGGTGTTTACTGCCCGGTCCTGGCCTCCATTCCACCACAAATCAACAATTGCCTACGATAACCCCTTGTGTTTCTTGTTAAGTGGCAATGTCCGACCCAGCTTCTCCTCGTGCCTCTGTGCACTCAGTGTCCAGCTTGGCCACGCCGTCTCCTGCCAAATCGACGTCCAAGCCTCCTACTCGTTCTGGCTCACTAAGGTCAAAGGGCATCAACCTTAACCTCGCGGTTTCTCCGATAAGCAGCCACACCAGTCCGTCACACGCTCCCAAGTCGATCCTGAGCGCCCTGCCGGCGTTGCCTCAGCTTCCCGAAACCTCTCCGCGTCCTTCCCCACAAGCCCAACCGAATTCTCGCTTTGCGCCTCATTCACCAATCCCTTCCGCATCGGAGGAGCTCAAGTACGATGTGCCGTTACCCCTGGCCGACCAGCTCGCCGCCCTTGACATAGACGACCAGCTCCGTCTTCTAGCCTTGAAAGAGATGACGATCGTGGAGATCAAAGATGGCATCAACAGCCTCAATGAGAAATTGAACAAGAACCAGAAAGAGCTCCACAAACTAAGAGAGGTCATTCAGAAATCTTTGTACAAAGAGTTGAGTACCCAGGGCACCACCGGTGGTCACAAGAGACAGAGCAGTAACCCACGTGACGAAGCAATTGCCAGTATCAGAAGTGGCCGGAGAAGAACTCTATCCTCAACTTCCTCTTCTTCTTCTGCTAACCAAGCTCATAATAATGAATCACACGAAGACAATAGACGCCAATCGGCTCTATGGTCCAATTTATCCAAGCCACTCAACCTCATTCAGCAATTTGACAGCATGCTCCAAAGTGAGTTTGAGAAGTCTTTGATTCCGCAGCATTCGTATCAGCACTCGACCAAACAGGCCCACAAATCCCTCTCTCCGGACCTGCATCTACACCACCACAAGCTCTCGCTGAGCAGCTCAGAAACGAAACCAAGGCTCTCAGAAGACTCCGCTTCCAGCACCAGCTCAATTCCATCCCCTTTGAAAGGTAAATCGGAAACGAAGTCAAACATCGACTTGGACCAATACTTCCCTCCATCGTCGGATCCTGTGTTAGCAGAAACTCTCAAGTCAAGGTACAAGAACCCAGAGGAAATGTTCCATACGGTGAGCTCATCTATATGGACATTTGTCAATGACGTTAAGACCAACGTTCTCTCTTCATTAGGGGAGGAAGAGGACCCCAACGATGCCGCCGGAGCCCACAGGCTGGCTCTTAAGGAGAATCAGCTTTATAATCTCGAGACAGGGTCGACCGTCAGCCTCAACGAACACGATCAATCGCAATCCTCGATTCACGACTCTAAAGCCACCATCAAGCAAGACGAGGAGGAATTGATTGCAGACAGCTTGGACGACGATAAGATCGATTTTGCTCAATACTCACAGATGAGAAGAAGCAGCCTGTACAAGAGGAAGTAGTGGGCCCGAAACCCCATTTGCATTTACACATCATTTACGTGTTACGATAGGACAATCTTCAATATACAGAAATCATAACGAATACATAGTCCCTCTTGACTCTACGAGCCTTGCAAGCCCTTGACGAGTTCGGACTGCTTTGCTCTGTCTGATCTATCGGAAGCGAGATCACCCACTGATCTCAAGTCTCTCAACAAGACGTTCTTCAACTTGTCGAAATACACCTCTTGCAACAAATTTCTTAAGTTTGACTCTGATTTTTCAACCAAAGTGCCCAAGTTGATTAAATGAGCGGTTTCCAAGGTGACACCGGCTTCCAAAGTTAACTGTTGGTTGATTTCGGTTTGTCTTGTTAATGTGCCAGACAACGACAACGAGCCCTTTGACTTGTTTTCCAAATCAAGTATCACCGAAGACGTTATCTTGTAAGCAGCCGAGCTGGTTCCTTCCGGATTGACTTCGAACACGTGGATCGAGTCCCATTTACCGGTGTTATCTTCACTTTGCTTCTTGAAAAGAGCCACGCCAGCAAAGCCGGCCTCCAATGACTCCTCGCCTTCCTCAGCCGTGTCCCACAAGTACACCGACGAGGCGCCTGCACCATCATAGTATAAGTCGCGATAAATGTCGAAACTCTCGTTGGCCTTGATTTCCAATTGTCTCAATAACTGGGAAGGGAAAGGTGGTGGAGCATCATCATCAGAGCTCACGCTTGGGTAATACTTGTTGGACCATGGTGACCGGTATGAGTCGCCGTCTCTATTGTAGTCACAACACAAGTACTCTTTGCCGGTAGCTTGGCATTTTGCTGTCTTCAATGGAGCATCAACGGCAGACAACAAGTCCTGGGTTAACTCTTCGTTCTCGTTCGAGTCGGCACTTGAATCGTTCTGAATGAGCGTGCAAATGTTGTTCAAATTCTGGGTGACATTCTTGGGATCAAGGCGCCTCAACAAATCAAGTGAGGAGTCGAATTTGTCGTCGTATGACATTCTGGGCTGGAGTCAGTTGGCTGTTGATAATTGAGACTACTGAAGATTCTTGTGGGAGGCACAGACCCATACACCATATAATCTTTTGTAGCCCACCCGTTTCTGTGTTGACAGCAAAGCCGACAGTGATCTCATTGGGGCCGGTTGGTGTGCGAGGCACAAATGGGGCTCTCTTGTATTGGTCTGGCTGTTTGTGGAGTTGAATACCTTGCAGTTGTTTGTACAGTTCTCCAAAATCCTAGACTTGCTGCAAACTATGAGCGTTTTTCCACTGCGAGACACGTATTGAACAACTACTGTGAAAATTCCAAAGCTGAAGTCGTTTACATAAGGCTGCCTGACTTACATATGCTCATATCATATTTGTTGACTATAAATACAGGGCCCGAGGAAACACCAAGGACCGAAAACATGCAATGTATGCGACTAGCCTCAAACCAAATGCAACATGCCATTCCTTTGACTGGTACAGAATGAAGACCTTAAAGCTTGTCGTTTTCCAAAAACATCCTCTGCTCATTGATTTCCTGACAAATCTTCTTTCTGTCTTCTGTCTCTGGCGCCGGAACGCCTCTTAGGTTGATGTTGGTGAGTTCACAAAAGCACCAATGCACGTTTTTCACCACTTCCAACTCAAAATCATAGCCGCCCAACTCCTTGATCAAGTCTTTAGCATAAAGTCTTCTTCTGCGCCCGTTGACCTTGGGTCCCCTGCCGTAAGAATTGTCGATGAACATTTGCTTTATCTCGTACTTAGGCCAATTAGCGTGGAGGAAGAACAAGCTGGATGACTTGAAAAGATGATACTTATAATTATAGTGGGCATTGTCGGTGTTGGTCAGCGCATAGATCGGTTTGTCCTTATTATAGTACTTCAATCTTTCAGCTTCATCAACTGCAGCGCCATCTTTCTTGAATGAGTCATCCTCGTTTGACAAGATATAATCAACGACGGGGTCATACTGTCCCATACCGAAATACTCATGTTTTTTTGTACCGGAGTTGATGGGGCCGAATTCCCGATTGAATTCTTTCACCTGGTAATAAGGCAAACTAAGCTTGTGGGCAGCGGCGATGAACGTCTCCTTGTCGCCCTCGCCGGCGGCGCCTTGACTGAACAAAGGATAGTAATAGTCGGGACCATAATAATTGTAATACATGGACAAAATGAGGGTTTTGAAGTGGACTTTCTTATTGATGAGAAGCTGGCCCGTTTCACTGGACGCCTCTGGGATTGCTCCTTCACAGTCATGCATTGAGTACTCCTTATTATTGGCGGTCACGCCTCTTGGATCATCCAAGAAATAGCTGTTACGAACCTTGTTTTCCAAGTTGACGCTGATTTTGGCAATGTCGTAATACAGCGGAGAGGTCGATCTTCTCCAGAGATCGGGCCATAACACCATATGATGATTGGTGAACGGCTTATTGGTGAAGAAAGCGTCCGGATTCTTGATTGCCAAGTTGTCGGCGTCAAGGTACAAGATGCGCTGGAACGACGAGATGAGAAGAGCAACGTTCTTCAACTGGTATCCCTTGATGTTTTTCGTGAACGAGCTGGGCAAGAAATCTGACATGAGTTTACATCTAGCGTTCATGCGGGGCAACAACTTCACGCAGAGATCAATGTCAAAGTCGTCTCTTTTCGGGATGATCACCTCGATCGGGAGTTTGGACCCGTTGGACCTCAAGGTCTTAATGGCAATCAAGACCAACTGGTTGTAGTTGTCGCCGCCCAAGAACACAATACCGTCGCCCTGCATAAAGTGGCTGTATTTGCCGTACTGGTACAACGTGTCGGGGAAATCACGAGGAATCGTGTTCACGAAAGCTTGATGGGACTCGGTCAACGCCTCAGCCTCTTGAGGAGACACTCTGAGGTAGCTCGCAAGCATCTGCTTGGTCCTGACGGGCTCCTTGAGGTAGTTCTCGCGGAGATGGCCGCCGTACACGGGGACCCGGCCGTTGTTGTTCTCGAACTTGTTTTCCTGCTTGCCCTGGGCGTAGTGGGCGTCGTTGTTGATGCCCGAGCAGTCGGGCTTGGTCTTTTCGATGTTGGTAAGCAAGTCCGAGAAGAAGTTGACAAACGTGTTGGCAAAAACCACTTCGGCCTCGGCGAAGTCGATCTCGCTCACGTTGAGGTTGTGCTCGTACGTGGCAAAGCTGACGCTGGGCAAGTCGTAGTCATAGCCGTTGATGAGCTTGGTGTCCCGGCTGGAACCGCTGGACTTGGCGAAGTCCAGCTCCATGAACTGCCAGAAGTGCTCGGCCTTCGCGTCGGCGAACCGGTGGTGTGGGTCGGGCTGCTCCTTGATCACCATGAAGTTGTTGGCCTGGTCATAGTGGTACCCAACTTTGGATCGATGCACCGGCTTCGGGCTGGGAAAAATCCCATCAAGCGGGTAGACCGTATGCACCAGGTAGAACACGGTCACGGCGCTGACCACCAAGTATGCCACGATGACCTTGTTGACGTGTTTGTGCATGCTGGCTGGCTTCGTTTAGAAGAGTGGGTGTCGGGCTATTTGGCGCAGTTGATTCTAACTTATTTTTTGTGATCGATTCACCGCAAGCCAAGGTGCACGGCTCGGAAATATGTCGCATGCGCGGACGGGGCGGCCCCGTGCTGCAAGCACGAGGCCGTTTTGGGCCCCACGCGGCCGGGATCTGGCGCAGATTGGTGCCGCGAGTTAGCCGTGCGCTCGGCTAACTTTAAGCTGAAACGACTGGCAGCGGCCGGACTCGCTGGGCTGGCGGTGGCTGAATTCGCGGGACGGATGGTGGCCAGCAACATCAAGCAGGGGCTGAAGCAAGCCGGCGCCCTTTGTGTGGGTGGCCTCTAAGATTTCTGGGCAGGTGTTGTTCTGTTGTGTAGCGGCCTTCTATTTATAGCTGGGGGTAATTATAATTGCGAATGCCGGCCATTTACCGCCTATAGACGGGAAGGGCGCCATTACCGATGCGTTACACTATTTGCAGGGGGAAGATTACTATACACTAGTCGTACAGACTAAAGATGTCAAACACATTAAAGTTCCGGTCGTGGTTACCACAGGCAAAACGGACCCATTTCTCATCAACCTCCTCGTCAACCTGGTACTTCTCGTCGCACCGGTTGTTGGTGATGTTGATGGTCTTGGCGTAGCACTCCTTCATTATGCCGTAGATCTCCATGAACTGCTCGCGTGTGCAAGTCGGGTTCTGGAGCATCTTCACTTCGATGCTGCCGATCTTGTCGAGGTCGGCGAAAAACTTGTCGTGCAGGATCAACTCGAAGATGGCAGAGTGGGCCTTGGTGATGCGCCATGCGTAAAAGTACCGGTCACTGAGCTTGGAAACCAGGCAGATGGTGTAGTTGCAAATCTTGCTGAAAAGCTTCCTCAGATTCTCAACCACGTTGAGGTACCGATAGAAACACTCATCTTGCGGCTGGTCCTTGCATTGTTTCCTTAAAGCGTAGGAAATGAATCCAGTTCTAACGAGAATCTGGATGATAAATTGGTTCAACTTATGGAGGGTCATTTGAAGCGTGGGGTTCATTATAAAGTCACAACGGAAGTCAGACTCCAGCGTGAACCGGGAATAGTAGGGTAAAATTTCACCTAGAGACACTATCACTTTCCGGAAGTAGAAAAATGCAAGATTGGGGTTCCGTTCGGTATAGTATAGGTATAGGTGAATGTAGATGGAAATGAAAAATGCGTTCATGAAGAAAAAATGTTTAACATGCAAAACTTTGGCAATTTCGTTCAGATCAGTAGCACAGGCGGGTAGCTTGCCATCGCTGTCAGTGTTTCCCTCAGTTGGTGGGAACATATCGACCTCAAGACAATTCTCAATGCAGACATACTTGGAGTAGAATGCATTCTCCAATTCACTTAATGCTTCCGTCAAGTCAATCAATTTGGAGTGTCCTTGGATATTAAGCAAAATTTGTAAAACCGCCTTGAGCTTGTCCTTGTAATCGAACAAGTTGATCGCCAAATCGGTAATCACCGCGTCAAAACTAGACCTGGGGATATTAGAGTTAAGATCCGTTGAAAATGGAGGCTTGACATCATAATATATCAGGTCAATTGATGACGGGTTTCCCAACGTGGCAGAATGATATTGGTCAGAGAAGATGAGGAAGAACCAAACTTTCCTTTTTAGATGATTGAGTTTGGCCAATTTTGGATCCGACTCTCCCACGGCTGGCTCACGATTCAAACCACAGAAGTAGGCCATTTGTAACAAAATGCCGTTACTTATCTGAGCGTCTTCACCGTCAGCACCATCAGGGTCCTCGGGAGCAAATCTATTATAAATCCTCAACATGACCATCAACTGCACCACTTCAAAACTGATGGACTTGGAGGTGGTGAAAAGATAGAGACAGCTCTTGGCGAGCTCAACACCAGCAAGAGAAATTGGATTCTCGACAAGGTAAGTCATAGCTTCAACGGCGCCATCAGTCCTATTGTCACACTCCATAGCGGCCTTGACAAGATCCTTGTTGTACTCCTGGTTGTTGATAAAAAAGGATACAAACGAAATCCTGAGCACAATTAAAAGCATACCAAGAACGAGGTAATCTTGTTTGGACGAAATACGAAGATCTCTGTAGAAGTCAGAAGACGTACTGCCAGTCGCTTCCGTTTCGCCCAACACTCTTTCCACTGACTTATAGAAATCATCTCGGTCCACAAATGGAGCGAATGGATACACAGCGATGAAGAACCGTGCTATCAACATCCAAATTGCGGCTTTCTGAGGTAAAGTCTTGATGATAAGGTCCTTCAATATGCTGGTGTCAGCCTGTCTCTCAGCATCGAGAAGACCAGCAGTACAGGCCGCTATCATGGCCCTATACTTATACTCGTGATCTTCATGATGGCCTAGCCCTTTCTGCAACTTTTCGTGGTATTCGTCCATTTTCTGTTGTATCCGCAGCACATGGGGTGGCACCTCGCTGCTCATATAGTCCAACACGGTCTTAAGACCAATGTCACGCTGCATAAGCGACACCCAGGACAAGGGTCCCCGACTGAGGCGTTTGGATGGGTCGGGGGCGATGAGTCCGGAGCAATTTTCGTAGAAATTGATGGTTTCAGACTTGTTTGCCACAGGATTGACCCCAATCAAAGCATTAAAAGTATATTTGCAAGAGGCGCTTTCTTTGGGACACCTGGCAGACCATTCACAAAGGGTGTAGTTTTTCGTTGCTGGGTCTGGTTTGATAAAGTTCCCGTCACTGACCAAGAGCTCATCAGCACTGGGCTCGGATGGCGGGGTATCCATGATCGAGTCTTTAGCCGCACTGGTGTTACTGCCAACAGAAGATAAGCTTTCCCTCGGTACCTGGATCGGTGGGAGAATGAAAGGCACAGGCTGGTAGGACCGCTTGTCATTGTGAGAAATCGGTAACGGCGCCACTGGCGGAGGAAGAGAGGTCTTGATTTTCTGAGAGGCAACTAGGTCTTCTTGTTGTTTGATTTTTTCCAAAAGCTTGATTCTTTCCTTGAGAAACTCGATTTCAGACTTGGCAGCTTCAACGTCGTCAGACTCAAAGTCTTGGCTGAGGCTGTCGGGATGAGCCGAATCGTCATGATTCTTGACCTTTTTCGATTTTGAAATCAACCACTGGGAGTAGTGGCAAGAGTCGTTCATGTTCGAGCGGACACATGCGCCACAAGGCTTGCCCTTGTCACATCTTATTTTTCTTCGCTTGCAGTTGTCACACACGAGCGTGAGCCGTTGTCTTTTGCGGGTTGGCTTGGACAACTTATCGTGATGTACATCCTTTCCCGGGCTTTGACTGTGGTCCATGAAAGTCACCAGAAAGCTTTCGTTCGAAGCCGAATCTTGCGAGTCACGCCGGTGCTCGGGGCTGTTTTCTTTGGAAGAATCAGGATTAACGGAGGTCATTTTTTCCAATAAGCGGTAGTTCCAGCGATTCTATGATTCACCGCTATTGAAGACCCACAGGCACAAAACAGAAACAGGAGAAATTTGAAGTTTGAATAATCACTAGGCTCTTCTCACGATAGTACGAACACCGCGGGGGCCCAACACAGAGAAACTAGTAAATAGTAGAATTTAAATAGTAGACTTAGCTCCGATGTTTTAAGTTGTATTAATAAGAAATTACTTTCAAAACTCATGAATTTTTTATTTGTAATAAATTCCGGTGCGATTCCCAAGATTTTCCCAATCCAGTATCTCCGGAGCAAAACTTCGGAAACCCAAGCAGTATTACCGAGCACTCATAACATGCCACTGCGGGATCTGGTTACAATTTTGGTCTTACAAATCTTATTTCCGAGCACCGAGCCCCGAGCTGTCCCCGGATACTGACGGCTATGTATATGTCATCCGCCCAAGTTGGTTCCAGTCACCACCCGGGCTTTGACAGCGGGTGGTCGCCTCCCAAACTTTGCCTTCCTCCGAGTCAGATCCAGGTTTTTGTTGGCCTTCGGTGGTCACCGATAGGTGCGATGACCTTTCCGCTTGGAGCTACTTTGTTACTTTTTTCTTCTCCACTGTTCTCTCGGAATTAATCCTTCAGATGCGGTGTTATCGCTTGTGCTTATGTCATCCTCCACTCTCACCCGCACACACAGTTTTTTTCTCCCTAAACTCCCCAGTTCGCCCCTAAAAAAAAAACTTGAGCATTATCTCCTTACAACCAGTAGTGTGAACGCGACCAAAAAATTGCTGGCCCGTACCGCAGAGGGCCCGGTTAGCTATCAACAAATCGCTAACCGCAAAATGATGACACCTACTTGAAGCCCGATAGCCACTTTAATCTACCGAAATAGCCCTCTGGCTCTCGCAACTCTGCATCTGCTGCCTGTCAATTTCCTGCCCGCTCCAGTTCAAGTTGGTTGCCAGAATGGATTCGAACGTTTTCGAGGATATCGAGCAGGATAACAATCCGTCTTTTTATGGCAACCAATCGTTGCTCTCGGATCCTTACAATAACCAAGCCCATAACTCGCCCACGAACAACATTACGTCAGCGGATACCACCCTTGAGACCGCTAGCCTTGCCGGGTCCACTTTGTATGACCCAAACCATGGCAATATGGACCTTGTTAATAGCTCCTTGGGGTTGTCAAACAAAATCAGCAAGTTACTTCATGATCCGAAGCTTGTTGTTGACATTGTGTCCAGCGAGCGCCTTATGAACTCGTCTATAATAGTTTACTCCATCGAGCTCTCGCTTGACTCACAATCCATCGTGGTTAAAAGACGCTATAGCGAGTTCAAGTCTTTGCGAGACAATCTCTTGAAGCTTTACCCAACCTTGATTATCCCACCAATTCCCGAGAAACATAGCATCTTTAACTACTTGGTAAACTCCATCAATAATTCAAAAGAGCATACTATCATTGAAACGAGGAAACGGTACTTCAAACAATTTTTGGTGGACTTGATTTTCAACTCAAATCCAATTTTAAAGGACAGTCTATTATTGCATAAGTTTTTGGACCCAAACTACGAATTATGTTGGAATAATGCCATTAACGAGCCTCCCGTTAACTTGTTGCCCAATAACTTATTGTTGGCCAACCCCATCAACCCAAGCGATCAAAATGGGTTGTACTCCATCCTTCCCGTCGTTAACGGATTTGAGTTTAATTCACAAATTGACAACTTGAACTCATTGAAAAAGATCAATGATGATCTTCATAAACTCAGTGACCAAATAAATCTCTTCAAATTGAAAGAGGAAGACAGCGGGAAAAAAGTGACACCCGAGCATCAGGTTGAGAATGTCCAACATAGTACGTTCACAGATATACCGACTGAGTTGATCAATTTCGAAATCAATTTTCACCAAAATGTGAAAATTTTGGGTGAAGTCAACAAATTGAACCATCGAACAGTTAAAAGTTTCAAGTCATTGATCAATATCTTAATTGAACTAGGAGGGAACTTGAATAACTTCTCATTACAGATTCATGAACTTGGTGACAGAAATCAGGCAGAGGATAACAACGAATTGAGCACCATAATAGAAAAGTTTGGATCGGCAATTGATTTGAATTTTTTGAATTTCGAATCGTTCGTGGTGTCGAACTTAATCCCTAATTGGCAGGAACCAATAAGTCAGTTGATTCAGTACTACATGACCGCTTTGCAAATTGTGAAATTCTATAAATTCAAGATGATACAATTAAAGCTTCTTTACAAACTCAAGTTCACTAAGTTCCAAGATTTGATGACATACAATAGTAACTATCAGAATCACTTGAAGCTTAACGATTTGAAGAAACTAGACATAAACAGTCCAAGTATCCAAGATGCCATCAAGAGGATTGAAGTGAGACAGAAGAAGAGCTCTACCGGCAAGTCCCTCTCTTCTAAGAAGAGCTGGTACGGTTTATTTGGAGGGAACAAGTCATCTTTTGTATTACCAGATGATGAGACGTTCAAGCAATATTCCAACAATAAACAACCAACATTATCCAAACAGTCGTCTCGTCTTGATCTCGGCAGTGCCGACTACACGTCACCAACGTCCTCTCCACAGAAACCACCCGCAGGCTCAAATGACTCATTAAATGGGGAATCTCCTCATGAGAACTTCGTCAACCAGTATCAGTATAAGATCACTCACATTGAGAAAGAGCTCGCAAAGTTGGATCAGCTCATTGACTTAGTAAATAATGACATGATTGAACTCACAAAGAACTTGAATGTTAATTTTTCTGAGCTTATCACTAACTTGGAGAAGAAGTGGCTCAAGATAATGTTGGAATTCATCAGGTCAGGCAAAGAATTATTTAATGAAAATCTTTCTAATTGGAAAGATCTCAAGGAGTTTATAGACAAATAGCTGCATCTATTTAATACCATTCATATATTTTATGTTGCACTTTAACTCGGGCTCAAGTAAAAGAGGAAACACGCGCGCTGCCTTCCTATTTGGGCAGTCAAAATTGTGTGCGGGTGGCAACAGATTCACCGAAACCAAACTTTCTGGAAGCGGTTCATCATCTTATAACATATTTAGTTCTCAGCAATAAAGGATGTCTGCTATGGAATTAGACGGAGACGTCTCAACCGTCTTAGCCAGCTTGAGACTGGAACTTGAATCGGCTGACTTGATTAACATCATATACCAATTGGAAGATTTCTATGAGCGTAAATTATGGCATCAATTGACCTTGGCCCTTGATGATTTCTACGCCTTGCCAGAGTCCAAAGAAAACGACTTAAGAGTGAAAATCTATGACTCTTTCATCAGTCAGTTCCGTCAAAAATTGAATCCGATTAAGGTGGTTGACTTCTTATTAGGAAGCTTGCCCAATGATTCGAAAAAAGACACTGAGGATGGTTTAGACAGATTGGTCGGATTGAAGGAGAGTTTTATCAGCCAATTAACTCCAGCATTAAAGAAGACTGCCTCCGATGACGAAGAATTGAAAAAATTGATTGACAACGACGAATCTGTTGTCTACATCGACTTACAGATTGCTCGTTACCATTTGTTGTTGAATGAATTAACCAAAGCAGAGGACATTTTGAGTGCAGTGGCAAGCAAATTTGATGAGTCCTCGTCTGATTTTCAAGTGTTCAACTCCAAGATTAACGCTGCTTACTATTTGGCCAACTGTCAGCTCTATAAAATCAACGAAAACTACAACCAGTTCTACTCCAGTGGCTTATTATACTTGTCGTCGATAGAAAACACACAAGAGGCTTTGTCACCTGAAGAGAAAGTCGGCTTGTGTTACGACTTGTGTGTTTCTGCATTATTGGGAGACAAAATCTATAACTTTGGTGAGTTGATTTTGCATGATGTGTTGAATGTCATCAAGGACGAAGGCTCCCCTTACTTCTGGTTGTTCAATTTGATAAGCACTCTCAATGCTGGCCAATTGACTGAGTTCAATAAGTGGATGAAGATTGGTGCCACGAAGTCTCCATTTTTAGCTAAATTCCAGACCTTCTTGCAACAGAAAATTATCATCACATCTTTGTTGGAATTAATTTCCTTGAAGTCTACCACCAACAAAAGACTTACTTTCAAAGAAATCAGTGACTTCACTGGTACCCCTGTCAACGATGTTGAACATTTGATTATCAAATGTTTCTCCCTCAATTTAATTAAAGGTCACATCAACCAAATTGACGAGTTATTGGTGGTCACTTGGTTGCAACCCCGAATCTTGAACTTAGAGCAAGTCAATTCATTATACAACCACCTAGTTGACTGGGACAAGAGAGTTGAACAGTTGGGTATACAAGTTCATCAAAACGGTGGCCAGGTCTGGGCTGGCTTGTAATATACTTCGCCTACCTAAATAAACGCATTCTTTATATTTGTTGAGTTGTATGAGTATTTATTTCACAGGTGATCATGGACAAGCCATTACTTGCTTTCTCTAAGGCGGTCGTCACTATTCCTCTGTTCGTGTTCATCGTCTTCGCCATCGCCCAACTCGAAAAGAGTGTTACTCCCAGTTGGCTGCAATTCATGATCATCCTTCTTGCTTTCCTCCGGGTTGAATGGATTCGTGGGTGCCGATTCGTTTCTAGTGGTGGACAATTCAAAGCTGTCCTCTTCGTCGCGGTTTCTGCGATCGTCCTCTTCATCGCTGTGACTCAATAAAGACAAATCATCAAGTTCAAATCCATGACCTTGATTCTGTGCTCCTGGCTCACCGTTTTCATCGATATCATCAGTAGCGACTTGTTGAGAAATGGCAAGCATGTAGCTAGTTTCTGTAGGCCTCCACAACCAGGCCACCCCCATGAAAACAGCGAAAAACACCACACTAGGCCAGAATTCGAAGATAAAGAATGCACCTTTCCAATGTTCTTCAATCATCTGAGTACTAGACATGCTCAAATAGATGAAAGAAGACAAAATCAAGCCCCCAAACGTCAAGACCACGGAGAAAAAGATAATCCTAAACAAATATTCGTAAAGTTTCAACTTGATGATTTGACGTTGTTTATGCAAATTTGCGGTGGTCTTCTTAATGGAGACCAAAGTGGCCAAGTAATAAATGGTGAGGGTAATAGTGATAGGGATTAAAGGAATCAAGCCTTTAAGGCCACTTACATCACTACTGCTGAGATCTTCACCACCGGACGTTATAACACTGTTGTTGGAAGTATAATAAGTGGCCATCAAGTAAAAAAAAGCAGCAAGGAAATTGCATCCTGCCAAAATCTTGCTTCTGAACATGATTTTCTTGCTCAATTTCACCACCACCACACCATAACCGAAGGCGATACAGAGGAGAAGGAAGAAACAGAAGGTGATTTTCCCAGCGTTCAACAAGGAAAGGAATACCATGTAGAAAATGACAAAACCTGACAGCGGAGCCTTAGTTCTGTTCACCAAATCGTAGTATGACCAAACGACCAATGTGTCAAAAGTGAGAAATGCCAACATCGCCAATAAGTATTTTTGTAATGGTAAAATTTGGTTCTCATTCCTCTTCTTGAAGAACTGGAATCCGTAGAGAGCAAGCGCAATGGCATAACACAAGGTCAAAATGCCATAACCCGGCAATTTTGGGATCTCGCTGGCACTTAACTGGCCGAACGCGTTCTGGAAATTAACCACGCCCGAATAAGAGGTCTTGTAGCTGCTGAATGTTGACACACAGTAGTAGCCGGTCTTGTTTACCGGGAAATTGATGTCGGTGGGTCCCAACTTGGAGATGAAGGAGGTCATCACTGAAGTATTGGAAGCATCTGGGCCAACAATAAAGTTGCCTTTCTGTTTGGAGTCACACACTTTCAACGTGTCGACAGCATAGTCGTCACAAATGTACTTGATCTGGCCATCCTTCGTACGAGCACCCAAATTGTCGATTTCCTTGTACTCGAAAATGACAATGCTCACCAGCACGTCGGTGCTGGCCTGTTTATTCTTATCATAGTGTTCGTGTCCAAACTCATTCAACCTGAGCAGAATATGAGGCTTGAGATTTCCTCCCCAGTCATGTTTGGCATACATGCCGGCACAGACTTGGGAGTCACGGTCATTATCAAAAAACACCTTGTTGGCAACAGTCGGTACTAGCAAGTGCCATATCACCAACAAGGCGGTGAACAACCCACAATGATTCAATTTCATCGATCTAGATGAAAATTGCAACTCGAGACTCTGGTGGGACTTAATCCAATTGGCAAAGCACACGTCAATATAGTTTTACTCTGATTGCCTGACGGGCCGGGGTCACACACAAATCACTTGTCTCACAACTATGGGTACTGCAATTAGCCAGTTTCTGTCTTGCTTTCAAAACTATTAGTTGTACTTTTTCACAACGCTGCGGTTAGATCCGGCTGGGCCTAATTCCGGCCGCGTGGTGCCAGCGAGAAGCTAAAATTTCCGGGGGCAGTGGCTTGGCAGAAATCACCCGTCGGGTGAGTTCCGACCGCGAGTTCCGGTCGTCAACATACTGAAGCGCTTTGGACTACCAATAAAACCATTAGAAAGAGAGGTAGATGTACATGCATACGTATACAACTGAGCAAGGGGAATTGCGTTGACCAAGGAAAGTGCCGATTAATTTAACTCCTCTAATCGTGACATGAGCTTCAACTCCACTTCGGTCCAGTTATCGACTAGTCCGCGATAGAACTTGATTTCTTCGTTGCACAAGCCCACAATGGTCTGTTTCAACTCGGTCTTGTTGAACTTGTCCCAGTTGGGGTACTCTTCGTTTATAATCCTGTTGGTAAGATCCTGGACTAACTGGGTTTGTACTTTGATCTCATTCTCCAACTGGTCTACTCGGTTTTGAAGTTTGACAATCTTGCCGTCAGTCTGAGACGATCCAATGGTTGGTGTAGCCGAAGTAGACAACGTGTCCTTGATAAGCTGGGTAGTGTTGTTCACGAGACCTCCGGATTGACTATGGTTGAGGACTGGCGTTGGGGTTGGTCCACCACCACCGCCTTGTCTTCCACCTAAGCTGGCCAACTCACCTCGTGCCTTATTGAGGTAGTCCTGTAACACCTGTAAGTCAATTTTCCGGTTGTGCTGTAATTCTATCAAATTGGTTAAGCTGATGATGTATTTGGAACAGTCTTTCAATGCCACCATGAACGACTCATCAATGTACTTGTGGAGCTCCGACCAGTTCAGAGAGAAGAATTGAAGTGACTCCGCAAATACTTTGAAGTTGTGAGTAAATTGCTGCTGTTCTGTAAGATGAGTTGACCCGTTGGAGCTGCCCTGATTATTGTCTGTACCTGATTCCTCGGTACTTTGAACACCAGCAAGCTTGTTGATCTGGTTTGCAAATTGTTCGTAATCTTGGCTCAAATCGTGGTTCTTCTTATTCAATTTGGTAAATATTTTGTCAAGTTTCAACAAGTTTTCGTAAAGCTTCTTGAGCTTGTCACTGATTTCTAAGATGTCTTTGTTCGTCTCCCGCTTATGCTTAGATGGTGTGAGAAAGTTCATGACTGTCTCGGTCAAGAGTTCTTCATTCACGACTTTGCTCACCACCGAGCTGGTGAAGCTGGTATCGACAGCCTCCTCCAGCGAACCATTTTTAGATATTTTCAAATTTTTGGTGAAGGTGGCCCAGTCAGGAGAGTCACTGAGAAACAAGTGGAATATGGACAGTTGAGACAAGATACTGTGGTTGCTTATGAAATTGACGAAACGGTTCAATGAATTTAACCTTTTGTGCACGAAAGGCGAGCTGAAAGTATCGCCCGTCAAGTACTTGAAATTGGACTTGGAAGGAAGTGGCGGAACCAAGAGCTGCTGGTAATCGTTAGTCAAGCATTCGTGTAAAAAACTGAAGTCGCCGTACCGCCGCCTGACCTTGATGGTCACAGCAGCGTCCGGCTCCAGCGGCTTCACCGACGACAATTTAATCACAGAAGGGTGGTTGGTGGTGGTGGTCACTTGATAGGATATAAACGGTTTCGAGGCAGCGTCCACGTCCCTGATGGGTGAGCTCACAGATAGATCAATGCTGTACTTGTAGAACATATTGGGCTCCTCTGTCTTGCCAATCGGTGTTGGCTCAGTGTTGTCGGGGAGTTGTGGCGAGGATGGTTTCAGGTCCGATTTGGCAACAGCCAGTTCCAGAGGCTCGGGTTCTGCTAAGACATTGTTCTTGTCCTCGCCTTGTGGTTGTGGATCTGCGGGTTCACTAGAGGGCGGCGGGTTCTGATCTGTGTTCAGCTGAGATTCGTCGTGCTGCTCTTGTTTGGCAAGAAGAAGTGAGTTGGAAGGGTCCTCTTCAGCGTTGTTTGAGTCCTGGGGCTCCAAGTCTTCGGCAATGGTGTCCTGCTTGGTAGCCTGATGCTGTTCTTCGCCGCGGTCCCATTGGACAGAGGTGAAGGCGTCGTCGGAGCTCATTGTCGTGATGTGGCAATTAGTGGATTAGGTTAGGGAGAGCCCGGCTTAAAGCATATAAAAAAAGAGCCGGCCTAAAGAGAAACCGGCAGGTCTATGGTGGTCTGTACCGCTGTGTCTTGGTGAAAGCGTAGTGCAAGGCAATGGCAATGGCAACAAGTAAGACGGAAACTCGATTGTTGTCGTGTGTTGGTTTTATAGATAAGATGCTTCGTTAGTGAGATCATCTAAATTTGACCGGCTGGGTCGTGCGCGCGCCTCAACTATCTTACCCCATACAAATCTGATACAACACGGGCAGTATTCGGTACAGTTTATGCTGTGAAACAGTGTCGAAATGGAACCATGTCTTACTATTAATAACCTAAAAAAACGGCCAATTTGTCGTGGATGTCTGGGATTTCAGTCCCAATAGCATACCGCTTCAACGCCACTATGTGCAACAAGCAGCGGATTCAGAAGGGCCAGAACATGACACCAAATTTTGTAGTGATGCTGCCGCATCGTAGCAAGCATACACAATCATATGACCAACCAGACACCAAGCCCGATGAGGGCAGCGCCGACAACTGCGGTGATTATACTGGCCCCGGCCTTGTCGCCTGCGCCCAAATCTAATGGAGAGGCATTTGTCTTCGTAACTGCGTACCCGCCGGCTGGGTTACCAGTGGAGGATCCGCCTGAGTTGGCGGTGTAAGGGCCAGGCAAGTCGTGGACCCGTAAGTTCGTCATCACTTCTAGTGCCGCCATTTGCTCTCCGAGCCCGTAGTAGGTATCCCAGGACCCGTTAGTCCAAGCCAAGCCACAAGTGTGCCCGTCAGACCCACCGGAGCACGAGGACGCGGCGGCGTTGGCCGAGTTGACGAGCCAATGGGTGATGATGCTCTCAGTTTCAGGCACCAACACCGATGTCAACCCCAAGAACCGCGAGAAGAACGCCTTGAACGACCTCTGATCGTTGTTGCAGGTGTTACTGCCCTGGCACGCGACCTCGTACATGACTTCATTGTTTTTGAAGAAAACCTGAGCCCCATTCAACAAATTGAGTGTCCGGTTCAACCAAATTGTGTCTTGGGTGTGGTTGTACAAAAACGCCAGTCCTGACATCATCAAGCCCTGGTTGTAGGTCCATTGAAGTTTTGACACCGTGCTGCAGTTCTTGTCGACCTTGGCCCCATCGTAGACAAACCACCAATCGCCCTCAGTAAGAAGCCCAATGCCGTACATCCAGTCCCACACTTTCTCGGCCCAGTCGACGTACGAGTCGTTACCGGTGTAACGGGCCAACCGGGAAGCAATATTGAACAAACACCCGTTAGACACTGAGTTCTTGTAATCGTACCCGGTGTTCCACTGGAAAATCTGCCATCTAAGACCACCGTTACAAGCCTTGTCGTCCCAGCGGGCCGTCATTGTGTTGAACACCGCCTGAGACAACGCTAACCAGCCTTTCTTTGGGTTTGTTGGATTCGAGAAGTTTTTCTCTGCTGCTGCCATCACGGCAATACCCCAAAAGCCTTGATCATCATTACCTTCAGTGGTTGACTGGTTCAAGGGAATGTAGTTGTAGTCTTCGCCTGTCTGGTACTCTAATGCCTCCTTGATAAGAGGCACCAAGGTGTCGTTTTGCATGTAGTACGTGTAATCGAGAAGCGATCCCCAGGCTCCGCCGGCTTCCCACCAGTAGTAAGGCCAGGTGAACATCCCAACGGTACCACCGTACTTATCCCCATCGTAGTAATCAAGAAGACCTTTCGCTATGAGCGCGGTGGCTTGCTCGATGGTGGTCACATTGTTGGTGTCAAGCCAGATCCCACTCACCAACCAGGCAAAAAGCGGTAGGAGTAAAATCGGATTTCTCATACTGATTCGATTTGGTAATTCACTTGCTCAGCAGACGCGTAGGATCAAGTGGGCGAGAAGAAATACGTAATGTGTTCGTTATGGCACTGCAAACTCAAAACGTGCCAGCAACCAATGAGCAAAAAAAAAGAAGGATAAATGGAGTGGTTGATTTAACAATCCATAACACTTGATAATGGGCTCCCTGCGCATTTTTACAAAGCCAGAAACCCGAAAATTTTTCTTCTAATTTTAGCGCGTTTCAAGGAGGGTGCTGCAACCTTAAATGCACCGAAATCGCATTTTCGAAGCTCAGATGTACCGCATTTTGGCAGCCTTTTCACTTATGCTCCATGTTTGTAGGATGTAGGCCACAGCCGCTCTTGGTGGCGGCATCCATGTATCGAGATCACAAGAATCCAGCCAAGAAGCTTAATTCCCGTCCCGAGTCCTCGTACCGGCGGCTTTTGGCACCATAGCTACCATTTTACATACCCCATTAAATTTGCAGCTGTGATGATTCCATTCAGTTTTGTCAATTCTCTTCTCCAAGCATGTACACTGGAAGCCGGCTACACCGCCGGACTTTCACATCTGTGGCCTCCTAGAGAGTACAGCACAGACGACATTGAGACCGGGAAACGTGCTATTCTCCATAACAAATACAAATTGACTCTTGGTTCGGGCATCTTGCACAGACTGCGGCAGACCAGATGTCCCTTTGTCGACGTAGGCATTTTCTCACTACGAAACGGCGTTATCTCATCTCAGACTAGATAAATAAGCTCACCCAGTCGCAACCTGAAACATGTTATTACCTCACAAAAGCAAGTTTTCGGCGGGTACTTGACTTCAAAGGCTCTCAGACACCTTTTCCGGTTATCCAGAACCTACGGGCTCCAGCCTGGGGTCAGCATTATTCCGGTGATATGATTCTTGCCGTGTCTGCAGCATTCTGTGGGTGAAGCTTTGGGTATTGTTGGTTGCGGGCCCTTGGCTCTTCACTTCCTCATCTAATATGAGTTTTGAGTGGCACAGCCAGACGTCCACCTCAGTCTAAGCATCCTTCCCCAGCCATCCCCTCACACCATACTGCTAGTCTGGTTGTACAATAAGTTAAGGGGATGTTTCAAAGAAACTCAATTTACGAGATGCAGCGTTCATGTATGTGATTTAAGCCACTTTTCGCATAAGATAGCTTAGACAAATTTCCGAAATATCCTGCCTTAGCATGTACTACCGATGCCTTTAGAATCAAGAGGAGTGCCACGTCAAACGTAAATCTAGGACCTACAGAGATCCACACAGACAGGAAAGATAAAGGTGTCGTAATATACATGGCTGCGTGCTACTAGTTGACAGATTTGACTCTTTTCTTATACAACTATATAATACACTACTCGGCAAACACGGGATCGACCTGTTGTTCGGGACTGGCCTCCTTCATCTCCTCGTCTTTGTAAGGTTCTTCCTTCTCATCTTCGTCGAACTCTTCGTCTTCCTTCTCTTCCTTTTCGCCATTCTCCTTGGACTCACTCTTCTTGATCTTCAGTACCATTTCTTCAAACGTACTAAAGTCACGTTCAAACTGGCTGCGAGAAACACCTTTGAGGAATTGCTGAAAGTCACCTTCTTCACTCGCGATCTGACTATACACTTCCTTTGCCCCATTAGCGTAAGTGAGGTTTTCATTCTTGCTGATTAATCTGTCCACGTGCTTCAAAAAAGATGGGGAATAGTCAATCTTCTCGTAATGTCTCTTGTACGTGACCTTAATAATCAAAAGGTCGCTGATGATGTTGTAGTTCAAGTAAACGGATGCATCAGTGGTGTCGACACTATTCGAAGTCGGAGTACACCTGTAAAACAATTTGATAGGTGCAGTTCTCTTGTACTGGGGATTCTTGGTGACAGAGCTCAAAGTAGCAGGGCTGTCCACAAACTCACTGACATTATTAGATGTTTGGTTGAATGTGACACCGAGTAAGCCAATTACTGGATCCAAATAGATCCCCTTCAAGCATTCACAGATAAATTGGCGATACTGATGCTCGCTAGTGACAGGACGTCCCGACTCCAAGTGGTCAATGAACTGAGGGTCTAGCTCACATACAAACACTAAACTTGGAATATCTTCGTTAGCAGTTTTGGAGGCAATCTTAGCTAAGTACTCACTGAAAGAGGCGAAAACGTCGTCTCCTTGGAATGGGTCCTGGTAACAAGCCCGGCATAACCGGTACTTGGCATTGATGTAATCCTCCGCATCAAGTTTCGAGGAGCACAACTCACAATTGAAAGGAACCATGGGGTTCAATTCTCGAATGTAATCGTGCCTCGACGGAGCAGCCTTGAACTGTTGGTTGTGTTGTTGCTGCTGTTGCTTCTGTCTGTTTTGAGAAGCAATGTTTGGCATACCGACCCCTCTGTTTGGATACATGCCATTCCGAGATGCCTGGTAATCGTTGGCAGCAAAGCTCCCGCGGGGAGCAGCAGCGCTGGGTCCTTGGTACATCGAGAACGACTGGGCCTGATGAGGTCTAGCGACTCCTGTTCCATGCGAGCCATACACATCTTGTCCAAGAGGGCTTGATTGGCGGAATGTGGCAGCCTGGGCTATGCGTGTGTACGAAGGGTCAGCACGAGGCATACTTGGAGGCGCTATACTGGAGGCTGGGGGAGTGCCTCCATTGGCGGTTGCTTTCTCGAACGCCTCTAGTTCTTTCTTCAACTGCTCACTGTAGAATATATCTTCATGGATGAAATTGGCATTCTGGTTTTGTTCGTGGAACTGCTTAAGCCCGTATCTCATCGTCTCTTCAGCTAGCGGCTTGCGCAGCTTCTTTTTGGTTCTCTCAATGATACGACACTTGGCACATGTTTTGTACTGCTGCACTTCCGGTGGCTCGTCATCAAGTCTCTTCCTTTTACAACGGCGGCATCTTCTGTTTGTGTCCGACATGGTGCTCTTTAGCTAATCGGGGCACCTGTTTTTGGGTTATGTGATGTATCAACTGAATTTCGATATCGATTACAATTTTGTTTTTATTCTCGCGGCGAATTTTCCTGGACAGAATAATTTGCGAGGTGCACGGGTGTTTGTCTACAAATTTCACTCTCTTCACCAGCTTGTACCGCCACTTTTCCCACTTGTTCGGGGCACAGCTGCCTCTCACGTCGGTTTCTGCAGTTTGGGGACTGTACAGCCAGTTTCCACTTGATTCTGCATTCTTCCGGCGCTTCCTGGCCGCAGCTAGGAGGGAATTCTGCGCTGGATTCTTAGTTGCACTGACCCCTTCGAATATCATCCTGCTTCCCTGGTGATTAGCTTTAGCCGCTAGACAAGCTACTCTCGTCTCTTGGCTTCCTCAGCTTCTTTGTGAGTCCCTTCGGTAGTCTGGCCCGTGCTGTAGCGGCTGCAATTCTGGCTTGGAGCAGTCAATTTTTCAAGTTGCGCGGGGCTTACATAAGCCTCCTTTTACCCTGCCACCTGCCAGGTCACTTTTTTCCATTAATCTCGTCAGATACAGCTTCATTCTGATTATTGCAACTGTTAATTGATTACTTTAAAAAGGGTCTTAGATCCCGAGAATTGGATATCTATTATTGCTTGTTGAAAATCTAATAGATTGAAGTGCAACAATGTCCAAACTTGTTCGTTCTATAAAGAACGTTGCCAATGGCTATTCTTCAGTGCAAGTCCTTGTTCGGAATGCCACTTCAAATGACCCTCTGGGACCAACCACTTACGACATGGAGGAAATATCTCTGTACACGTACCAGTCACAGACCGATTTTTTGGAGATCATGGACATGTTAGACAGAAGATTGAATGATAAAGGTAAAAATTGGCGCCATGTTGCTAAGTCTCTTACGGTGTTAGATTATTTGGTTCGTTATGGTTCTGAAAAATGCGTTCTCTGGTCCAAAGATAACTTATACATCATCAAAACTTTGAGAGAATTCATCCATTTCGACGAGATGAACAATGACCAGGGCGCTATCATTAGAGTTAAGGCTAAAGAGTTGGTGTCTCTTCTCAGAGACGACGAGAGATTGCGCCACGAAAGACTGTTAGCCGCTAAAGCCCAGAACGGGCACAGGGTCAGCGATCTGTCCTCCCGCCGCTCCAGAACGAACACTCGTGGTAGAAACGATCCTTACGATGACGAGTTACAAAGAGCCTTGGAATTATCCCGCTTAACAGCTGAGCAAGAAAAAAATCAGTACCAAGAACCTGCTAATGATGCTGAATTGCAGGCGGCTTTGAAATTGTCCATGGAGGAAGAGGAAATGAGGAAGTTGAAACAACAGCAAAATGAGAACTTGTTGGATTTGGACGACCCTTCAGCTCAACAAGTTGTCCAGCCTCAGTATTACATGGCTACTGGATATGTTCAACAACCCATGTACGCTCAGCAATACGACATGTTTGGCAATCCGATCCAGAACCCTATGGCGACCGGTTTGTATCAGCAACAACAATTTGCTCAACAACCAACTCAACAGCCTCAGTTCACTGGGTTTAACTATGACCCATCACAATTCCAACAGCAGCAACAGCAACCTCAGCAAGAACTTACTCCTTTGAAGACCGGATCGAACAATCCATTCGCCATGCAATCAGAACAACCAAAACCACAATCTCAACAACAGTCACTCAATGATTTAGCTCACCAACAACAGCAACAAGCACCGCAGCAACCAGCATTCTTCACTCAACCTCAACCTTCGCAGCTCCAGTCTCAACAACTCACCTCGCAAAATACCTCGTCTTCTAAGTTTAATGACTCTACTCACTCTGAATTGAACAATCTTTTGGCTCAAGGTACAGGCATTGACACTTTTGGGAATACTGGGGCAACCAGAATTCCCCATCAACACACCAAGACTCAAAACTTCATTAGCTCTAGTGGTACTGGTTACAAGCAGCAATCGAATGATGTGAAATTGAGCTCAAACGCTACTGGAAATCCATTCTTGAACACCGGTATTGGTTACCAACAAACCAACCAACAGCAACAGACCAATCAGATCAACCCGGCTTACACTGGGTACGGTTTTGGTAACGCAGGTCAGCAACCCCAACAAAGAAACGGAAATGACGGCCCTAGTTTGATAGATATTTAAGCAAGTCTTTCTACTCCTTTTATGATACTACTGTACTTTATATATTTTCCCTTTTCAAAATGAATCGTTTGAATTTATCTATACATACACTCGTTGCACAATCCTGTCCTTATAAAAGTTATGGGAATTTTAAATCTTGTATTTGGCATAGTCCTCCATCTTCATATGAAATATAGACTTGACACACCAGTCCCACTCAAGAATAATGATTTCTGGATACAATTTCTTCAATGAACCAATAAGCTTAACATCTTTACTCTTATGCACCACGAAGACCACTTCTCCGTTATCATTTCTCAATAAATTTTTCACTTGCCCAGCAGCAATATTCTTGAAACCTTTGGCTTCTTGAAGACCGTGGGTCTCAAGTATACTGGTTATCAAGTTAATTCCTCCGTTCAAGCTGAGCGATAAGTTGAGCTTCAAATTCTCAAACACACTCCCTTTTTTAGGACTTTCAAGAAGCGCCTGCAACCCGTTGACTTTGTTATTTGTCACACCAAGCTCTTGATTAATCTCTTTCTGAGACACAACTTTATCCAACCCATAATCATTGATGTTGTATTCCTTGCTGAGTAGCTCCCAGTTCAAATCTGGATTGCTGGATATCTTCTGTATCACTTCCATCAAGTAGTTTGGATGCACAATCCGGGTTGCCTGGCTCAAGCTCTTCAAGAATTTTTCTGTTCTTAGGATTCTGGGCGCCACGATTGTGTTCACTCTATGCTTTGTAGAGAAATCGTTGACAATCTTGATACCGACGTTTGCCAACTTGATCACGTCGACTCTGTTTAGAGTCAACTCCAGCTCACAGCCTGTCATTATAGTCACAATTTGGAAATCTTTATCAGACGCCTTCTTCTTCTTTTTCTTGGGAGGATCCGGAAGTGATGAAACCGGGGAGCTGACATTTGGACTTGCCGACATTTCTTCATTACCGCTGGAAGGACTAGCGGTCTTTGTCTCGGAGCTGCTTCTTTTCTTCGGAGTAGTTGACTTAGCAGCTGTTTTCTCTAATTCTTGCATGTAAGTCTTCATCTTCCTTGCACTCTTCGACATCAGCATATAGTCATTAAGTTGGGCCATATCCTCATGGAGCTTCATGGCAGCCTTTTGTTTGGCTGATCTGCCACTTCTGCCGTTGGTAATATTCGAGAGCACTGGGGATGAAACTTCCAAGGAAGTATTGTCTGTGTCCTGTTTAGGTTGCAAATTTTCTTTGGTTTGCGAGTGCTCAGTTGCTTTTACTCCTGTCCATTTAGCAAGCACCACTTGATCGAGTTTTGTTCTGCCCAACATGCTCTCCACCTCAGATCCATCCTCGGAACCCATGAACTCATATTTCTTAGAGGAAGGATCAATAAACTGCCATTTGCTATAACATTCCTCTAGCCATAAATGATTGACGATCTTGATTTTAGGCTGTTTATCGTCATTAAGCCATTTGTATTTTGCGCTGGCGTACTTGCGACCCTCCGCTCTGGCTGCCACCAAAAAGTCATTTTCTCTCGTCAAGGTTTTAGTGAAGTTAGCGCCCAAAAGATTGATGAGCCTTGTGAGGTAGAACCGGGCATCACCAGAGTAGTTAGTGATTGATATTTTCAAGTCTCTGAACTCTTCCAACGGGAACTTTGGTGAAGGATAGTGCAATAAATGTGAGTTTTCCGGTAGGATCCAAACATTGCATAGAATTATGTGGTACAACCATTGCAAGTTTCCCACCACGATTCTACTGGATTTGCAGCTGGCCTTGAAGGCTTCGCCGTATCGGTACTGCCCTATGTAGACATCTATAGCGTCCACATTAAATTGGTCCACCACTTCCCCGCCTTGTTGCTTGATAAGAGACTTCAATGAGTCCTTTAGCCGGTCGGAGAGGTTGTAGTCATCGCAGAGGAAGAAACGTTTGTGCTGAAGGAATTCCACCTTTTCTGACACTGGGACTTGAGAGTCGAGGTCAACCAAATTGGTCGTTTCAGGTGGTTCTGTCTGGACCTGACTATAGTCAGGTTTACCCGTATCTTTGACCACGGGGTTGGTCCAGAGGTAGGGATCTTCCCGAAGTTTCCTCCCAGCTTTCAAACTATCGTCAAGCCAATGCGGCAAAACAGTTTTGATGTCAACTTTCTGACTTTCAGTGGTAACGCTGACGGCAGAGGCAATGATGCTCTTGATGTTTGTGTCATCCACTGCGATGAGGTGGGTTGTGTGTTTGGTCAAGTCATCAAGAAACTGGCCACCGAAGGCCCTCACCCCAGCATACATCACTTCTTTGTCGCCTTTCGGTATGTTGTCGGCGACACACAAGAAACAGTCTTTCATGAAGTATTTCGGGTCCGGATTGAACTGTTTGAGGCTGACAACTTTCCCCGTCTTTATGCTTTCTTGCACCCATTCTGCGGTGGTAACAGGTGTCATAGTGGCCTGTGCCGTTCTGTATTCAACAAATTGGACCGAGTCGCTCACAATGTGATCAATGTGCTTCGTTTCTTCATTGTCATCTAGGTAGTTGGTCTTGTTGTCCGAGTGCAGCTTTATATACACCGTTACAGCGTTATTGTTGGTGAGCTGCTCTAGCGTATTCTCAGCCTGCTCCTTGCTGTACGTGGGAGAGGTGACTAGGAGAAACACTAACCCTTTAAACATGGTAAGCTGGTGGTAGTATAAGATCTTGAAAGTGTTTACAAGTATTTTGACGCGTCTTGGGTTTTGTTTTCGTGGTGTACGGAGCTGTACATCTACGACGCTTTTTCGCACCCTAAATGTGAACGACGCTATGTAAGTAGAATTAAGCCGTGTCAAGTGAAATACCGGGCATGGTTATTGGTGATTGGCTGGTTACTGGTGTGATAGTGCTAAATTAGCAGCTATGCCATGATCGGGGGGAGTGCCGTGGCAGCATTCTACGTAGTGCCGGCAAATACAACCTTGACTTTATAGATATTCTATTAGTATGTAGAATGGTATAATGGGGAGATTTTTAACGATATGGCTTCAAGCAGGGAAGAAACAAGATAGGAAGCAGAAGTATGAGTAGTAGTATGAATAAAAATGAGGGAGAAAAAGATAGATAGAAACGAATTAGTAATGTACAGAAGTGAATGGAATCATGAAGTATTAAAATGGAATGACTTGATTTAAAATGCTGGAAATCGAAATTTATGACAAGTTGGCAAGTTATTTGGAGCTGGCTGAATCCTTCGATATCTTATCGGTGATGAGATTTTTGTCAAACAAATCTTTCTTTTCGTTTATGAATTTTCTTGCCCAGCCTCTGCAAACAATACTAGCTTTCATGAATTTTCTAGTAGCGTACTTCTTGAAAAATTCATCGTGTTCCACTGGGGCTAACAAGTATTCCATGATCAAGTTAATGCATTCTTTCATGTCGTTGACTTTATAGCCACCTGAATAATGAACCAAATTTCCATTCCAAACAGGATCCTTGTTCAAAATAAGTCTTGCAATGTACATTGCAGATGCTGCACATAATGACGGCAACATGCCGATGAATTTATGATCCATGATAGTGACTTCCAAAAGGTATTTGCCGAGGGTTCTCAGTTGAACGTCGTAATCATCAGCCTTAGAAATTCTTCTCAAGAAATTCATTGGATTTGGATAACTCAAATCGAATTTCAAGATTGTTAAAATATAAATTTCTGCTTGCAATATCTCTTCTTCGGTATAAGAACCATCAGTAAAGTATGCATAGTTTTTAACTGATGGCGAAAAAACTTCTTCGTATTTGGCAGCAATGAATAATGAGCCGGTTGCCAATAACTGTAATTTATCGATCTGAACCACTTCAAATGACATGAATCTGTCCATAATATTGATGGCTAGGAATAGAGTTTCCGGAAGTAACCGAAATCTTTGATGCATCTCCACCAACCAATCAACTAAGATCGATCTCATTCTGGGCTTCAATTGAGTTTGTTTGTATAAATAATCTGAGTCAGGCAATGTTTTGTACTCCAATTCATTCAAGTAAGGGAAAATGTCATTAACATATTCGCTAACCATCAAGGGGTCATCCACATCTTCTTCGTCGAGATCTTGCCATTCATAATCGACGCGTTTTGATTTTTTGAATTTATTGGAAGTGTCGTCGTGATCTAAATGAAGTTTCTCAACAAGATTAGTTGAAGACTCGGTTGCTTGTCTTTTCTGAGGTAATCTGTTAGGAACTAGCAAGTCAGATTTCGAGGAGAATTTGGAATCAACCGGTTGATTTTCCGAAATAGACGGGCGATTGTAAATGTCATTATTAGTATTTTCTTTATCGTAATCATTAATCGATGCAGGTTCATGATGATTTGAATTGAATTGCTTTAAAGGAGCCAAATCACCACCAAGGGGCCTTCTTTTCGAGGACACGGGTATGGTTGCCGCAGGAGCGAGTTTCTGAGGAGGGACGTTAGCGTTGGCATTGGCATTATTTGACGCGACAGCTGGTTTCGGAGCACCTGTACCAAATTGATTCGACACATCACTTAAGTAGTGACGAGATTTGGTGGTGGTGACCATGACTTCGTCTAGAGAAGAAGTGGATGCAGAAGCAGAAGTTTGGACGTCGCTCGGGTCATCCAAAGAGGTGGTTGATGCAATTTTCTTGTTTTGGTTCTGGTTGGAAGACACATTAGCATTGGAGGTGGACGTGGTAGAGTGTCTCGTGACGGTTTGGGTGATTTTCAACTTTTTCTGTTCTGACTGTTGGCGTTGGTTAGCCAAAGCTTTAGATCTAGTTAGCCTATATTCATTTTCTTTATTGATGGTGGACATTTTCAGCTAACAAGGACATGAACAGGGACATGAAGCGGGACTCCTTCAGACGAGAAAGAAGGGGGCAGAGTCACCTAAACGGTATATGTTTGTAAGGAATGGAATTGAAGGGAGAGAACGGAAGACACGTTAGATCCCAATAATACACACACAGAGGCACAGACACACACAAGCACACACGGACAGGTGATTGAGGTTACTGAGAGGAGGGAAGAAAGAGCAAGCAGACCCAGGCAAAATGAACGGTCAAGTTTAATTGAACTGAATGACTTATTAGGGTAAAATGACGTGAGCACTAACCGGCGGTTCAATGAGTGAATGATGACCAACGGGAAGCAATGAAGAACAACGAAACAACTGGTAGATCAATATTGTTGGAAAACAGAGGTGGTAGAATCAACAAGTCTCAGAAAAAAATGAAAATCAAAAAAACTAGTCACCATAAAAACTCATTAGTACAAACTCACTAACATTTTTACTTTCGAATTCCTATTTTCTGTTGTGATTTTTTTTTTTTTTTTATTTGGGTGGTGTTCTTATTGTGCGCTCGCGTTGTTGTTTTTCCATTGTCTTTTTTCGTCGTGTTTATCTTTTGTTTTTTGAGGAAATAATTTCTGGCTAATTTCACCAGGTGCGATTTCTTGTTTGCAAATAATATATGACAAAAACCACAATTGACTGAAAACCAAACACAAACAGACAAGAACGGTAATGCAAACAGTCGTGATGGAAGGGTCGTGACTTCCCCGGGCCGCGACCTGGTCCCCTTGCCGGGCAGCATGGACGGGGGCCTCGATCGGGCGCTGCTTTCGAGGACTGGTCTGGGGTTGGGCGGGGGCTGCCTCACGCCGGCGCCTGGCGTGTCGTGCCTGGCGCTGGCCGAGGCTCGTGTGGGCCGGTGCGGCGCGCCTGGCCACAATGGGGCGACTCGTTTCGCACCCGGCCCGTGTCTCGTTTCGCATCCCTTGCCAGCCGCGGCCACGGCTGAGTTTCCTATTTGGTGGCTATTGACATGGAACTGCTCCTGCTGTTTTCGGCACCCTGTTATCGCCGCCGGCTCGGTTGCTGCTGCCGTATTTCCTATAGCGGGTGACTGCAAATACTCGTATTGTTCGTTGCTACCTTCCGTATTTATCTATAACTCTATTTACGCCGGCCTTGTTCTTCGCTACACGGTGGTGTTCCACCGGTACTGGCCCATGAGCGTCTGGGTGCGCCCGTCGTCGGCGTCTGCGCGTGGCATCGGCGTCAGCGTGCTGAGGACGTGGCCTCGTCTTGACACCACCCGCCGCGGCGCCCGCACCCTGTGGGGCCGCGCCCGGCCGCCAGCCTGGGCCCGCGAGCACACAGTGCACCTGTCGTACTCGTCCCGCTCGTTCACCGCCTCATCCGGCTCCTGATCGGCCCACTCGGGGCCCGAGACCACCGCAAGCCGCTCGAGGTGTCTGTTCATCTCCCTCATCATCCGCGCGAGCTCCTGGTACTCGGGGGCACTGGCGGGCCGGTGTCTGGCGGACTCCGCCGCCTCTCCGACGCTGGCCGCGTTCAGCAAGCCGTCGAGCGCTTCAGCAATCAACCGTTCGATGTCGTTGAGATTGAGCTTCGACTTCTGCACCAACTCAACCATCCGCGCAACCGCCTGGTCCAGACCGACGCAAGTATCGTCCTGTAGTGCCTGTTTGATGAACGACACGATGTCGGCGGCCGTGAACGACGTTTTTGTTTGTTCCTCGGCCATGTTTGGCTTGGCCGGCACCGGCTCATTCTTCCCCAGTGTACCTGGCTTTTGTAATGCTTGTAGGAACTGCTCCATAATCGAGGCCGCTTCAGTTGATTTGCTCTCCGGTTGTGCTGCGGCCATGTCTTTCTTTAGCGTGTCATAAAGCCCTTTGTACTTGATGAGTTTCTGCCGCAACAACTCGTTCTCGCGGCTCTGGTTCGAGGCCGGTTTTGATTCGTTCAATTGCCGCTTGAGGCTATCGAACTCTTGTCGTTGTTTCTCTGCCAACCGCAGTTTCTCTCGTTCGTGTTTCTCGTTCAATGCTCTGATTTCATGCTGTTTCTCCTTCTGCATCTGCTGGTTTTCCTTGCGTAGCTGCTGGTTCTCCAGTTCGCTCTGTGCAAGCCTGCGCTTGTACTCGTTCATTTTCGACACCGCTTTTTCAATTGACGAATTCAAAAGCTTCTCGTACCGCTCAAACTCCTTGCTGCTAGTTACTGATGCCGGTAGGGTGTGGATTGCCTTGTGGGTTTGTGAGAAAAGCATGTTCTCCTTTTCGTCTTCCAACCAGTCGGCACCTTTATTGGTGTCCTTTGACATCGATAAGATCTTTCTGATATCATCGCCAAAACTGGTCTTGTTTCTGGCCCCGCCCGATTTCCAAGCGCCAGTCTTCACCGGCGAGGGCAAACTGAGCGATAACAGGGGCGAAACTGGTATGCCTCGATTGTATTCTATGCTGGGCACTTCGTCTTCAAACAACGAAATTTCGTCGTCCTCCCGTTGTTTGTGGAGTAGATGCTCGAGATCCACCATCTCGTTGTTCATGTCATCTTCGCCAAACAAACTGATATCGTCGAGGCTGCTCGTCTTCTTCTGGCCGTCAAGGTACCCATTGATAATCTCCTGGGTGTTCATTGCTGTTCGGAGAGCAGTATCGTCACACTTTCAATTCAAGTTACCAGCTACAAAAACAACACGGTCTTTTTTTTATCAGTTTTACAGACGCGACTAACGAACCAAAAAAAAATACACAGATGATTTAGCGGTACGGGTGTATATTACTACTCCTCCACACTTATATGGACCAAATAGTCCAACAACTTGCCTACGGCGTTGATGTGCCAGGGAATAAGCAGCAGGGCGTCAGCATCGGCGGCTTTTGGATCGTTAATCCCCAAAATGTCGTTCAATGTAATCAACTTCCGGTACTGCTCGAGAAGTATTTTCATTATCGCATCAAGCTTCCAGAAATTGGAACAGCTCAAGATGGTGGCCTCGTACACCAAGTATTGCTTGACCAGGTCCTCTCGTTTGACTTCTTTGAGTAAGTAGCCAATCTTCATGCCAAGCTTGGACGGAGAAGTGAAGCACGGCAACGGTGTACGGGGAATTACTGCCGTGATCTCGCTCCGCCGGTCGTGAAGTACCAAGTCTGTGTCCTCGGATTCACCAGTGCCTCCGCCGGCCACGTTGTTGGCGGGCTGGCTGCCCCCTCCGACCGAGTACACCAAGTCCTGGGGCGAAAGGAAGTTTCCTGGTGCGTTGGGAAACTGCTGGGGCGAGTGGAAGTTGATTCCGCCCGTATTTGAGGGCGACGTCATCATGCCCGTCCCGGAAGTCACAGGACTCAGGTTGTTGGATGGCGGGAACGTGCTGAAGCTCTTGAAGAAGTCTGGTGCTGATCCTGGCGCCGATGGCGTGGTGGCACTACCCATTCCCGACGGCGGCTGCGCGTTATTGCGCCCAATTACTGGCCCGCCAGCAGCGCCGGCCGCCGTGCTTCTTTGCTGCGAGTTGACGCTGCCCGTTGAAACGCTGGTGCCGGCCACAGTGGCTGCCGCCGTGGTGTTGTTATTGGAAGATGTGCTCAAGTTGTCAGCGGCCAGTATTTCAGCCGAATTGGCCTGGTCAACGGCAACACTGAAAAGAGCTTTGGGCGCCCGGTTCACGGTGAGCACCGTCAACGAAACCTCGTTGTGTTTGACACTGAGCCTCTTCCAATGAACCAACTCGTCGTCGGGGATCACGCTGTTGATCCTCGTGAGCACCAAGAACTTCTTGCCTCCAAGTCCTGACGTTCTTTTGATCACTTCGGTGTTCAATGTCTTGAACAAGTCAAATGAAATCTCCCACATCTCGTCCACCACTGACCCTATATCATGAACTTCCTTGCTATTTTTGCCCGTTTTCGCAGCCGTGGTCAGACTATACCATGCTTTGGTGTGTGTGGTGATACCTTCCGGATCGGACCAGGCTGCACACACCCAGTTCTTATCCACTGACCTTTCGTACGCCAAATGAAGGAAAATGTCGTCGTTGTATGCCGCTGTGGTACTATCCTTGCCTCCGTTATTTAGGAACTTGAACTGAAGCTTGCTTGGTGGTGCTTTTACCAAGCTGGTGAAGAGTGCCTTGCACAAGTTTTTGTTCTTGCCGAAAGACTTGATCTCGGATATTGAATTGGGACACTTGTTGTATAAAGTAGTCGATATCTTGCCAAGTTTAGCATTGGACAAGTATCTGAGCTGCCGCTGGTTAACCGCCTCTTTCACTATGAACGACGCTGGGATCACATGCGCAAATACTTCAACCAATGGAAGCTGATGCTGCGCCAAACAGAGCTTGAAGTTGCGACAAATTTTGGCCACCTGCACCATCGAGTTGACATTGTCGTTGAAATCAATGAAAAGCAAAAGCAAAGGTTTGTTGAATTCAAAATTGTTGGTCTTGTTGATCAAATCCATTTTCACAAGCTCTGCTAACAGCATTAGCTTCTTGTTGACTTTTTTGTAAATGTCACTGCTCGATTGAATCATACTGTCTTCTCCTCGGTTTATCAAAAGCATCCCATCATTAATATTTTTCTCTGGCTTATCACTTTGAAGGAACAACTTGGTAATCTCTCCGAGGCGAGACTCGCTGTAGTTATAAATTAGCGAGTTAAGGAAGTCCATATTGTAGTTAGTGGTACCTGCGTGTTCGCTTTGAGATATGAGTAGTATCTGGAAATTCTTGGGCCCGTTTGGTGGGCTGAACTGAAGATATTTCCAAAACTTTAGCCCAAGACTGCTCATGTTAACGACATGCTCATCATTCTTCAACACCCGAACCTTGTTGTCATGTAGCTGGAAAACGTGCTCCTCGTCGTTCTTTATGAACGGATTGTTTTGATTGAAGCTCTCCATTGTCTCCTTGTATTTCTTATAGCCGTCTTTGCTGACTTTGTTATCGGGGTAGATAGTATCCCATCTAATTGAATTGAGTTTCTGTAATTGGGCAGACGGGTTCAAGATGTCATCGTTGGCAATGTCGTCTAAGAAGCTCAATTGGTTGTTGAGTTCTTCTTGTATGTTTCCGGCATCCTCTTGAGCATTAGAACTGTCATTAACAAGTTCAGCTAATGTCACTCTGCAGCAATATGGGAATAACTTCATGAACTGCTGCTCAAACGAAGACGCTGGCGCTTCTGCATCCACTAAGGAAAGCTGGCGCTGGTCTTCCGCCGTGGAATCTGGAAGGCTCAACTTCAATTTTTCTTCGTATTTGTTTAGACCCATGTCGAAAATGACGGTCATGCTAATCCACTTTAAGAATTCGTCGATATTGCTCATTTTGATCATAAGTTCATTTCCCCGACAGATTTCAATGTCATTGTCTTCTTCATCCACGTCCATGTTAAATTCAGTCGACACTGAACTCATCGAGCCACCAATGTTATTGAGCAAAAAATAGTTGGGTATGGATACCACGTTGATACCTCTCAAAATTAATGGTAAGCAGTTAGAAGACTCAGAAATGCCGCTGGTTTTGGAACTTAAACTGCCGGATCCAGGCGTGTCTGCTGTGTTTGAATTCGTTTCCTCTTTCTTTGGTCCTTCCTGAGTAATAAACTCTGTATCATCAACGGGAGCAAACTCGTCCTGTTGAAGAGGAACAGAAGATGGTTGAAACTGTCTGCCTTCCAACAACGCCACTGGAGACCCTATTTCACCTGAATCGGGAAGGTTTCCAGCAGGGTTGTACGAGGGGGACTCATTTCTCGAATTCTGAAAGTATTTGCTGAAGCCCATGTTTGGAAGCGGCGATGAAAACCCGCCTGAATTACTTCGGTGGCTGCTTAGTGTTGGCTTCTGCATCCTCTCCACCGAACCGGCTACATTAGCAGTTGTCTGATTGGTGTTGAGCTTCAAAGGCGAGGAGAATCTGTTTTTGTCCGGATGGTTTATGTTTGAGGTTTCAGTGATGTCCTCGTCTTCGTCACTTTCCTCTTCTTCGTCTTCGTCTTCGTCCATTTCACTGTCATCGTCATCTGCAATGGCACTTTCATCGTGTTCCTTGTAGCTTGGTCCGAGTTCAGTTAACTTGTGCCGGTCAAACTCAGTGAACGACATGTTAGCGTGATCCTCTCGCTTTGAGGGAAATTCATATCCACTGACACTGGTGGCTCTCAATTTCCTTTTCTTTGACTCGCCATCAGGGCCAGCTGATGACTCTTTGTCGACGTAAAACTTACCTCCCTTCCCATACTTGGTGTCTATGTTACTTTTGATTATTGGATTGAACAAAATGGGAGAGAAGATCGATCTGCCTTTATCTAGAGAATCTGGTTCTCCTGTTTCTGATGGCATTGGTGGCACCCATGGTTGGGCGGCCGTGCTGGCCGGATTACTCAGTGTACCTGGGGCGCTATAACCGTTGTATGACAGTGCGTAAGCGTTCCCGGCAGATTGGGGTATTACCGGCGTTGGCATGATCGGCAATGGAGCTCCAGGATCATCATATGTCTGCGGGGTTTGTTTTTTGAGCTGGCGGACAGCTGGTACCGTCATTTGGTCTTTCGGTATATCAATGTAGGTGCTTAAATTGCTAGCCGACTTGGGCAATTTTTGATCGTTGACGTCGGTTGTTTCCAGTTGTAGTTCTTGCTTGGCCTTGTCAACTACTTGATCATCCTCTTGAACAAAACTTGGCTCATGGGGATGGGCTTCTGGTAATGCCGGATCCTCTTCCTGCTTTGGTTTTGTATCGGATTCCAATTCACCCACTTCTTGTTTCTCGGTTCCGGCGTCGCTGTCGTCACCAAAGAGATCATCGAATTCATCGTCGTCTTCTTCTACTTTCAACTCGGGCTCATGTTTATCGTTGGAAGCATCAATGTTCTGATTCGACGCGTTGAAAAAGTCCATGGTGTCGTTCGGGGTGCCTGATATGTCGAACATCTCGGTGACTATTGGTGCGATATCCATCTTCATATCGTCCTCTTTATGGTCGCTTCCTGGATCGTTGTGGGATGCACCTGTTGACGCCACCCCCGTTGATAATGCACTGGGCACGCTGAATGGAGGGTTGTAAGTGCCACTGCCGCTGCCTGTATTTGTGTGAGGCCCTTGGGCCGTCTTATGGTGATGACTGCTAATGTTGAAATCAATGAATTCCGATATAAGGCTCAACGGGTCCAGTGAGTCGTTAAAGCTCAATGGCTCTAATGATTGATAGGCTGATTTCTCGACGTAGCCAAACTGTAAGAGACATAGCTTCCAGGGCCATAGTATGTATTTCTTGTTGTCGACCAGATGCACGAATTTTGAGATTTTGGAGGTTTGGTTGTTGAGATGTTGTAGATTGGGGATGAGTTTCACCCATAAAAGGGTGTCTTTCTCGGCTGACAAATCAACGCCGGTGCTGAGCTTGAGTAATGAAAGAAGACTGTCGCAGTTTTTCGGAGCCGTGTACGTGAAACTATCCTTGATATCGACAGCATTGTATAAGTGGCACCGGATGCCTGAAGGCACCAAGTAAATGATAAAATTGGAGTCGACCGGGTCTTCTGGGGACAACACGCTCGACGAGAAAAGAGCCAAGTTGGTTTTCACCAGTACCGACACGAGCAAGTCGCCGCTCGGGATCAACACCGGGTCCAAGTGGATCAAGGCGTTGGACCCGTCTCCGAGCACGGCGTAGTTGCCAAATAGTTGGACCACTTGCTGCAGCGACAAGCTGTACAACAACAATTTCTTCACCGCCTTCATGAAACATAAGCCGGCATATGCCACATGTTCGTCGGAAGCCAGCTTGGCAGGTCCCGTGAGGGCATCACACGACACGGTGTTGGAATGAACCACTTCGAGAGGCCATTCAGCTAGTAGGTCGTAGGAAACCACCGGGTCTTCGTCCACCTCGTGCACCAAGCTGAAGTGGTAGAGCTGTTTGTTGTAGTAGGTGATGAGGACCCGCGGATGGGCCCATCGGATGGAGAGTTCGAGTTCCAAGAGTGACTGGTCGGCATTCTTGGAGTTATAGACGCTGTACTTGACGTGGGATAGATGGCCCAATTTATAGAAATGGGTGGCTATTCGGGAGGCGTTGAGTTCCATTGGGACGTACGCGGCGAATTGCCTTCGAATGCTTGACGGCGGGTGGTGGAGACGAGGCTTGCAATCAGCAGGGTGTAATTGGTGTTGGGATTATTGGCGGCTGTCAGTGCGAAATTGATGAGGTATGGAATTGGTGTCGCACTATCAATTTAGTGAAAGCGAATTACAGCGCAGAACGACAGTGGCAGCCAGAGTTTGAGAATGGACAATGTGGAAGATGTCATACTGATATGTAAGTAGTGGCAAGATCGATGTGGTGAGCCGTCAGAACTGCCGTAGGAAGCGCCGAGGCCGCAACCGAGTCGACAATTGAACCGATTTACAGAGTTATAGGGCTACAGATAGTGTCAGGTGTATGCATTCAGCGCTACTTGAATGTCAACAGGCGGATCACAACCGGCTCTTCTCGTACTGGAACTTGTTGGCCAATACGTTGTCCCGGAACTCGTCCACCCCGAGGGCGCTGGTGTGCCCCCATGGCTTTTCTGCATTTTCCCTGTCGATGGCGCCGGCAAAACACGAGAGCCAGCCTTCGCGTGGAAACTTCTTGTTGACAGCATCAAGGGTGTCTTCGTGAATCAAGTGGGTGTTGAGCCCCACGTTGTCGAGAATCGTGGCGATCTGCAAGATCAACCCCAACGTGGTGATAAAGCCGGTTTCACCCAAGTCCTGGTGCCTGATGATGGCCTCTGCCACTGCCTCGGCGTACTCCTGATTACCCGTTTCTTTCAACACCAAATCCCGGGACAAGAGCCCGCCGTAGAACTCAAACGACATCTTGGTGGCCTGCATGTTCTTGTCGGTGGTGCCAATGTCGTGCAACAAGCTGGTGACAAACACCACTTCCAAGTCCAAGTCCCAGTCGGGGAACTGGTCTTTGAGAATGGCAACACTGTACTGATACACCCGCAACGAGTGGTTGAGCACCGGTGGTGGTAACTCCTCGGTCACCTGCTGGAGCACTTTGCTGGCGAACTTGCCGGAAGGCAACTCCACCGGGGTTTGAGGCGTGGGTGGCTTGAAATTGGCAGTGGCGGTCTTGACGTCTCTTGGAACCTTGACAAATCCGTACATGTTCAGCTGAAGTCAAAGTAGGTGTAGTATATATCACAGGCTGGTTGGCGAGGAATGTAGAAATAAACTAGTAAGAAGAAGAAAGTCCCGAATGCAATTGCTTACTCATTGCAATATGATGTGTCATAGATTGCGGGGGACTTTTTGCCGCGAAACTCTGGGACACTTTTGACTGGGCCGGTGCAGCCGGCCCACGGACTGGGGTACGGGCCGAGCGCGGGTGGCAATGGGGCTAAGCGCCTGGTGTGCGGCCCAAGCTTCGGCCCAGCCAGGCCCATGCCCGTACCAATTTCGCAATTTCTCCATGAACTGCCAAATCAAAAAAAAAAAATGCTGATCAATTGTATCAAAAGCATATGAGTGCGAGTAAATAGTGACAATTGTTTATCAGTCGTATACTGCCCGTGGCTGTTTTGATATTTGATCAACCATGTCAGCAATAGAATCGGCCCCAGCCGATGATACTCGTATGTCGCTGATGTGCCGCCTGTGTGTGCCGCCCAGTACTAACTTCCAGCCATCTTGAAAGCATCAGACCTCTCTGAAGAGATCCAGACCAAGATCCTCGAATTGTCACAAGAAGCCAACCAGGCCTACTCTGTGGAAAAAGACATTGCCACCTTCTTGAAGAAAGAGCTCGACCAGCTTTATGGTCCCACGTGGCACGTGATTGTGGGCAAGAGTTTTGGATCCTACGTGACCCACGAGCAAGGGTATTTTATATACTTCTACATTGGAGAGCTAGCATTCTTGATCTTCAAAAGCGGTTAAACGTCTAGTTAGTAATACATGAACGAATTGACACATTAATCTAATTTGGTGGTTTGGCCACTCAACAAGGTGAACACGGGCTTGCCCAACTTGTCTCTGCCATGTAAGAACTCCAATTCCATCACGAACAAGTACTCGACAATGTCACCACCGGCTTGTTTCACCAAGTCACCGGCAGCAGAGGCACTACCGCCGGTGGCCAAAATGTCGTCCACAACCAACACGCGGGCCCCTTGTGGGATCACGTCCTTCTGAATTTCGAACTTGTCGCTGCCATACTCTTTCTGGAATTCGGCCGAGTAAGTAGGACCGGGCAATTTGCCAGGCTTCCTCACGGGCACAAACCCGGCGTTCAATGCCAATGCCAAAGCAGGGCCGAAAAGGAAGCCTCGGCTCTCCAAGCCAACAACGTAGTCCACCTCGGCAGTGCCAACGTGCAACTGGAAAGCCTTGATCAATTTCTGGAAAAGGTCGGGCTTGGTGAAAATTGGCAAAAAGTCCTCAAACAAAATTCCTTCCGATGGGAAGTTGGGGAACTGCTTGAGGTTGGCCTTCAATTCAGTGGCTAAGGTGGCAATTTCAGACATGTTTTCGAATAGCTGTCGGTTATCAAGTGATTTAAATTTTATTGAGGTTGCGCGATGGCACTTTTTTTTTTTGTTCTGCCATGGCCGCACCACAGTTTCGGAATTACAAAAATCCGATGGCTAGCCAAAAGCATACGAATCCTCAATGGTGGCCCCACACGTCAAAAATGCCGACTCAGTAACACAGGTAATAATGGGTTTTTTGTTGAGGGTGTTTGCCATGGCTTTGGGCACCGAAGTCCAGGCCCCAAAGTCGAGTTTCTGGGGCTTTTTGGCAGCAGGGCTTTTCCAGCTGCGAAAATATCTGACGTTCAACTCTCGGTATTCTCCGCCATCAATTTGCACGAAGTACGGCTGTAAAAACATCTGCCCGGTCCCGTTGGCAGGTATGTTGCATGTGTAGGACCCACTCAAAGTAATTGAAGTAGAAACCCCGTCCCCCGTGCTGACCCCAGTACGAAACATGGTGAGATAGTTGAAACCGTAGGATATGTCGAAAGAAGCACTTTCGCCGACTGTTTTGGAGAAAGTTCCTGTCAATGAGCCACCATCACCATGCTGGTTGTTCAAGCATCCAGTGAGTGGTACGCGGGGGCCCAATACCGTCTGGGGCTCCCCACCCCGAAACTCATACCACTTATGCTTGTTCTCTTTGGTATCGGAGGGACCACTGAAAACGCTACCGCCGGTCCGACGGGCAGTGTTCAATTTGGACGAATGCATAATGACGCTTTCGCTTTCTTTGTTCCAGATGATGTTGTTTGCGTTCGCAAAATTGGCAATACTGGCCGCCTCGTCCGAATTTGCAACCTTCAAGAGATTAGTGGAGTCCCATACTTTCCTGGGACTCATTTTAATATCCTTGATCTGGGCAGCCCCGTAGGGCTCTCCTTGTGCAAGTGAAGCCAAGTAAACCAAGTGTATGAAAATGTGTATTTTTTTCATTTGCGTAGTTACTTAGTAATTTAGTTTTTGTCAATTTTGTTGCTTGAATATATCCAAAGTTAGTATTTGCAATGCTGATTTTTTTGCAATTTTCGCTGAAAACACCGAAATACCAAAATACATGAAAAATTGAACTAGCAAAAAAATGGAGAAAAGATGACCAATAAAAGACGTAGGCATTTCCATCCATCCAGTCACACTCCTCTACACATATATACTTTTCCACAAGACTATTTCCCTGGCCTGAGCTGTATTTCGCTTCCATAGCACAAGCTGACAGGATATTTTGCAGACCGCTTCCAACCTGCAAACCACAACCTGCAAAACCACAAAACCCGCACTTCATTTCAACAGCAGAAAGAAAAACTTCAGCAATATTGTTCAACATCTCTTCATCCATCCATCAGACTTCTCACCATGTCTGAGCAAGAAGGGACTTCTTTGCTGAAGCAAGAGACTGCGGAAGATGCGTCTTTGAAGCACGAGACTCCAGACGACACCACGGCCGGTGGCGCCTACGATGTGGAAGATAGAGATATCGATGATATCGATGCTGACAAGGAGCAGGAGGAAGCCGTGAAAGACGAGGAAGAACGGGAGTTCAATTCGGGTGAGAAGCGCCCTAGAGAAGACGGTGGCGACGAGCAGCAAGAACAACACCAGCCCAATGTGGCTGACGAAAACGCCGATAACGATAATGGCGACGAAGACAATGGCGACAACGAAGACGGAGACGACGACGAAGAAGACGAAGACGAAGAGGACATCAGCAGGAAGAGAAAGAGAAGAAGAGCCAACCAGTTCATTGATATCGAAGCAGAAGTCGACGACGAAGAAGAAGACGAGTTGGACGAGGACGATGAAGAAGCCGAACTCTTGAGAGAACAGTTCATTGCCGACGACAGAGTGGAGACTCAAGACGGGAGACCCGACTTGGGCGATCACCAAGATGACAGACTCCACAGACAGTTTGACCGTCGTCGTCAGGAAGCTGAAGACCAGGACGCCGAACAGTTGGCAGAGACTTTGAAACAACGTTACCGGAAAACACACACCGTGTACAGAGGTGACACTCATGCCAGCGGTACTGTCTCCCAAAAATTGTTGATGCCCTCCATTAACGACCCATCCATTTATGCCATCAGATGCACTCCCAACCGTGAAAAAGATTTGGTTCGTAAATTGTACGAGAAAAAGAAGACATTGGCTAGACTGAACAATCCTTTGGACATATTGACGGTTTTCCAAAGGGACGCATTCAAGGGCTACATCTACATTGAAGCAAAGAGACCGGAGGCCATTGAAAGGGCTTTGACGGGTATGGTCAATGTGTATGCAAAACAAAGATTGTTGGTGCCGGTCAAAGAATATCCCGATTTGTTGAAACAAGTCAAATCTTCCGACGTTGAGATCGTGCCCGGCATTTACGTGAGAATTGCTCGTGGTAAGTACAAAGGTGACTTGGCCATTGTCGATAACTTGTCCGAGAATGGTTTGGATGTTCGCTGTAAGTTGGTTCCAAGATTGGATTACGGCAAGAACGATGATTTCGACAAAGACGGCAGAAGGATCAGATCCAAGGTCAGACCAATTCCTCGTTTGTTCAACGAACAAGAAGCCAGAATGTATGATGGCGAATATTTGCAACCGGGTCGGGGTCCTCGTAGCTACATCTACAGAGGTGAAGAATACAATGAAGGTTTTCTTTTCAAAGACTTCAAATTACAGTTCATTCAAACCAAAGACGTTCATCCAAAATTGGAAGAGTTGGACAGATTCCAAAATGGTAACAGCGAGGAAGATGGGTTGGATCTTGCGGCCATAGCTGCGTCATTAAAGAACAAAAACTCCACCGAATCAGGAGGCCAATCGAGTGCTTTCCAGCCTGGTGATAAAGTGGAAATCCGTCGTGGTGAACAAGCCAAAACCATTGGTAAAGTTATCAGTGCATCATTGAACGAAATCACCATCGTGGTGACGGACAGCGGAGATTCACAGTTTGTTAATCAGAAACTCACAGTGCCAGCAAACGATTTGAGAAAAGTGTTTGCTCCCGGTGACCACGCCAAGATTATAGAAGGTAAACACACTGATGAGACCGGGTTGGTGATCAAGATTGATGGTGACTCGGTTGTGTTGTTGAGTGATCAAACCAATGAAGACATCAGGGTGTTCGCCAACTATTTGATCAAAGCCACCGATGCCTCGCTGACGACCGAAGGGCTCAGTCAATATGACGTCAAGGACTTGGTGCAACTCAATGCATCTACTGTTGGTGTGATAGTGAAAGCCGAGAAGGGCCTTTTCGACATTTTGTCAGCTGATGGCCGCTTAATTTCTGTGAAACCAAGTGGGATTGCTTCCAAACTACAGCTTGGTCGTAGAGAGCAAATCGCCACGGACAGAAACGGCTCCACTATTAGCGTCGGGGACACAGTGAAAGAGAACTACGGGGAAAAGAAAAGAGAGGGTGCCATTATTCATATTTACAAAAACTCGTTGTTTATCAAGCTGCATGAAATTATCGAAAACTTGGGTATATTTGTTACCAACTGCTTGAATGTCAGCACAGTTGCCACCAAGGACTCGATGGTTTCAAAGACCTTGGGACCTGACTTGAATCGGATGAATCCAAACTTAAAGTTACCCACTCCTGCCATTGCGGCCGGTCTCAGAACTTCGGTTCGTGGTCGGGACAAATTGTTGAACCGGGATGTCATCGTCAACAGTGGTAACTACAAAGGATTGATGGGCAAAGTCACCGACGCTGATGACGTGGATGCCCGAATTGAACTCCACACTAAGGCCAAGAAGATCAAGGTCAATAAGACCAAGTTAAGTGTGCTAGTTCGGGGTGAGTCTATTCCATACTTGAGATTCATTGGCGCCCCAGATCAAAGGCCCAACTCGAATCAAGGTTTTGCCCAGCCCAGACCAGCAGGCCCAGCATTCTCGTCCGGAGGCAACCGGTCCTCATGGGGAGGTGGGACTACTCCTGCCGCCGGCGGCGCCTCGACCTGGGGCGGAGCCTCTTCCTGGGGCGGTGGTAAAACACCAGCCTACAGTTCTGGCGGTGGCGCCTCCGCCTGGGGAAGCGGCGGAAACGGCGGAAACGGCTCGGCTTCTGCCTGGGGCAGCGGCAACGCCTCATCTTGGGGCAAGAACACGGGCAAGTCGTCCACTTGGGGCAAGAACGCCGGAGGCAACTCGTCCTGGGGCAGCGGAGGCAATGCAAATGGCGGCAGCTCGGCCTGGGGCAATGGAGGAAACTCGACCTGGGGCAGCGGCGGTAATTCGACGTGGGGAAAGAGCGGAGGCTCCAGTACCTGGGGCAATTGAATTGTTTATTTCATGTTCCTGTAATATACATATTATTATTTCATTTACTTGTGTTCGTTATTTTCGCAGCCAGGGCAATTGTGAAGCACTTCGTGCACGAAAACGTCACAGTCGATGCAGAAATCGTTCTTGCACTGTCTGCATTTGTAGCGGCTACTCGACAACTCTTCAAGCTTCGACTTGTCGGAAGAGGCGTCTGGCGAGATCCCATCTGGGAATTTAAGCAAACAGCCGTAGCAGGCTTTGCTATCGTAACTGGAAGATAGCGGTACTTCTTCAAAGTCTTGTAGTGGCACTAAATGATGGAATGACCGAGCCAAGTGGGTTGAGAGAATGAGCATGAGCCCACATACGGGGCAGATTGTGGGGAGATGACACACTTTGTTCTTACACTGGGGGCACTGGTAACCCACCACTGAAGAAGAGCCCGAAGCCGACAGCGCGTCCAAATCGGTGCCCACATCTTTGGAACCCTGGGTAGGATGACAGGCACAAAGCTGTGGGAAGTTGACGGTGACCGACGAGTTCATGGTCACCAGAAGAGGTTGGATTTTCAGAGGGAACCCCATTTTGATAAGCGGCACTCCTCTCGCTTCCTGTTCGATTTCGGCCGCCGTTTTGGTTACCGGCAACGGCACCACGCAGTCCATGAGAAGCTCACGGAAATGAGCCTCGTTCATGATGACGCCGTAGTAGTTGCTGTTGTTGATGGTGCGCAGGCGGTTCTTGTTGCCGGCATAGTTTGTCTTGTTAACGATTTCTTCGCAAATGGCCACTTGGGCCGAAAGACCAATCACCTTCACTTTGATCTGTTCTTTCACGAGGCTGTCGATGGTTTTGTGGATGTCTCCCGGGTCCGAGGTGAACAAGGCGCCGAAAATGACGAGGATCTCTTTGGAGTTCTTGTTTTCGTTGAGGTTGGTGCCAAAATTGTACGCCAACAACGAGCGGGCCATTTCCAACGAGTTCTGAAGCGATGGGTCACCCTTGGGCTCGTACCTGTTGTGCTGGCGGATTTTCAACTGGCGGACCTTGTCGATGTGGTACTGGGGCGAGCCATTGACTTCGCTGACGAGATGGGCCACCCCGTTGCGCATCATGACAATACCTAGCTGGGAGATGGGGTTCTGGTCAAAGAATTCGACAATGAACTCCTGCAAAAGCGAGAGCGTCATCGAGAACCGGGTCGGGCGGAGGTCTTTTTCCGACATGATGGACGATCCATCAATTACCACGATGAGAGTACGAATGATGCCTCGCTGGAACGGAGTCGAAGGGTTCTTCATAATCTTCTTCTTACGGTTCTCAATGATGGTCTGCACGATCCGCTCAAGCGACCCGCCTTCGCCGTCGTCCTTCACGATGTCCCAGGACCGCTGGATCTCGTCTTCCCAGGCGTACCCGCCGTTGGCGCCTTTGAGGTCGCTCATGTTGCCACTGCGGACCGGCGCTTTGGACCGCGTGCGCTTGGCCATGCCTTTGTCGAGCGGGCTGTCCCGGCTGGACGGCGACACGCTCGGCATGCCGCCCTCGGCGTTGGTGTATTCTTCGTCCGAGTCGTCCATGGTAAAACAGAGGTGTAGTCAGTGATTTTTTTTCATCGCGTTTTGTCGCAGTTGCAAAATAGCCATGACAAGTGCGCTAACAAGCAAGAGTTTCTCGGACATCAGAACTAGAGTACTCTTACTCTACACTAGGCCACTAGCTCACTCCGATCCTCAATAAAGGCAGCTCAGTTTCGTCATGACATTAAAGTTCTATATATACAAGCATGAACCTACTCAACAAGCATCAGCTCGCGCTGACTTTGCGCCGCTTGGCCTGGAGGATCTCGTCCACCTTAACGACAGGCGGCCCCGACACGTCGACGCTGCCGTCGCCGCTCACCGGATAGAACAACTTGTAGAATTGGTCCAAGTCCTGCTGCAAGAGCGCCTCGTCCACCGGCTCCTCGAAAAGTGCCGCTAGTTCTGGGATCTGCTTGACGTCGTCCACGCCCAACAACTCGTCCATCCGGTAGCCGCGGCCCAATACTGGGGTGATTTCGGCCTTGCTGCCTATTTCACCGTCAAAGAACAGGGAGGCTCGGGCCTCGCCATAAAAATCGACAAACTGCTGCCGGGACAAGTACTTGGCGAACTCCAAGTTGGGCGGATACTCCTTGGCCTCGATGTCCTTGTTTTTCTTGACCTTGGGCACCGGCGCCGCTTCGTTCTCCTGGATGTAGAAGTTGCGTAGGAGCTGAATCGCCTCGGTCCTCATGATGCCGCCGTAGCTGTTGTAGTTGAGGGCCACGTCCTGGCGGTCGTCGTGGTTCACTGGGAGCACGGTGCCGTTACCGCCGAACCGGTCGTTGGCGCAGCCAAACACCACGGTGCCAATGCCGAGCTGCTTCAATGCCAGTGCACACATGATACACGGCTCCACCGTCACGTACAACGTGAGCCCGCCGAAAAGCCGGTGCACTCGGTCGCTGGTCCGCGGGCCGTCGGCCAAGGGCAAGTACCGATCGAGGATCTTGTCGATGGCCATGAACTCGGCGTGCCGTGTGCCGTTGAGCGACCGGTTGGTGTCGTTGCAGCCATAGCTGACCATCTGGCCCGACGAGTCCACGAAAACACACGCCACGGGCGTCTCGTTAGTCACAAGCGCCCGGTACGCCACGTACTGTGCCAACGCCATGCGGCGGAACTCGGCTGTGACGTCCATTTGCGAGTATTGCAGAGCAAGAGTGGTGTTATTTCAGATGTGACAACCGGATGAAGAGATGAGAATTTTTTGGTGCGAAAAGACTGGTTACATATCGAATTGTCACAGAAAAAGTTGCGAATTGGCTACAACATGTCTGATTTGCACAAAGGGTTTCTCAAGCGAATCAAACAGACCGAACGCTCGCTCGGCCTCTCGCTGTTGGCAGAGGATCCGGACGACGCCGACCTGCTGCCCGCCGTGCCTCCAGGGGGGCCGCCCCGTCGGCTGCCCGTCCCGCCAGCCCAGTCTCCGAGCAAGGAGGACGAGACGATTATTGGCGCCTACAATCAGGCCAAAACCGAAACGTTCAGCTCAATTGCCCGGTTCCATGACCCGGCGTCCAATATAACGTTCCAGACTTACTACATGCCTCCCTCGCTGCCAAAAGCGCCCGTGTTCGTGTGTCATCATGGTGCTGGTTCATCATCCATGACATTCTGCAAGTTGGCCATCACTTTCAAGAACGAACCCAACCATCCCGGGCTCTTTGCTTATGACGCTAGGGGCCACGGAGGCTCCTCCATGACGTCCCCACTAGACTACTCGCTAGACTGTTTGACCAAGGACTTTGCATTTGTCGTAGATACCTTCATCTCTACCCACCACCCCGAAAACACGTTGTACCTTGTGGGCCACTCGCTCGGCGGGGCCGTGCTCACGAACTACTTGATCCAGAACCCCAACTGCAGCTACAATCTCAGAGGTTTGGCCATGATAGACATAGTGGAGGAAACTGCGGTCAAGGCTCTTGTGGCCATGCCTCAGTTCATCAAGAATCGACCAAAAACATTCCCCAGTTACAAGCGTGCCATTGACTGGCATATTTCTCACACAAAACTCTTGAATGACGTGGAGTCGGCCCAGTTGAGCATCCCTGATTTGTTGCAGCAGACACCCGAAGGAATATGCTGGAGGACCGACTTGGAACAGACCCAGCCCTTCTGGGACTCTTGGTTCACTGGGCTCTCCGATAACTTCGTGAAATGCAGCGCCTCAAACAAAGTAGCCAAACTTTTGGTGCTATCGGGCCACGAAACTTTGGACACCAGCTTGATCATTGGCCAGATGCAAGGCAAATATCAGTTGATTGTGTTCAACAACAACGTCCACACCGGCCACTTTGTCCAAGAGGATATCCCCAAGCAGTTGGCCATCAGCTTGTTGGACTTTGCTAAACGCAACGACTCCCCGGCTGAATACATGAGAAACGAACTTGGCTTTGTACCTAAATGGGGTGGTAAAATTAATCAGTAGATTGGTTTATGTACATATACTTAATCAACACTTATGTTGTTACGCTTAATTCGTTCTTCCCGTTCGCTGATCTCCTCCACAAGCTCATCGATCTTCTTGCTTGCGAATGGGAACCGAGGATTGATCAAGAACGGTCTCAAGTCAAACCGGTTATCGTCCGGCGAATACTGCTCTGCGTGGTACGCGGGGGTCATGGTTGTCATCTTGTGTCTGTTAATGGCATAGAAGAACCAAAATCTCTTAACCTTTTCAGCTATAATACTGACAGGATAATTGTAAGGAGGCTGCGACCATTCGTGGTACAATTTAATGAACATGGCCAAGGGACCACACTTGTCAACTTTACGTAACCTGCCGAATCTCGATAATTCATCGTAGGTCATGCCCATGTCGATCTCGTCGCTTTGGACGTAATTTTCAGTGATTGGTTCAAGTTCAGCCGTTGGGGTGGCAGTCAAGAACTCTTCCAAAATGGGCAACCCAAAGTTCTTCTGAGCCCAAGCAATGAACGCTTTTAAATCGGTCTTTGAAATACCTCCGATCGGGTTGATGTCAGCACTGGAGCAGTCGTATTTCGTTAAATAGCCTCGTAAACATTCGTCGACGTTGGCACTCCCCAACACGAGCAAGCCGCCTTGCCTCTTTCTGGTCCATGGTAACAACTGAGCAAACAAGTAACTGAGAACCATTCTTAACCTGGCTTGAATGTTCTGGAGAGCTAAATTCTCCGTCTGTGATCCTCCGAAAACTTTGAAAACCGGTCTTTGACCAGTGGCCACTTCGAAGACGTTCACGACAGCAGTGACCAAGCTGTCCATGTTCATGTCAACGTGGTAAGAACCGACCTTGGCTGCCAATTCCTTGGCTCTGCTCCTCGTTTCTTTCGAAGAGTTTTCGGTACCCATGAAACTGGTGTGGAAGAACTTCTCTGCTACTTGCTGTGGGGTCTCGGGCACAAACTCAGGATCATGGGTGAGCAGTTGCACATCCGTCAAAACTTGCTTGTTGCCGTCCTTCACCGCCTGAACCACCAATCTGCACATGGAATGGACAATGACGGCAGTGGCACAAGAATCAATGCCACCACTGAGAGGCAAGAAAAAGCCAGCACACTTCGATCTACGCAAGTAGTCCCACAACCAGCATGCTGGTCCCAAAGCAATTTCTTCCTCTGGTAAATGGTAGCGGATCTGTATTGGGTTGGTTGGTTTCACCAAAGGATCGAAAACATGCGAGCTCGGAGACAATTCAATGGAAGTTCCAATACCGTGGTACGTCTCCGTTCTGTTGACCGACTGCATCGAGGCCGACTTCAGGTTCCGGTAAGAGCGGACATCGTCCAAATCGATGGTGGCAGAAACAACTTCAACATCTTGCAAAGAGAACTGGCTTCCTTGAGCTACCATCTGGCCATTGACCACAATGCAAGCACAGCCATCGTAGTACAATCTGTCACCGTCACAGCCCTTCTGGTTAGAGTAGAGATAAACCCCACCGCACTTCTTAGTGGCTTCTGTGATCAACTCCAATCTGGTATCCAATTTTCTCAATTCATGGTGGGACCCGGAAGAGTTGGTGAAGATTTCAACACCGTCTAAAGCCATGCCTATGTGGGGAGACTGAGGAGTGAAGAGCTCTTCGCATGTCTCAGCACCAAGCTTGGTTTCCAATGTCTCCACGACGCAGTCACCAATGGTGACGTGAGACTGGCCCGTGGCCCGCTGAATAATCTTGGGCAACTGGTAAGTTTCGTGGTAATAAGGACGGTTCCAAGGCGTAAAGTACCTCATCTCCCGGTAGTTGCCATCGTTGGCCAAGTACAATTTGGGACGAATAAGCAAGATTTTACCGTTGTAAGAGATAACACGACAGTTGTACTTGATGGACTTATGTATCACCGGAATCCCAACATCGAGTATGATATCTTGAGTCTTTGGGTGCTCCAATATCTGGGCATACACTTCCCACGAATGGTCGTACACGTCATTCTCGGAGAAATGGTCAAGACACCCATAACCACACACTTCAAGTTCAGGGCCAACTCTCAATTTGGCTCCCCGTTTCTTGGCCTCCACAATACTGGCGATGATTCTGTCTCTGTTTCCTTCGAAGTCCAACGCCCATTGGTTGAGATTGCACGTAGCAATGGTGATGTAATGGCCCATGTTTCTTCTGGCTCTTTTCTTGAACTGGCGATTGATAGTTTTTCTGATAAAGAATTCGCAGATTGGTGATTTTTTTGTCCTGGACCTCCGGCCAGAATCGCATCAATTCGATAAAACTACTGGTTGGCTAAGACACTTTATGTACTGACAGATTAGGTCTAAGTCATCTGACTTGCTCAAGCTTACAAGGACGGGCAGATGGGTTCACGTTATTTCGGGTTATATACATATCCAAGACATAATTCATAATTTAGACAACACACTGAGGGTCCAATCCACTGGCAATGTTACATTGGTGCATCAACCGGCGTTCGTCCTTGCCGTTGTTAACACCCTTGAACTCACCGGTGACAGAGTGCCACACACCTCTGTTGAAGAAAATCACCAAGTCACCTTGAGTCCAGCCATGGGCCAACACTCTAGGTGGAGAAATACAAGGTCTCATCAATTCGTGAGCTTTTTCTCTGGCTTCTTTCAACTCATACACCTTGGTTTCACCATTGGGCAATTTGGTATGGAGCCTGTGCAAACAGCAGCCATGAAGCTGCAAGTGATGCTTCTTGGTGACTGGGTTGGTCCAAACCATGGGGAGCTTCTTGATCTTGGACTGTTCCCACTCTGGCATCTGATCAAAGGGAGTCTCTTTGCCTTCAGAAACCATGGTGAGACCGTCTTTAGTGGCACCAGCTGGTGAAATGAAGATGTAAGGGTGAGGGGCGTACTCCACAATGGTGTTGAGAGCAAATTGCTTGTCTTCCTCAGAAAGGCCAGCGAAAGCTTGTTCACCACTGATGAAACAGGTGGCACCTTGAGTCAACTCCAATTTGTCACCAGTACCATCGTCGTAGTCAATGGTTTGGGTCTGAGAAGAGGGTGGCACCTTGATACCGAGCAAGGTGGTCACCAATGGAGGCGACAAGTCGTACAAGGCTGAATCAATGTGCCATCTGTAGAAACGGGTCTTGTGTTGGTTCTGGATTTCGTCCTGGGTCAATGGGGTGTGGTGAAACGAGGTGTGAGAAGGATGAGTCAACGAGATGGCTTCCCCATTCTCATTACCTGGTTCATCGGCTGCAAAAGTACCTTGACCCAAGATTTGCACTTGCGGTTGAGACTTAACCGAAGTACCGTCTTTTCTCAAGACTGACTGAGTGTGTCTGAACTCCTTACCATGGCCGTAACCAGCGAAAGTGCTGTCTTCCTTTGGCTCAGGAATGGATGGGTCAAAACGCTTGGTCAACAAGTATTGAGACTTGGGGCTTAACTCAGCTTGCTTTGGAATCACAACCACCAAATGAGTGAGCACAGCATCACGAAGCTTCTTGAAGTCATCATCGTTTAAGTAAGCCGGGTCATTGTTGCAGTAGCTGGGGAGATCGATGCTGCAGCCAAATGGCTTGTCAGCCAAAGGAGAAACAGTAAGAGTATCAGTTTTATGGACCATTCTTGAGTCTAAAGTTGTTCAATTCTTGTTTATTCATCAGGATTGCCCCAATATTTATAGTTTTTATCAGTAGCAAAGATAAGTAACCAAATGCGGAGGACGCTCCGTTGGAGCTCCGTGGGAACCCCGACGGCAGATCGGATTCTCCGCGGAGCAGTACACCCATACACCCATACATTGGGTTCGGTAACCACCGAATCGAACGATGCCAGCTGCAAAGGACACTGTCACGAGGTGCGACGACCCGAGCTGCAAGAAGCATGCCTTTGTGGCTAGCTGTTCAAGTGGTTGCCAAGCAGATTAGGTCCTTGGCTCAAAAAGCTACATTATTGGCGTGAAAAATGCGATGTTAATATATTCATGCAAGATAAAAGTCTTTTTGCAAATACATCCAGGTAAATGAGATGGTGCTAACGAAGAAAGGACCAGCGAGGCCCTTACCGGCTTTGACGGTGCGGAACACCAACCATTCACTGATAAAATGAGCACCAGCAACAACAAAAGTCCACATCACCAACTCGTAGACTTGCTTGTTGCCCAACAAATGGTAGGCACCGTAGTATCTGACAATTGAGGTGATAAATGTCCAGGTTCCGAAAGTTCTAGTGCTCAAGTCTGTCACTTGACTGGGTCTGGCATTGTCGTATACTTTCCTGGTAAGGGCTAAGTCTTTCGACAAGTAAGTCTGGACCGAGTTAAAAACCGAAACAACCGAAATGAAAAGAAGCCAGTGAGGCAAGAAGCCTCCTCGTGCTGTAGTTGGGGGGACAATTGAGCTAAAAAACGATAACATTGCCGGATAGTTGACAGCTCAAGTTATACGAAATGGGTTGATTTTGAAAAAAGAACAATGTCGCGAACAATTTTGAGTATGTTCCTGGAGCAGTAGCTTTTTTCACTCATTGGCGCTTTTGAATCAGCTGAGCTGATGAGCCTTTCGCTTTACAGTTTACACGTTTGGATATTAATACATTCATTAACATAAACCGAAACCCAAAAAGTTTGGAAAACCAAGCTATATATTCAATTAAGGCAAGAGATTATTCTATAAAATACAGGAAATTCTTGAGCTTAATGAATTTACTCGTCGTCTTCTTCTTCATCGTCAGCGACAGAGTAGAATTGCAATCTGTATTGGTTTTGCTTGACAGACACAAATCTAATCCAGTCTCTGATTTGGTTCTTCTTCAAGTATCTCTTGGTCAAGTATTTCAAGTACTTACCAGAGAACTTGGCAGAAGAGACAACAATGACCTTGTTACCTTCTTCGGTAACGGAAATGTCGTCACCCAAGTTACCGATGATGTTGTCAACCTTGATGTGTTCAACCAAGTACTTAACGTAACCTTCTTGGTCGAAAACACCGTTTTCAACTGGAGCAGAAGTGTCAACGACAAACTTCTTAGCAGACAAAGTCTTTTTAGTGGTCTAGAGTCCCATGTTAGCCTACCGCACTATTATCACAGTATACGTCTTGGTATAGTAGATAAAGACAGCATAGCCCAGGGACGGGTTTGCGATTGTGGTTTTGTTATGAATGCAAGAATATCTTGTCCTAGAATGTCTTGGTCTTCAAATTGAAAAAAAAAAAAAAAAAAAGAGTCGGAAGGGAACCAACTAAGGTATCCTCTACCTTGAAAAAAAAAAACACACTGTTTCACCAAACCCGCTTGGGTGCTTGTCGATAATACTATCTCGACATCCTCAAATTATACATACAATTGGAGCCATTGTTGATATTGCTTTAAGATGATAAAAGAAGAGAAGAACCTTTTGATTTTTTTCACTTAGAGTATTCGCCAGTGCGAAGGAACTGAAAAACTTATTTATGAGTGTGCACGACCAATTTCCCTCTGCGAGTGAGGGTACAAGCCCTAGTACTTCGCACGTGATACTGCGAGTCATCTCGAGTCATCCCCGTCCCGCGCCTGAAGTGTCTGGCAAGGTTGACTCAGGAAGTTGACTCAAATCTTATCTGGGTGGGTTGCAAGATCGCTCAACAAAAATGAGTTTAATTGTAAGCAATATAAGGTACGAATAACTCTCCTAAATTTTCTTTTAAAATAAGATTTTGGAATTAACGATGTTTCGACGCCAAAGTGTGCCATTATTAGGTAAAAGGTTCTACTCGCCAGCTAAGTCTAATGTCCTCAATGCTAAGAAGGTGTTTATGCCGATTGAAGTGGACGAGAAGCTAGATTTCAGTATTAGTACTTCGAGAAAGCCAATCGAGCAACACTTGAAGCCGCTCGATTTGGCGCTTGCCACTTCTAAACCACTTAGCTCCTGGACTAAAGACCAAATTAGAGAGATCTACAACACCCCATTGATGGAGCTCGTTCATCAGGCACACGTGCAACACCGGAAATACCACAATCCCACTGAGGTTCAGCTATGCACACTTCTTTCTATCAAGACAGGAGGGTGCACAGAAGATTGCAAATACTGTGCTCAATCCAATCGGTATGAGACTGACGTGAAGGCCGAACGAATGATTAAGATCGACGAAGTCTTGGAGAAAGCACGTATTGCTAAGGAACGTGGTTCAACAAGATTCTGCATGGGAGCGGCCTGGAGAGACATGACTGGGAGAAAATCAGGCTTGAAGAGAATCGGCGAGATGGTAACTCAGATCAATGCCATGGGCTTGGAGACTTGTGTTACGTTGGGAATGGTTGACGAGACTCAAGCTAAAGATTTGGCAAAAGCAGGATTGACTGCCTACAATCATAACATTGACACATCCAGAGAACATTATCCAAACGTCATTTCCACCAGAAGTTACGATGAAAGGTTGAAGACTATCAAAAACGTTCAAAAAGCAGGCCTCAAAGCCTGCACCGGAGGAATTTTGGGACTAGGTGAAACGGTTGAGGACCATATCGGTTTCTTGTATACACTTGCTACAATGGAAAATCACCCAGAATCTTTGCCTATCAATCGCTTAGTCCCAATCAAAGGAACTCCCATGGAAAAAGAAATATCTGGCTTACCTAAAAACTCCGAAAGAAGACTTAAGTTCGAGAACATCTTGAAAACAATGGCGACTGCAAGGTTGATAATGCCGGAGTCCATCATCAGGTTAGCAGCTGGGCGTTACACCATGAAAGAGCATGAGCAGTTCTTATGTTTTATGGCCGGATGTAATGCTATTTTCACGGGTGAAAAAATGTTAACTACTATGTGTAATGGATGGGACGAGGACATAGCCATGTTGAGGAAGTGGGGCCTCCAACCGATGAAAAGTTTTAGAAACAAATCATCGGCCTCCACAACTGACAGGAAAGAAGAGTCAGAATCGTCTTCCATTGATCAGGCTATCTAAAGAATATCTATTTATTGAATATAAAAATCATTTCTGGTACAGTAAACAGTTCGAAGATGTAGCTGCGAAAACTAGCAGATACCGCAAAAAGAGACCCGCACAAAAATTAGTGCAAAAAGAAATGGTCCCTAGCAGGATCGAACTGCTGATCTTGGCGTTAACTAGGATATTTTCCTATTAGCACCACGCCTTAACCAACTGGGCCAAGGGACCTTTTCTTGTGGAGAAGATACGCTTGTGCGATAAGACCGCTTTTAGGCTAACTGCCCGAATTCAAAGCGCCAACCCTGGACATGAATAAGAACAAGCCAGCCTGATGAGGCGGGTACCGAAGGTAGTTAACTAAGGTAAGTGAAACGTTGGTGGCAGTCTTTTATTGTCTCAGTTAGGTTTTCGAAGCATGCGTTAATTCTTATTCCAAAATATGCTCTTCTACAAGCTTTGAATATACAGAGCGCTACTCCCAATGTAAAGGTGCTTTTTGGATAGCAAGTACGGTCTATAAAGCAGATATTCTTACTGTCTCAAACAAACGTTAAACATATTGATGCTGACTTCCAGAGAAGTGAAACATTTATAAGACAAAAATGTCGGAGAAGGGAGGCAATGAAGAAGGGACATAGTCCTGTTGCTTGAAAGCACTCTCTTTTGCTTGTGTCACGCTATTCTGGTAGACCTGCGAATGGCACAAAAGGACGACAGCTTATAGAATACAAGATGCAAAGAAGAGCTTCTCTTCTTCTCTTCCGTAATGAGAAGTGGGTTCCCCGTAAAACCTTGCTTTCATCTCTCAAGGTTATTTTCCCCCTCGGGACCAGGTCGACTGCTACGCCATGTCGCGTTGGTGGGTAGTCGGCAGTTCTGACGTAGCGTAACACATTCATTTAATAAATAAAAACATAAAAAGGCCCACACTAACAAGAGTGGACAGAGGAAGTCAAGGATCGGAGTCGTTCGTTTTCAGCTTGCATCATTCTCAGCACCTCATACTCCACGTTTCGGAGTCTGAAGTCCAAATCTGCTTGCACCCTTTGGGACTCTTCGTACTCTCGAACTGCTAAATTGCGAGCAGCAACAGAATTCTGGCGAATGACTAAGAGGCATTGGGCAATAAAGCCAAAGAAGCCGACTATTTCCCACATTTTTCGAAACGTCAGCTTTTTAGTTTTGATGTTATTTAGTGAGAAACAAAGTTGTCACTTGACTGCAAAAAGCTTGAGAAGCAGGTGGTTATTTGCAATTATTGAGAAATCTCGAATCTATTACTGAAAAAAGTGAGAAGGATGAAATTAACCCATCGGCAGATGCCACCATTATTTATACCTCGCCACTGCAAGGGTGTCGCTTAGTACTGAAATCGTACATATGACAACCGATCAACGGTGAACGGATATTAGAATCCGAAAACCCATCTAGGCAGTTTGCAGCCACCCTACATGTTGCAACCGCCGAGCGTGCCCAAGCAACGCGACTAAAGAAAAGAGGCAAAGCCTTGAAATCTGCGTTCTATGCATGACAATCTGTCAAGAAGCCTTACTCTCTCTGCAGCACTCCACGAGCCTGGTCAGCCAGTTTCTAGGTGCTGTCTTAACCCAGTGGTCCCGTGTTAAGCGCAAATGTCGCAGAGAACGGGTGCAATGTCGCGGGAACCCAGGCGCAATGTCGTGCTCATCCGATAACGAACTTAGCCGTTTCTAATTATCAGTCATTACTAGTCGGATCATCGTTATTGTCTACAATTAGCAGCTGACAATTGCATTTGGAGTCTGGTGCCACGCAAAGGGTACCAAAGGCCAAACAAGAACGTAATATTTTTTACTCACGTGGGGTATTTGTGTGATGCAACAATTATTGCTATAACTGCGAACAGGTTTGCCTCTTGAAATAATTACCAATTTAACTGGCTGCTAAGAAGATGTGGCTCAGAAAAGCCCGCCGAGCGCTTGGATACTGGGGCAATGGCATTGCCAATGACATCAAGAACCGTTCTAGGCACTATAAATCCGACTTTATAGACGCCTACAACTACCGGGTCATACCCTCCACCACCTTCATTTTTTTCACCAATATACTTCCGGCCATTGCATTTGCACAAGACATGTTCGATAAAACCAATAACCTGTACGGCGTTAACGAGGTCCTAATGAGCTCCGCCATAGCAGGGGTGGTGTTTGGTCTTTTCTCCGGTCAGCCTTTATGTATTGTGGGAGTAACCGGCCCCATCTCCATTTTCAGTTATACAGTGTACGAATTGATTCATCCCAGGGGCACTCCCTATTTTCCATTCATGTGCTGGATTTACCTTTGGTCGATGGTTATGCATTTTTTTATTGCATTGTTCAATTGGGTGTCTTACTTGAAGATTATTAGCACCTTTTCCTGTGATGTCTTCGGCTTCTTCATCAACATTGTCTATCTTCAAAAAGGGACCCAAATTCTTGTTCGACAGTTTCACGACGATATTGCAGCGGGCTACTGCTCGGTCATGATTGCACTTTTGATTGTCATTTTTGGAGTTGGCTCTTTTGTATTCGGTACACAGCTCCACTATTTCAAGGGCCCGGTGAGGAAGTTGTTTGCCGACTATGGGGTGCCATTGTCGGTTATTTTTTTCACAGGCTTCATTCATTTTGGCGGATACTTGAACCAAACAAACCTTATGCATTTACCTGTCACGAAAAGCTTTGCGCCAACACTCAACGATCCGGATCAAAGAGCCCACGGGTGGTTCATCCATTTCTGGCCTCCAAATATAGCGGTGGGGGACGTCTTCCTCGCCATTCCGTTTGCACTTCTTCTCACGTTCTTGTTCTACTTCGATCACAACGTCTCTTCTCTCATGTGCCAGCTGAAAGAGTTCCCGTTGAAGAAACCGTCTTCGTTCCATTGGGACTTCATGCTCTTGGGGCTAACCACTGGTGTGGCTGGCCTCATAGGAATACCAGCCCCTAACGGTCTCATCCCACAAGCGCCACTTCACACTGAGTCGTTGGTGGTGTACGACCATATCACGGGAGAGAAGCTCTCGGTGGTGGAGCAGAGGGTAACTAACACTTTGCAAGGACTTTTGACATTTGTGCTTATGACCAGACCGTTTTTGGTTGTCTTAAACCTCATTCCCCAAGCGGTACTCTCAGGCTTATTCTTTATCATGGGAATAACGGGTCTCCACGGTAACACTGTCGTAAACCGAATCCGCTACATCTTCCTTGATTCATATTACGTCCAAAATGACCCTCTGTGTCCACAGTTTTTCAGAGATATTGATGCTTTGCCGAACAAAAAATGGTTTTACCTCTATGTGCTACTCGAAGTCATTGCCACCGCTGCAGAATTTGCCATCACTGCGACCAAAGGAGCAGTAGGATTTCCTGGTGTTCTCCTTTTCTTCGCTATATGTGCCGAATGGGTATGGCCACTCATCTTTCCTAAGGAGGAGTTAGAACGACTTGATGGTGAAGTCGCAGACGAACTCATAATCAAAAGCTTACAAGTCGAGATCAACCACGTCGACTGTGCGTCGGACAAAAACGACGAGGAGTCCGCTTCAATGATAGACGAGCCTAGAGAATCCTCTTCTCAAGACTTCAATATGAGTGAACTTACCAATAGACACCGACACTCGTCTGCAGACACCAGGAGCTGAATTATTTATTACAATTTTATGACATGAATGCATAGTATGTATTCACATTAGAGCATGATTCGTATCGAAGAAATTTGTATTAGTGGAGGTATGAAGAGGAATTTGTGAGACATGTTTAGTATAGGTTTGTAGTGAAGAGTAAAAAAAAAAAAAAAAAAAAAAAAAAGAGTATAACTTGATAACTCAGACAAGGGGGATTTCTAAATACAAGGCAGGAGAAGAAGCGAGATAATGAGAAAGAATTTGCTCAAATTATGATATCCTTTCGTCGAGAAATATTGGAACTTTTCGTGGAAAATTTACCTGTTAACCGAGAGAATGTTCTGGTTCGCATGAATATAATTCAATTCCATCAGCTTTATTGCCCTTAGTGGGAACTAGAAGCTGAGTTTTCCTGGATGGGGATATTTAATGACATGGGAATGATCTTGCAGTAAAAGGACATCTATAATCAAATAGAGGTTTAATGGAGCCAATTCATAATGACGAGAAATAAATCACAAACTGGTAGAACCGGATTTCTAATGACCGTTGAGCTACCATAACAACCAAATTTCAGAGGCTTATGACAAATAATGACAAGTTTAATTTAAATGCAAATATGATGAGAAGTGGGATCATGAAGATCAATTTAGTTAGACTCAGGCAACAACCACTGTTGATAGTTTCCTTTGACTCTGAGCTGAACTTTCGAAACTTCGCTCTCCACTCCATCGATATAATTAACCTCCAAGTTTTCACAACCTTGAATCGATCTCAAAATTATGGAATCCAACTCTTGCTTCTTCGAGTCTTCATCTGGCGACTCCAAGCTGTTGTAGATGCCGTTGATGATAATCTTCACACGCTTGAAATCCAAAATTTTTTGCAAAGAAATCCACCCTTCAACTTGGTCCATGTTTTTCCTCAAGAAAATATCACGAATCAAGTTCTCCAAAGAGAAGTAATAGTCAATTTGCTGAGTCAAAGCTTGTTGAGGATCTTGTTTTGGAGAAATTGGTGGTGGAATCTGAACGGGAGCTGGCTGGTAAGGATTAACGTAACCCATTGGAGCAGCGGCAGCGGGATGCACATGTTGAAGAGGAGGGATGCCATAGACTTGAGGAGGGTATTGACTGGGAATAAATGTACCATTAGGAGTAGTCACAGCATCAGCGGCAGAGCCAATTGAGCCGTTACGACTGTACTGGTTGCCATTTCTGTTGAAGCTGTTGTTTCTTCTGTATTGTCCATTTTGAGGTCTGAATTGACGATTGTTGAAGTTTTGATAATGCTGGTTTTGCACGTAAGGTTGAGGTTGGAAAAAGCCATTTGGTTGAGCACCATTATGATATTCATTGGGGCTGTTGTAGTTGTTATGCTTGGGTCTGAAGTTCTGCTGACCATCTTGGTTGAAACGTCTGTAGTTCTTCTGGTTGTTGAAATTTTGGTTGTTATTGTTGAACTTTGGCTTGAAGCCATCCTGGTTGTTTATCTGGTGACTGTAGCCGTACTGTTGAGACTGTTTGTCTTCAGACTGGTCCTTTGGGTCAAATTCGGTTTGCTCAGTCTGTGTCTGGTCAGACTCCGCGTCGGTTCTTTCGAATGACGATTCTTCAGACTTGTCGGATTGTTGACGGTCTTGTTGTTCCTGAGACTGTTGAGTTGACTTCTTCTTGTTTTTATTGTTTCTCTTTTTTCTCTGCTGGTTATTGTAGTTGCCGGAACTCTGGTTCGAATTTTGGTTGTTATTTCTTGGTGTCGACAATGAAACCTTGGCGGGAAGTGGCACCCATTTGCCCGTTGTGGGTTTAATGAATTTCTGAGGTGGGTTCGACTTACTCTGAGACTGCAGGGACTCAGCGACTTTGTCAGGAGTTGGCCACTTGTGTTCATCGACAACGGAAGAAGAGTTGGTGGTGGTGGAAGGAGAAACCGCTGCCACGGGAGAAGATGCACCCCAGGCAGATTTGGTGGGGACAGGTGCAGGGGCTAAAACTTTCTTTTCTTTCTTGTCTTGTTTGTCGGTGGCGACAGCTTCAGCGGCGTCGTTGACAGCCTCGGAAGCGTCAGAAGTTTCAGTGGCGGGGGCGTTGGCAGATTCTGCGGCAGCAACAGCGGCAGCAGCCGAATCAGAGGTCTGCGCCGAGCTAGTGGCGCCCTTCACGTTGGAGCTGGAACCGGCCGCCGGGGTCGAGCTTGACATGGAGGAGTCGGTGACAGACGTTGATTTGTCGTCCTGGGGAGAACTACCTTTGGCGGCGATGTTGGCGTATGAAATCGTAGACGACATGGTGACACAGAAGGACTGAAATAGACAGATGTTACGGTGAAGACTGTCTAGAAACGTCTAGGAAGGCAGAACAAAAGAAGAGTAGTTCAAGAACTGTGAAAAAAAATTTAAAAAATTTTAATTTTTTTTTTCCAAGACCTTTGTTTTTGTGGACTGAAAATTCTTTCTGTGTGAGCAAAAAATGAGAGTAGTTTTAAAGTTGATTTAACAGTAATCAGCTCAAATTCAGTTGGTCGATTTTTTGGAGAAATTTGGTTGTAGTTGCAAACTATTGAAAACCGGATACTTGTGTAGATTTGCCGACGAAATTTCCCACGGGAATTGATTCGAAGATAATAAGACCAATTGTAACACCTAGCAGACACTCAGGCTGAAATTCTCAGGGATACTGACAATTTAAGAGCTTCCAGGAGTTTAGGAGAATAAAAATTTTCGCTAGAAACGACGGGTATAAGTTGAAATTCTGAACCAACGGTAGCAGGCAAACTTGCACGTGACCAGCCACCCAAGCTTCGCACCCGCACACCAGGCGCCGGTTATTTTTTTTTAGTTGTATACGATTAGCCGCGGGATGAAAGCAACGAATCTCCACTATCAACATTTATCTATTTTAAGCTTAATATGCTCCAAAACCCGCTATACCGCCCTCTATTAGAGATCATTAGATCGTCCCGGAACGGGATAGTGTACGGGGGTAAGATCCGGTTCAGCCATGCCCTTGTTATCTCGCTTCTTTACCGGTCGGGCCCCATTATTCCCCGGTTGAAACAGGTGTTGACGGCAACCAAGGACCATGCGGTGGTGCTTGCCGCTTTTGCCGTCATATATAAGACGGTGGTGAAGATCTTGATGCAAGAGCAGTTTTTGGGTAGCGAGCAGACCGGGTTGATCAAGTTTTTGGCCGGGGGTATCGGGTCGTGGTTTGTTTATTCCCAACACTTTGACTACTTCCACCCTGGCATCACCCATCAAGTCACACTCTACTGCTTCTCAAGAGTGCTCATTGCATCGGGCAAGATATTACTAGACTACTACCTTAATTGTGCCCAACCGAGTATTTCAATGAACTCGTCCCAGATCAAATTTAGAGATATGACGGCCAACCAGCAGACCAAATTGAAATCAAAAATCTACAACAAACTGTGGAAGTACTTTGCAGTGCTTACTTGGGCGTTAGTCATGTTGATCTACGATTACCAACCCCAGTACTTACAGAGCAGTTTGCGCCACTCCATGGCGTACATTTACGATGTGGAGATGGACACTTGGGACTCTTGGCGTGATTTCTTTGGTATCTAACCTCATTTTTTTATGATATTGTAATGACCCCCCTCTTTTCCTTTCCTATACTAGTCAACTATCATCCCTTTACAGCTCAACCCTGGTTCCAAAATTTTTTTTTTGGCCTTGACTTCATAGAATTTGACCCGTATTTAGTAAGTGGTTCGTTTCGGTGCGCGGCCAATTTACAGTGAAAACTTCCACCGTGTCAAATTTGGCGCGCCTTATATATATTATAGTTTTTCCACTTTGTAAATTACTAAGCTATATTGTATTAGTTCCTTAATCAAAATGAAGTTCTGGAAGTTCCCCGTTCATGCTTTGGCCGTCTTGTTGGCGTCCGTCTCAGTCGCTTCCGCCAGTGGTCCAACTGACGGAGAAGCTGCCGCTGATCCAAACTCCGCCGTTGTCAAATTGACTACCAACGACTTCAAGTCTTTCATTGAATCAAACCCATTGGTTTTGGCCGAATTCTTCGCCCCATGGTGTGGCTACTGCAAAATGTTGGGTCCAGAATTCTCTCTGGCCGCCGACTCTTTGAATGAATCCAACCCTAACATCAAGTTGGCCCAGATTGACTGTACTCAAGAAGAAGCCTTGTGCCAAGAACACGGCATTAGAGGCTACCCAACTTTGAAAGTCATCAGAAATGAGAAGCTCGAAGACTACGAAGGTCCAAGAGACTCCAGTGGTATCAGCTCTTACATGATCAAACAATCTTTGCCACCAGTGCAGCCAATTGCCACCGGCGATGAATTGACTAAATTCATTGATGAACAGAAGGATCCGTTTGTGGTTCAAATTGTCAGCTCCAAGCCTGACGAAGCCTTCAACTCCACTTTCCACGAAGCCGCCGACGAGAAGAGAAACGACGTTTCTTTCATTTCAGTCCAAGAGTCCGACGCCGTCAATGCTTTGAACAAAAAAATCAACATCAACTTGAACAAATTGAAGTCTGATAAAGTCATCTTGCTTCATCCATCTGACTTGCAAGACGCTAGAGAGTTCACCGGCTCCGAAGTTACCAAGGAAAAATTGATTGAGTTTATCACCACTGAAAGCATTCCTTATTTCGGTGACATCAACAGAGACACCTACATGAGTTACATGAACAGTGTCCTCCCATTGGGTTACTACTTCTACAACACCCCTGAAGAAAGAGCTGCCGTTGACGCGTACTTCAACAAACTTGGTAAAGAGTACCGTGGTAAAGTTAACTTCGTCGGCTTGGATGCCAGCTTGTTTGGCCGTCACGCTGAGGTCTTGAACATGGACCCTGAAGTTATCCCATTGTTTGTGATTCAAGACATGGGATCTAACAAGAAGTACGGTCTCGACCAGAAGGCCCACCCTAAGGGTCCTTCTGAAAAGGACATCACCAAGTTCGTCAAGGATTTCGTCAACGGTAAGGTTGACCCAATCATTAAATCCGAACCATTGCCTACTGAGGAAGAAGTCGCCGCTCAACCAGTTCTTAAGTTGGTTGCTCACAACCATGCCGATGTCTTGAAGGATCTTTCCAAGGATATTTTCGTCAAGTACTACGCCCCATGGTGCGGCCACTGTAAGAAATTGGCTCCAATCTGGGAAGAATTGGCTGACATTTATGACTCTAACAAAAAGGACTCTAAAGTTGTCATTGCCAACTTGGACCACACTGCCAACGACGTTGAGACCCCAGTCGACATCGAAGGTTACCCAACTTTGCTCTTATACCCTGCCAACGGCAAGGTGGATGCCAAGACTGGTCTCAGAGAAGCTATTGTTTTCGAAGGTGGTGCTAGAGAATTGGAAGACTTGATCCAATTCGTTAAAGAAAAAGGTGCTTTGTCTGTCGACGGTGAAGAATTGAAGGCTGTGAAGAGAGCTGCAGCCGTCGAAGAAGACGACGAAGAAGCCACCGAGGAGAAGAAGGAAACCGAAGAAGAAAACGTACACGACGAATTGTAATCGCTTAAAAGCTTTTTAATGAGAAATTTTTGTAACAGAATATATATCTTACCTGTCCGTATATTCTAATTAAGCTCCCCAAATTCTAACTAACTTGTCGTCTCCTACCGAGCACCAGTACTTACCGTAGTCGACCTGCTTGTCCTTATCAGAAGAAGGGAAGAAGTTGCGATTCCAGTCAACACAGTTGCAAAGCCCATTATGAGCTTTGATTCTTTGAATAAGCCGGCCATCATGCAAACTCCAGAAATAAACATAGCCAGTATCGCTACCGGTAATGACTAACTCCTCGTCGTTTGTCTCAGGGTTAACATAACCAAAACTGGAACGAACAATGTACGAATCCTGGGAATGGCCGAAGAGTTTGGTTTTCAACACTGGTGGCTTCGTTTCCTTGGCAAAAGCAAACTCCTTTTTTACACTGTTTGATGAGGTGTGTTGGTAAATTGGGGGCGAAGGGAACATTGCTGGCTCTCTCATTCCAGATATATCCCAGACCTGTAGTTCTTCTGGAGCTATGCTTACCAAAAGGTACTTCCCACTGTGACTAACAGAACAAGAAGTGAGACGACCATTTAAATTGATGCTTGCCAATCTGGTAGTAGTGGAGTTAGGATCCAGCAAATTTGGCACGGTGTAAAAGCGAATCTGCTTATCACTGTTGATGATGATGAGAATCTTACCATCTGGAGTAATCACCAAGTCATTGACTCGATTGAACTTGTTGTCCCCAGTTTTGCCGTTGTCAGTGTTCACTTCAAGATGCATATTGCTGACAGAAGAAGCCGAACGTCTCAAAGATGATGAGGACGCCTCAGTGTCGTTCGTTTCATTGGCGTCTTCGAACTCTTCATCAAGTGTCACCGCATAAAAATCAAATAATTCATCGCCATCAATGGTAAATGCTTTCAACTGCTTGTCCGGAGAACCAATAATGAAATGAGGCCTGATATTGGCAGCGGCTGGCAAAAACTCACACGACCAGGCCCGAACGTTCTCGCCCAAAGTGAAACATTTCTTCAACGAGACAAGCTTATTGTTTTCTTCTAAGGACCGTGGACGGTTTCTATTCAATGATTTCGTCAAGTCCCCAACAGACCAAATACGAATGACGGTGTCGAAGCAACAAGAAACAAGGTACTTTTCTTGTGGTTCCCAGCAACAGTAAATGACACCCTTCCGTTTATCCAATGAAGGCTTGTAAGACCAGCTGGCAAAGGAAGCGGTGTGATCCACGCTATTGCTGTCGAGGATGGCCAACGTTTTGAACTGATCCAACACATCGTAGATGATTAAAGTTCCGTCCAAAGAGCCAGTCACTAAAAACTGACCCAGAGGGGAGAAGCGGGCAAACCAGGCTTCGTCGGTGTGTTCCGACAACAGGAAAAGTGGTTTATCGGGAAACTCGGATTTGTAGATGTGATTCCAATCCTGGGCAATTGTAGCCCCTGCATCTGAGGAGTCTCGTGCTGGCAAATAATGGAGAGCCTTTTGCCTAATGAAGCGGTTGGAATTATTAATGAGCTCTGAGAGATAGTTTCTTGGTAGATTTGACGGAGTAATGGCACCACTAGGCGGCTCGTCAGTGTCTTCACCTAACAAATGGTAGAGGAGGATCAGGCGCAAAGACGTGATCATGGCACGCTGACCCAGGTGTTCAGTAACACCTCTGGCTAAGACACGGCGAACGTCTTCCACCAACAACATGGATCCATTGAAAATGGTCAGTTCGAGCTTATGAGGGGGGATCGGACACTCAAGCGCCAATGGCAACAACAATTCTGCTTCATTCTGGGCAGTCAACGACTGAACAAGAAATGGATGGAACACTTTGGACACGGCAACCAGGCCATTGGGAGGATAGGCAGAGATGAGTGCCAATTGAGACTTCAATGCTTCGAGTAATTCGGTGGAGTCAGGAGCAACCCCGGCACAAGATTTCTCCACCACTTTCTCCAAGAACATGAAGCGCCGCACCAAATAGACCATGGTGGCTATACTGGTGTTGAGGCTGTTGGGAGAGCCGGCATCGAGAAACGCCACAAGCTCTGCTGGGGGCAGGGCTGAGTCCAAGTCCACATCACTGTCGCTAGAAAACGATTTCTCGTCAAGATACAGCAATAGCTCAGTGTAGGCGCCAGTCTCGACCTTCAGATGAAGAAGCGCCTCAACGGAAGCAGTGTTGGCTCCTCGTGCACCGCCAGCGTGCGACTTGGAGTTTTGGTTGGATCCACCACTGTTGGTGGGATAGCTAGTGACAATCTGGGACGCTAAATCCAGGTAGCCTAATTCCTGGAGACTGTTCTTGATCAACTGCAATTTGAAGTCTCGCGACATGGTCGGTTACACTACCAATACTTTAAGGAGATCCTGTGACGACAGCGCTAACAATTAGGTGAAATGAGTTAAGAAAAGCTAGAGCTGTTGGAAGGGTAGCAAACCTTTTGAATCACCAAGGAGAAACGTCCGTACATCCCAGACTCACTCGCGCCCTCACCAAAGCCAGGAAAAGATGGCGAAATGAAGAGATACACTTAGATGGAAATCTCAGCCAGCAAAGACGAAGTGGACGCCAGACGGTGACCTGCAAACAAAGCAAGCTCATGTGGTACCGGCGTCCGCCAAAAATCTAGCTGGTATGAGTCGCGTTACCCCTACTTTCCGCATACGGAATTAAAACCGAGCCCTTCCCTCCGTGCACCACGATAGCGCCACCCGACGGAGTTATCAGAAATCAAGCTGGTACCAGATATCTCCGAACCATCAATACTCTTGTCTTTTTGTGCCAATGTCAGACTTTCAGAAGAAAAAGAGACACAGATTGTCGACTTCGTGTGGGTTCTGCAAGAAGCGGAAAGTTCGTTGCGATAGAGGCAACCCTTGCTCCAACTGTACTCGATATAAGGCGGTATGTGAGTACGAGTTACCTCCGCATCCTGATAGTCAGAAGGTTTCTCCCACCGCTGTGATTCCGCTCAACCACAGGCCTCGCGCACCAAAGAGCCATGCCAAAAAGCCCCGCTGGATTCCTGGTGCAAGTGAGAGCAGCGACAGCAGCTCTGGCCTGGTGATGTCCCCGGTGCTCGAAGAGCTAGAAGTGCTCAAGAAGAAGTTGTCCCATCTCGAGAGTTCTTTCGGGAGGAGTAACGGTGACGAGTCGGACACCTCCAGCTCATTTTCAAGGATGCCGGCGCCCGACAGACTATACAGCGTTTATGACTCGTATATGTTTCTTGGGATCAACCCCATCCTTTCTTTCAGTGATGCCATAGACATCTATGAGAATTACAGTCCTTTGTACGTGCTAGGAAACAAATGGGCGACGTTCGGTATCCTCAGCTGGTCCGCGCTCGTCCGTACCGATAATTGCTTGGTCAAACTATGGGACTACATCCAACTCCTCAAAGAACAAAAGAAGGATGCTCTTCACTCGGTGTTCCAGTTGAATGGTGATAGTTCCTTTGCAAGAAAGACCCAAAAGACTTTGGCCCTCGCGTCAGATGACACCACCCCGTTCAAAAACAGGAAAGTGGCCAAAATCGAGTCGAAAGAATCGCTTGCCGCCAAAGCCAAATTAATAAACCAGCGGGCCAAAGCTTTGGGCCTTACGTTCTACGAAGGTGGTATTGATGAGGAGTTGGCCCTCATCGACAAAATTGAATTGGTGCTTCCTCCTCGGAAAGCAGTATCGTTGCTCATTGACCGCTATTTCTCCCATGTTTATCAATTTTTCCCTTTGCTTGACGAAGACACATTTATGGGCCACATGGAACGAATTTTGGGGCCGTTATCAAAAGACGACGAGAAAATCACTAACATGAAAGTGGAAAGTAAGTTGGATCTTGCTCAAATGGGGTTGTTACTCCTTGTTATCAGAATGGCTTATCTCACGTTCTTCACTAATAATAACAGCTTCGACGAGTCAAATATTGCTAAAATGGATGCTTCTGTCGATAAGTGCACATTGCAGTACTTGTTGGTGGAAAACACCGTCAACATTGATGCCGTGGATCTATCAAGGGCTTGCTTGGATCAATTCAACCTTAATTCTCCTCTAAGCTTGCCAGTTCTTCAACTTGCACTTATGACTAGAGCTTACCACATGAATGCCCCTGAAGCCGGCGAAGGTCGTGACTGCGTTGATGACACCATTCAGACGGGGACCCTTGTCCAGCTAGCACTTTGGTTTGGGCTAAACCGGGATCCCAAAAAAATTCCAAAAGTATGTGGCGATTTAAAGGAATGCAATCTAAGAAGAAAGCTTTGGCATCATATTATATTCATTGACCTATATTCGGCCTTGGCTCATGGAACACCCACTATCGTTCCTTTCCAACACTTTGATACTAAATTGCCGTATTACGAGATAGGCAATGAAAACTCCAAAAATCATGGGATTGAACGGATGGCCAGCGCCTATTTTGCCGAAATGGAATACTGGTTCAATGCTTTGTCAGAAATCCTCAATTTGATCACTCAAATGAGGGAAAAAGTCAACTTAGGCATTTTATGTTCCAAACTATCGAAGTTGGAAGAGAAATTACGGGCAGGGGGCAAAAATCTAGGAGATTGCATTGATGAAGTACCCAGTCCATGCGCTGAAGGCATGTTCCGTAAAACTAAAAACATTAACACCATCCTCAGACTTTACGGATTCCTCGGCAGCATGTACCTCATGTTGTTCAATCATTACGAGAGGATGAACAAGATCGAACTTGCATTCTTCTACGTGAAGAAAGCAATTCTAATACTTATTGATGATGTGATGCCTTATTACTATGATTTGACCGAACGCAGTCATATAGTATTTGAAGGTTCATCTGACTTTGTTATCACTTCAGTGTTCCAAAATGTGTTGCACAAGGCAATGGTTTTATTATATGCCTTGGAGATGAGGGCCCAGTTCTCAGTTTATGCCTCGAATGGTATCGACTATAACGAAAAGTTCGATGATCCTCGTCATTATGAAGAACTTCAAAGTATCCAAAGCCTTCGCACAACTATCCAAACTATTCAGGACATACACATGGAACTATTCAGCAAAATGAGCCATCGGTACTATTATTCATGGAGGAATGTGAAGATCAGTTCATTTATTCAGAAGCACATCAATGAAAGGATGGTTGTCAGAACGAATCGAGGGAAACCGACACCATTGATATTCAACGTGCAAATGTTGAACGATCTCAACCAACTGTTCAGAAATACTTTGGAGAAGCTTCTGGTAAGACGGAAAGCACAGAATGAAGCCGCCTACTCGAGTTCTGAATCATGGAGGAGTGAAAGCCCCTGTACGTTGACAAGCACCACCAACGTATCGGACACCAATGGCAACAATGTATACACGTCGGACGAGTTGAGCCAGCAGGTTGATGACTTATGGTTCCAGGTGCTTGCTTCGAAAGACCAAGGAGGAAACGACGCGGTGAACGAACTTGATGCTCGATACCAATTTTACTTCGACACAGATTGGCCGACTGAGCCAGGAACCAATCAATTCGAGGACCTGCTTTTCGATCCTTTGAGGAAGTGAAAAACCAAGATCAACTGTACTATTAAAACCACAAAAAAAGCACTGGAAACTATCTAGGCATATATAGGTCAAATATTTTATGATCCCCACGTTCGGTGCAGGGCCCTTCATGCAGGCCGCAGCGATGCTGGATAATAGCAGGAATATAGCCTTTCTATGCAGCAGGACAGAAGACCCATCAAAGTGCTTGCAAAGCGGCATCCATGTCCGAATTGGATTCAGCCAATCACCAGTAAGCCCGAACTGAGTTTCCCCGCAGCCTCCTAACCATTGGCTCGTAAACGCAACCCGATCGAGACGTACAGCAATATACGCGAAGATAACAGCTAAGCATAATCATCAGTAGCCGGAGAACGATGGCATGCCAAGAATACGTCGCGGCTTTCCATTGCACCAGATGAAAACGGCCAAACCGTGCCCTAATCCATGTTCGTGACTGGACAGCAAAGGCCTATTGTAAACTGTATTGTCTGTCATATAGCCGCACGTAAAGCAGGGTGAAAAAACAGTGAGGTTAGAAAAAAACAGTACAAAGAAAAAAAAGCGCTGCGAATTGAGTGGCGCTAACTACTTCTTTTATTCTACTCGAATAAGTTTAATTTCAGGCTTTTTTCCTTTGGAATAGGGGTTGCACTATCAAAAGGAGCTAGCTGATGATTACTGGTTCTGGTCTACCCGAGCTGTTTCCGAGTATATGGATGTCAAGTCTATTTTGAATTAATTAGCCTAGTTATTAGTCACGGCTTTTTTCTTTCTCTTTTTTCCCTTAAACTAGAGGGACTCACTTTTATGGGAACTGTGCCCTTCCGTCCACACCCACGAACCTGAAACTACCTTCTATCCAGCCTCCTAAGTTGACTATCACTCACTCACCAACGATTCCGATATGTCGTCTGCCCCGCCTTCCAAACCGAGGCCGTTCAGACGAAGAAACCGAATAAGCAGGAGTTGTACTTTTTGCAAGAAGAGGAAGGTGAAGTGCGATAAGAAATCTCCTTGTTCCACCTGCCGCAAATACAAGACCGAATGCATCTTTGAGACGGCTCCCAACAAATCAAAGGACAACGATGCTGTGCTTTTCAACAACGAGTTTGCCTTTGCTGCCACCATTTCAAATGGTTCGGCCAAAGTCCCTGAGCAACCGAAACAAGCCAATCTGACCCACTCAATGTCCTCAACAAGTCTGAACAAGCAATCAAACCATCGAAGCCTGTTAGAATCTATCTCTCTGTCAATAGGAATCGAGGGTCTGGCGGTATATGAGGAGCTCCGCACCTTGAAAGCAAAACTTGCTCTGCTCGAAAGCTCGTTCGGCCCTGCTCGGCCCCCCAATGGGGGAGTCATGAATGCGCCTCTTTCTGCGTACCCTGAACCGAAGACAGTCCTCGTTCCCGACCACAAGTCCCACAGCTACGATAACATTCTCGGCGACACCGATACCACTCGTCTTATGGGCATGAATCCAGTGTTATCCTATAATGATTCAATGAGTTTTTATGATGGGCATTCTCCATTGGCAGTGGGATTAGGGAAAACAAGAAGTTTTGGTGTTTTACATTGGATCCTGCTTATACGAGGAGATCATGCCCTTTCCAAGCTGTGGGACCATATCCACAGATTGAAATCCGACCCTCGGTCTCAGATCTTGAAAGCTTTCAAAATCGATGAGGGTCATCCGGAGTTTGCTAAAATAGCAACAGAGACTTTCAACAGCGAACATGACGAAACCAAACCTTACAGGCGGAAAAAGGTCGAGATTCCAGAAGGCGGGTCTAAGATGGCAGCCTACTTGGATCAGAGGACCTTATCATTGGGACTTTCTTACTACGAGGGAGGAATCGATGAAGGTTTGGCCCTTATCAAAAAGATTGAGTTAGTGTTGCCCAAGCGAGGTGTGATTTGGTCGCTTTTCGATCGATTTTTCATGCTGCTTTATCCTTTCTTTCCTATTGTGGACCAGTTTACGATGGCTAGTCAACTCACCAGGTTTATTGGCCCGCGTCTGAGTGACAACGAAGAAGTGTCAGATCTCAAAATTGAAACAAAATTGGATATTGCCGCATTGGGTACTATTTTATTGGTCTTGAGATTGGCATATTTGACGCTTTTGACAAACTCATCAGACGTTAATGAAGCCAATTTCTATAGTATGGATCAGTCACCTCGGCTGCAAGAGTTGAAGTACCTTTTGAGCAATACAATAAGTATAGATGTGGTTGAGATTAGCAGGCTGTGCTTGCAGCAATTCAATTTAAGCAAACCTGTTGCTCTACCAGTTTTTCAACTAGCTCTTTTATCTCGTCTCTACCATATTTTCGCCCCCGAAGAGGGTGAGGCCCCGGATGATACGGATGAGCACATACTGATAGCTACGTTGGTCCAAATGGCTATTGCAATTGGCCTTAACAGGGATCCGGATATATCAGGTTCTTTGGACAACCCCAGGCAGAAGAATTTGAAAAGAAAGATTTGGTTTATGTTAATTCACCTCGACTTGAATAATGGTACTCTGAACGGTCTTCCACTATCGATACCTTATCATGCTTTTGACACCAAGTTACCTTTTCATCAGATGGGGAACGAGAATAATTGTGATCCCAAGGTCGAAGAAATTTCAATTGGTTGTTTGGAAAGGTTTCAGCATATAGGGAATCTCATGATTGAGGCCGTGAACTTGGTCACTTCTTTAATGGAACAGCCGGTCTTGAATGAACTTTGTCATAAGTTGAGATTGATTGAAAACAGCTCCAAGTACGATCCAAGCAAGTTCGAGGAAATCGTGAACGCTGATAATTTAAGATATGAAAATGTTATTGATAGAATGTCGTCCATCAAAGTGCAGCTAGGTATTGGTTCTTTTCTTTGTTCCATATACATGCACTTCATAAAGCATTATGAGGCAATGGATAGTCAAGAACTTGTGTTTTTCTACATGAAAAAGATGGTTTTAATCTTGATTCATGACTTGATGCCCTTTTATTTGGACATGATCGAGCTGAGTCTGGTTTTGTTTGAGAGTTCGTCGGACTTGCTTGTTACGCCCGCTCTTGAAGCTTGTTTGCACAAGTCAATAATTTTGACCCATGCGTTGACGATGCGTTGCAAATTTTCTATGGTTACGTTTGCTTCTTCTCTCAACCATAAAGAAAGACTCGAGAATGATGCCAAATACAGAGAGCACTTCCAGCTGTTGAAAGAGCTTTCGAAATTGCTTTCCGCTTGTATCAGTGCTTTTCTCGACTATCTTTCCAGACTAAGCACACGGTACTACTATGCGTGGAGAACCAAGAAGGCCTGTGTTTTCATTTATAACTTCCTCAAAGAGGATGACTTTTATACCGCTCATCCTTCCAACCCCAATTTGTTGATACTTTCTACGCCCATGGTGCAGGATTTGGTACACACGTTGAGGAAAGCGCTAGAGAAATATGAGGGTAGAAAGAACTCCAGAACGAAGCAACCTGTTTCTGTTCCTTCGTTCAACTCGCCCGTGGGCCGTCCAGATATTCCAGATAGCCGAGACTCCACCTCCACCAGCTCGTCACTCAACATGGACTGGCTCAACGATCAACAAGTTGACGACTTGTGGCTACAAATGTTAGCCGGCAAAGATGGTTCAGAAAACACCGATCCTCCCAATGTGGCCACCTATCCGCTCCCCGATCTTTTGTCGTCGAACATACTCTTTGAGCCTGAGATCAATCTCGGTACCCCAGTAAGTCGAAACCTCGACAATTTCTTCGAAAAGCTCCCGGCCAATGAGATAGTGCCTCCCAATATATGGGACACGCCCACCAGCACCACACGGATAGATCAATAGTCTAAGTCGGTCGGTGGTCAATGATCAAAGCTGGTACCAAAATGTACACTACTGGCAACACATGATAACATGCCTTGTATATAGTATTTTATGCCCCTTCATAATGTTATAGTTTTATCTGAGCCCAATAAATAGCCAGAGTTTTTATTCATTCTTGCAGCCCAAGGACTAATGCGTAAAAAATGTAGGTTGAGATTTGTTAGTGCGGCTTAATAAGCGTATCATTATTGCAGCTTGTTAAAAACTTTCAACTTCACTCTTCACTTTTTTTTGCCTTCACTGGTCTTTACATTATCAAAATGGCGTCAGCAAGCAGTACGCTGCCGCAAGAAAGACGTCCGGAAGCTCCGAAAAGGCGCAAGCGGGTATCGAAGAGCTGCTCGTTCTGCAAGAAGCGCAAAGTCAAGTGTGATAAAACATATCCCTGTTCTACTTGCCGGAAACATGATGTTGACTGTGTTTTCGAGTACGCAGCACCACCGTCGACTTACCAAGAGGATTCTCCGCCAGCGCCGAGAGAGCCGGAAGCGGAGCTGGACTCGGACTCACGAGACAACGAGTCATCGTTATACCTGGAACTCAAAAGATTAAAACAGAAATTGGCCGCGTTGGAGACCAATATGGGCACCAAGCTCTCCGAGCCACTCGGGTTCGGCGGAAAGACTCTGGAAGCCTTGACTGCACTGAGCGATTTGGCCCATTTCATTGGAGTTAACCCGTCGTGCTCCGAAGCCGACGTGCTTGATTTCTTAGGGTATCAAGAACCAGTGTCGCCGAGAATGGTGAGGCGGAGAAGTCTCGGTCCTTTCACTTGGTTCCTGATGATGAGACAAGACACGGGCTTGGGGGTTCTCTGGGGCCACGTCCAGCTGTTGAAGCAACTGAAGAAGATCACACTCTGCCAGGTCATCAACATGGACAGAGACAAAAATCCCGACTTCTTGCGGAAAGCCGAGGAGCAGATGGCTTTGACGGGTGAGGAGGATAAGCCCTTTAAAAATAAGGACTTGAAAAAGAACAAATACCGCAAGTTCGACTGGGTTGCTGATAAAGAAAGAATCAAGCAGCGGGCCAAAGCAATGGGGATATCGTATTACGAGGGAGGCATTGACGAAGAATTGGCTTTGATCGATAAACTAGAGTTGGTCTTGCCCACGAAAAGAGTGATCTGGAAGCTTATAGACCGGTTCTTCACCCATTTATACGCATTCATCCCGATAGTGGACGAAGATGACTTCAGAGCAACGGTCTGCAAATTAATTGGACCAAAACTGGACGAGGAAGTAAAACCGTCCAATTTGAAAGTGGAGGCTAAGATTGACTTTGCTTACTTGGGATTGTTGCTTCTCGTGATTCGATTTGCTTACTTGACCTTGTTCACTAACTCAGTAGCTGTGAACGAAGGGTTCATCAAGAGTGAAGATCCTTCCCCGGCAGTACAAGAGGTCAAATACCTTTTGAATAACACCATCAGCATTGACACTGTTGATGTGGCTCAAATGTGCCTCGACCAATTCAACTTGTTGGGTCGCCCTTCAATCCCACTATTCCAACTAGCGCTTATGAAAGGTGCCTACCACATCTTCTCCCCGGAAGATGGAGAGAGCCGAGAACTGACAGACACAAATATCTACACAGGTGCATTGGTACAGATGGCCATTGCTCTAGGCTTGAATAGAGACCCCGAGAATTGGCCTAGTGTCAATACAAACCGCAGGTTGAACAATTTCCTCCGAAAACTTTGGTATTTTGTTCTTATCCTAGATTGCCATAACGCATGCCAAACAGGCAACCAAATGGCTACTCCCAAGAACTGTTATGACACTAAAGCCCCGTTCTACTTCTTTGGCGAAGAAAATTGCCGAGACCCGGCAATAGAAAAGGTAGTTGTTACCGCTTTTGAACATGTGTATCATCATGTCCAAATGCTCACTGACATTACCGACTTGGTGCACCATGTGGGCCATGGCACTAATGTTAAGGAGCTCTGCACAAAGTTGAGTCTTTTCGAAAAGTCGATGCTTTCACACACGGGTAGTATCGCCAGCTTCGTGAACAACGAATGTTTCGATACACAGAATGCACTTACTACGGCGACCAGTTTGAAGACGTGCTTTGTGTTCAACTCCTACATTGCCAATTTCCAAATGTACCTATTCAATTATTATGAGAAGACAAATCGTGTCAACTATGCATTTTTCTATGCAAAGAAAATGCTTTTTACTTGTGTCTACGAAATGATGCCTTTCTATTCTGATTTCATTCAAGGGACAACTAAAATTTTCAGGTCCACCGACATTACCATCACTCCTAACTTTGAGAACATTTTGCACAGAGCTACAATGATCTTGCTTGCCTTATACTTACGGGCCAATTACTCCACTCGTAAATTCCATAGTTTTGAAGACCACCAATTTCGTTTGGAGAATGACCCGGAGTACACTAAGCATTTGTGCACATTGGAGAAATTTATGTCTCTTTTGAACCGTTGCTTACAGGTTGTGGTTGATGTGGCGTCTATCTTGAGTAACCGGTATTACTATTCCTGGAGAGTGGTTAAGTCGACTGGTCTCCTTACAAGGTTCATCCACTCCGGTGATATTTATAATGACGAGCGGAAGCGGCCGTTCCACCTTCAATTTTCTGTTCTGATGGTGGAAGATTTGAATTTGATGTTGACAAGTTCCCTTGAAAAAATGGAAAGCAGGCAGAAATGCTGCAAAAAGAACAAAAACGAGCACGAGTCGTTCAAGACAAATGAATCCACTACGTCTGTGAACACAGATACGGTCCTGACTGTGTCGTTCAACGACCGGCTCAACGAGCAGCAAATCGATACTTTATGGTACCAGATGCTTACCATGAAAGAACAGCCGACGCAAGACACCGAGACCTTTACAACCCCAGACTGGTTTTCTTTCGACTCGCGTGCCTTCGTTAATGACCCTGACATTAACACGATGCTAGCGCTGTCCACAGCAGACCTCTTTGGTGTTGACCAGTCGGGCAAATGAATCGATTATGACTAAATGCGACATCGGTTTGTATCAATAGTTTAATGTTTAATGTGATGCTCTTATGGCTTTCCAAATGTAGCACTTCCCGCCCGGGGTTCTGTACAAAAGCACGTGGGTGTTCTGGCTAATGGCGCTGACCGAGACCCAGTCAGGATTGTTCCATAATTGGTGGAGGAGTTGTGGGTTGGCCCTCGACACAACGGCGTGGTACAAGGGATGCGAAACATGCAGCTCTGGAGCAAGTCTTGGAGGCATATAGGTGCTGATAGTGTCGTTGATCTCGGTGGTGAGCTGGGCTGACTCAAGATGCAAAAGCGTGAAGAATTCATAGACTTCCTCATACTCTGGCACCGGGACATGATTCACCCCAAAACAAGAAACGTCTATTTTGGGGTTCAAGAACGACGAGGAGATACCACACGGCTCCAAGTCGATACTGAACGAGCTGAAGAAATCCTGGAACTTATTGGAAGACGTGTACACGGCAACGTCCACCGTTGCAAACTGGTCGGCAAGAAGCTGCTTCACTTCTTCAAACTGGCCAATTGGCACTGAAAACTGGTAGAACGTGACGAGCTCCACGCTTCTTTTCTCGGGGACACGCTTTTTGACTCTGATCCGGCCGGCTCGGTTGAAATACGGCACTCGTTTGTAGCGAGTCTCGCTCAATGTGAATGTGAGTTGGTTCTCTGTGCTGTTATAGGCCACTGAACTAGGAGTCGTCATGCCATAGTCGCTGGGCGGAGAGGCCGTGATGCTGATGCCGTCTGTGCCGAGTTCCAATCCAGACAAGCCCGAGAGGAATTGCGGTAACGACTCATATCCCGTTTGTCTGCCGTGGAAGTGGCCGGCAGAAAAGTCTGCTTTTGAGACTATGCTTACTTTCTCCAAGCTAAGACTCGTGCGGACCACATTGGCCACCACGCTGGGAGGTCCTGTAACAGCACTGGTCACGTGCACGTTACAAGTGTCTCTCATGGCTGTGTAAATTGACGTGGGAAGAAATAAGAGGGTGTTAATCAGCCCGATGAGGGTTTGTTTTAGCGTAATGCGGGCTTATCTGCAGGACTATGATACTCTAACCAACGTAGATTTATACTCTATATGGGATGGACTATGGACAAGAAGCGAAGGCGCGCCAGGCGATCACCAATTGGAAATGTCTTGCTCGGCCTCGCCGAACACCGAGTTGCCGTGGTTGTCGACACCAGACACGTACTTCTCCCAGTCAACGAATCTTTCAATCTTACCCGTTGAATCGTCGTAGTACTCGGGCAACTCGGCGCGCAAGAACTCCTGGCAGTACTTGTCGACAAGCTCGAAATCCAATAAGAATGCGTCGTGACCCTCGGGTGAATCGAGTTTTTTGAGCACGTTTTTGGGAATATGCTTACCCAACAACTGTTGTTCCCCGTAAGTGAAGAGGCCGTCGGACTGGATCCCAATGATCAAGTGGGGCTTGCGCAACGTCGACAAGTATTCTGGGAGCGGGTCCTCTGTGAGTGGTTCCAGCTCGTCAATTTTCCCTCTGGTAACGTCGTGTGTATCTAGTTTTCTGGTCATCGAGATGTAGCAGTTGGCATCGAATCGATTGATGAACTTATTGCCCTGGTATCTCAAATAAGACTGGGCGGTGAAGTAGGTCTGGGGCTTGGAGGTGGATCCCGTTGTAGACACGGACGACGAGCTGCCGTTCTTGGTGATGGTCTGCGAGCGAGAGCCCTCATTGTGGAGGAGCCAGTTTTCTTCTTCCTTGTTTTTGGCGGGCCGAATACCTTCTTCCTGCCCGAGCGTTTTCGAAGTCTTCGTGGGCAAGTTACGGCCGAAGCGGGTCTCGAACGAGTTCCGTGAGCGGTATGTGAGCAACGCCGCCATTCTGGCGGCGGCCAAGCCAGAGTTGGGCTTGGTGTTATTGGGGTTTTCGTAGTAGTAGCCATCGTCGTAGAACGGGTCGCTGAAAATGCACTGTCTCTGAGTCTCGTTCCATGAGATGCACCAGGCGGATGCCCGGGCAGAAGTGGCAATGGCAATCACACTCTTAACGTAGTTGGAATTGTTGTAAGTGGAAGAGTACTCGAGGGCCATCATTCCGCCCATGGATCCTCCAATCACACATGCTAGCGACCGGACCCCGAGCGAGTCCAAAATCAATTTCTGGATGCCAATGTCGTCCTTGACGGTAACAAGCGGGAACAACGGGCCGTACGGCTTGCCCGTGGCCTTTTCAATCGTCACGGGCGAACAAGACCCATACGGAGACCCCAAGAAGTTGACACACACAATGAAAAATCGGGATGGATCGAACGTCTTATCGGTGCCGAGCAAGGGCCCCCACCAGTCCTGGACATCGGACGACCCGGTCAACGCATGGCAAATGAGAAGGGCGTTATCGGCGTCTTTATTCAACCGGCCCCAGGTTTTGTAGGCCACCGGAAAATCATGGAGTTCCTCGCCACACTCGAGTTCAAAATGGGGTATCTCCACTATGGTCTGGCCGGGCACCATGGCCGCGTACGAATTGAGCCTCGACTGCTCTTCGGTGACATCTTTGAACGTCGGGTTAGGCATTGTGTGAATGGGACTGGATGCAATCTATGGCTTTTCTTTTCGGGGTTTGATAATTGGATGAAACGAAGCTGGCCAGTGACAAAAATGGTTATTTTCGAAAGGCCGCTGGAAATGCTTTGCGACAACTATTCTGAGTCGTTGTGAAACTGGCTTTAATTGGTACAAATCAGCTGCTGTCGCTTTTCGTTCATTAATTATATGATGACTCTAATTCTCGTGATCTGATAATCGGTCGGTGCACGCTGTTTTTCAGTAACGATTTTTTGGTTGCACGCACTTTAAATGGCTGCAACTCGGGTTAATGTGTCAAACCAATAGCGCCAAGCTAAAGCCACAAAATGTCCAAAACGGAACAAGAGCCGGGGTTTAGAACAGAAATTGTGCTCATATTCTTAGCTCGGAACATCAATGCTCTTGGTGAGAATCCGAGGCTGATACTATCGTAAATCGTACATTTATCTACCTATATGAAGCCATTTGTGTTTGAATTTCTTGGAGGGTACCTTGCCTTCTGCCGCCTCCAATTCCTGTTTGGAGAACGTGAGCACGGGCTGCGTCAAGTCTTCTTCGTCACTATCGTGGCCGTCGGCGTCCGGGCGGTTGGTGGTGCTCTTGTTGGGCTCGCTGCCGCTGCTTTCAGAGGTATCTTCGTGAGACAAATCGTCGTCTTCCATGTCAACGTCTTCTGAGTCCAGGTACTCGCTCAAAGCGTCCTCAGCGTCATCCTCATACACAACTGGGGTCTGGGTTCCGGAGCGGCCGTCGTAGGCGCCAACTTCATGGTGCAGTTCCATACTGGCAATGAGACTTCGAGCGTACTCGAGCTCTGAGTAGATCGCCTCCACTGCGTTCAGCACCCCGTCCTCGCTCCTGATTCTGTACCCGATCTGCTTCGCTCTCTCCAAGATCTTGGTGTCACCGGTGACGGCAGTGAGTGCTTTGGAAAGACTGGTGGCGTTCAACTTGCGAAGCCCTACTCCGGCACCAATTTCTTCCACCCGCATGGCGTAGAAGAACTGGTCCCCGAAGAACGGCTTGATCACCGTAGGCAACCCGGCTCTCAACGAGGCCCCAGTGGTGCCGGAACCGCCGTGATGCACAGCCGCATCAATACGGGTGAAAAGCCAGTCGTGAGGAATCTGGCCCGCGTCATAGATCTCGGCCGGGAGTGGCTCTTCTATCTCCTTGTCGTCTTCTTTCTTCGATAATCTGTCCAGCCAGCCTTTATTCAAGATACATCTGACATCGGCATCAAGAACAGCCTCAATAACTGCTTTTGTCAACGACCTGGCGTTGTTGACCACAATCAGACCAAACCCTATGTAAACCACCTTCTTTGAGTCTTTCCTGGCGTTTTCGAGGAACTCAACCAATGGTGCGGGAGGCTCGTATTCATGGGCTCCTCCTTCGTCCAAGAACCAATACCCAGTCACTTTCACCCAGTCGGGGAAATCTATCGACGGAGCGAGAATTGACGGAGACACGTTGTACAAGAAAGGAATCTTGGATTGCTGCAACTTGAACAAGTTGGTTCTGGGAATGCCGAGCTCTTCCACTCTCCAGCGGTTGACTTGGCCCAGAATGCCTTTCCAGAAGACGTTCTCAAACATGACGTGGGTCAAATAGTTGTAAGAGCCACCTTTCTTCTGGTCGGGAACAAAGAACGCATGTGGGTAAGCCCGAGTACGCGTCCACGGCATCGTGAAAGCTCTCATGTAGGGAATCCGTAGAGCCTCAGCAATGTGAACACCACCCATCGAGGAGGGACTTTCTATCAAAATGTCCGTCCCCTGGCAGGCTTCCCAACTGGAAGACAATAGCTCGTTGACCCAAGACCGGAACTTGGAGCTGGCCTCTTTGAGGAAAGCCACCGACATCGAGCCGTGTTTCACCATGAGCGACATGAGCTCGGCTGGGTTGCCGGCAACCTCTTTGAACTTGATGTCGTGCTTAACAATCCAGCTCTCAAACTCTTTGTGAGTAGCGATGGTCACGTTGTGGCCTTCGGCCTTGAGACCCTTGGAAAGCGCAATGTACGGCTGAACGTCACCACGCAGCCCAATCGTGAGGAGGGTGAAATTGAACGAAGTCGAAGGTTTGATTTCGGTCTTAACAAATGGCGAGTCTTCAAGAATAAGCGGGATTTCGAACCCCAGAATCGCGTTCAACTTGTCTTCGAACAACTTGACTCGGGCATTTTCAATTCGTGACTCGGCTTTGGCCCTGGCGCTACCAAATTTGGTGATCAGATTGATCGAATCGTCATCGGCGTTGCAGTTGGCTAACTGAATGAGTAGCATTTGTTCGCAGTCGTCCCGGGCTTTCTGGCTGCTGAATTCCAAGAAGAGCTCGTCGTGGCCGGAAACCACAATCACCAATCCCAGATAGGTGATCTTGAGGCCTTTCTCCTTGTGGCAGGTTTCTATGTGACGAAGCGGGAGAATCATTCTGGTGTTGACCCCAGGTAGAAGACTTCGGAAACACAATTCCTCTTTCCCGAGATACACTTTCCCGTACACGGGGATGGCTCTTTGTAGATGTGCATAGTAGGTGGACACCAACTGTCGGTTATTGTTCAAGGAGAAATGCTCTTGGAAATGCTTCTCGGCAATGTCTCTGGCGCCGTCGTCCTTCACAAAATAAGGGTCTTCCTCTGAAGTGAGGTAATGACTAGGGTGGGTGGACCAGAAGTTGCCCATGTTGGAGAGCACTTTCATGCTTTTGCCAATGGACTTGATCTTGCTCTGTTTATTGAGCTCATGGCGGTACTCGTGTGGTTCACTCAAGTTCAATGGGGTCCCGAACACTTGCTTGGTTTCCGGCGAATTGAGTCTTGGTTCGAGAGCGTTGGCTTTTGACGTTTCCAATTCTTCCTTAGGGTGGTCTTCATTGAGGCCCTTGTCGTTGTATCTCGACTCGGCCACATCCAAGCGCCGCTTACTGGTTTCGAACAACATGTTCAAGTTCTTGAGTCCGTCCATGGAGAGATTCTTTGGGAGTTGCACGCTGGGAAGCAGCGGCATGCCACCTATATGCTCGACTTCGAGCCTGTCGAGCTCGTTCTTGCCGATCTCAGAGTCCAACACCAACTTATCCAGTGAAGAGTCCGCTCTTCTCGGGATCAACTTCTTGATCTTTTTCCATTTGGACGGGCTCTCTTGTGGCGAAGACGAGCCGAGAGTCATAGAAGAACCTCCAGAGGACGAAATGGCCGTCGGTATTCTTCTCTCGTTGAAGCTTGTGATCTGCCCAATGATATTGTTATGCGAGGTCAGGTTCGGAGACAACGTTGAGATGGGCCTAGCCAAGCTGTTTTCACGCTGTCTGACCATCTTCTTGGCCTTTTCTTTGAACCAGTCTCCGCGGCTGAACACCGACGACTGCACCGACGACAGCACCGAGGCGGTGTCGTTCGACTTGTGGGAGTTGTAGTCGTGGATGACCTGGTTGAACACTTGGTGGAAATTGTCGACGTCCCTGAAGAACAAGAAGTACAATTCGTCGACCTCGAAGTCGGGGTCGGCGGATTCTTCTTCCTCCTGGTTTTTCGACGAGCCACGGAGCTTCCGTTTGATTCTGTTGGTGCCCAAGGTGTCGAACCGGTTGGTGTCGGTGTACTTGATTCTGAAGCTGGCGAAGTTGCGGGTTGGGTCGACGGCGTCGATGTTGCTGGAGAGCATGTGGCACTTTTCGAAGTGGATCAAGTTCTCGATGGGGATCTTGATGAGCACCTCGTTGCGCGGATTGGAGTTGTGGAGCTGGAACAAGATCTTGGTCAACATGTTGACCCACTGCCGGGCCGAGTACTGGTTGTCGGTGAGGAACTTGTAGGTCTTGCGCTTGGTGACCAACTTGAACCACACGCCGCCCAGCACCTGGTCGGCATGCTCCTCCTCCACCTGCTCTTCTTCCTCGTCAAACGTCAACGTGTCGCCCGAGTGGACGGAGCGGGGCGAGCGGGCGCCGTCGTTTGAGTTGCGTCGGCTGGCGAACCGCGGCGAGAGCACCGCCAGCGCCGTGCCGGCGGCGGCCGGGTCGCGGTCGACGATCTCGGCCCGCTGGGCCGTCTTCAAGTCAATCACGAACATGGGGAAGTACATGTCGGTGGGCGAGCGGTAGATCGAGAGCGTGCCCTGTCGGAGCACGGCCCAGAACCGGTGGGTGATGACGGTGGCGAAGTAGGAGTCGCCGTACTGGGCGGTCTTCATGCCGAGCCGGCCCAGGTGGATCACGGTGCCCGAGTCGTCGGAGTCGTCGGAGTCGTGGACCGAGTACCGCGACGGGAGGAACGCAAAGAAGAGGAGGCACTCGCGGGTGAGGTACAAGTGGCCCTGGAGCAACACGTCTCGCACAAGCCAGTTGTCGTAGTTGCCGTAGAAGTAGTCGTCGTCGCTGAGCTCGAACACCCGCTGGAGCTTGTCGGCGATCTTGAGCCGAAGCTTCTCCTTCTTGATCTGCAGCTGGCGCGACAGCTGCTCCAGCGGGTCGTCCTTCACCACGATGAGGGCGCCCTCTGAGATCGAGTGGGGGTCGAGGTTCTCCACCACCGACCGCTGGAACGGGGTCCACGAGGCCGGGTCGTGGTGCGGGTCGGGCGAGGGCGAGGGCGACACCCGGCGGCGCGAGTCGTGGGACACGCGGGCGGTGGCACGCGACTCGAGCGACACGCGCCGGTCGGCGGGCTGCGGCTCGGGCGGCCCTTGCCGGGCGCCGGGCCCGGCCCGCGCCTCGTCCTCGAGCTGGAGGTGCTCGAGGAGCTCGTCGAGGCTTTCTGCGTCCAGCGCCCGCCCCGCATCGTCGGTGGCCACCTCGTCGTTGGTGTTGGGCGTGGCGTCGTCGCTGTCGTCCTCGGCGTCGTCGTCGCTGTCGCTCTGGAGCGAGCCGTAGCCCCAGAATGGGTTGGCCCGCGGGGCCGGGCTGGCGCGGCTGCTGGGCTGGCTGGCGGGCGCCAGCGCCGGGCGGTCGGCGGCCTCGTCGTACTTGGCGGTGCGCTTGCGCTCGTCGTCGCGGGCGACGAAGTGCTTCAACAGGCTGAGGTTGCGGATGCCGGCGTGCACCGATGCGGTGGCAAGCATGTTGAGGAAGTAGTTCAGCGGCTTCTGCTCGCAGATGGGCCGCGCCACGTCGTCGTCGGCGTCGGGCAGCGGCGGGGTCGGCGGCACGGCCGCCGCGGGCGCGGCGGCGGTCGGGTCACTGGTGGCTGGGGCCATGGCGGTGTGTTCTGGCAGTGTTTACCGGAGGATGAGCGGCTGTTCCGTCAATTGAGGTTCGGCTGGCTGGCCCACGGGAATTACACTGAGTACACTGAAGGCGGGCCGCAGTAGTGCCGATACGAAATTGCTGGGGTTTTCTTGGCCTCTGGCGCTGGATGGGTTGCCTGGTTTTATCTGGGCTGCGATGTGGATGAAATATATCGCCGTCGGGTTTGGCTGACTGGGGCTAATTAAATCCGGTAAACCCGCGCCAGGGTCGCCGCGCGCGCCTAATGGGGGAATCTGGAGGCATCCGGGGATGCCAGGCCATGTGATAATGGACGGCATCGCCTGATATTCCCGGCGGAAGCGGTGGCAGGGCAGACGCGGTGGCGGCGGTGCGGCTGGGCCGGCCGGCGGATGCGGCGGCGCTGAGCCGCGCGGACCCGCCCGCCGCCTGGCGCACCTCGGATCGGCGGTGCCTAATGCCGGCGCTGGGCCGGGCGGACTCCGCACTGGTTTGACAGCTAACGTTTGTCAGCCGGGCCCCTGGCACATGCGCCGTTTTGGCTTTGACTGGCTCGGACCGTCCCTCTGCGGTGGTCGGTCACTCGGCCCACTCGGGCCGGCCTGAAGCAGCGGTGTGTGCACTGTGGCCAGCTGTCGGTAACAGGCTGGCCGCTGGTGGGGCCGACTTTGAGTCTGTTGGGCTCAGTGCTCGAGTGGCCCTGATTGTGCTCGAGTGGGCTGATTTGTGGCACCTCATCTACGTCGGGCAGCCCTATTGATCTGTATTTGAAGTTGATTCTATGCCTATGTACACCTGGCAATGCGCCAGTTTGTTTGCCTGTTCGGCTAGCCCACCTCGGCGTGGCTCTTCAACAACTTGTTCAACTCGCTGCCGCCGTCGCCGTGGAGCTGGGCAAAGTTGCCGTCCTCCACAATGTGCCCGTGCGAGTTGAGCACCACCACCCGCTCGCTGTTCTTGATGGTCGACAACCGGTGGGCAATCAGGAGAATCGTCACCTGGCTGGCGGTCGACAAGTGCTGCAAATTGCGCATCACCACCTCCTCCGAGTGCGAGTCAAGCGCCGACGTGGCCTCGTCCAATATGAGAATCTGCGGCCTCTTGATCAACGTACGCGCCAACGAGATCCGCTGCTTCTGCCCGCCGCTGAGCTGGGCCCCGGTGGCGGCGGGGCCGATCACAGTGTCGAGCTTGGCCGGGAACTCCTGGATGAACTGGTACGCGTTGCTCAACCGGGCCGCCTCCTCGATCTGGAGATCGCTCACGTGCTTGCGCAGCGTGCCGAACGTGATGTTGTCCCTGATGGTGCCGCTGAAGAGAAGCGGCTCCTGCTGCACGTACCCGATGCTTGACCGGTAGAAGTTGAGGTTGAGGTCCCGGATATTGTGGTCGTTCACGAAGATGTCGCCGCTGACCGGGTCGTAGAACCGAAGTAGAAGCTGCGATATCGTCGACTTGCCGCTGCCGCTGGGGCCAACGAAGCAAACATGTTCGCCCTTGCGAATGGTGAAGTTCATGTTGTGGAAGATGTCGCTCTCGGGCCGCGACGGGTAGTGGAACTGCACGTTGGAGAAGACAATGTTGCCGTCGGCCAAATTGGGCACTTTCTTGCCCAACAGCGTTGGGATCCGGGGCTTCAGCTCTATCAACTCAAAGATGCGCTCGGCGGCCCCGATTCCTTTCATCAACTCGGTGTAGAAATTGCCCAAGCCAAACACCGAGGATCCGGTGTAGATGGCGTACATCATGAAACTGGACAAGTCGCCGATTGTCATCTCCCCGTTGGTGATGAGGTTGGTGCCCACCACCAAGAGGCCCACAAGCGTGGTGTTGCCCAAAAACCCGTTAATCCCGTAGTAGATGCCGCTCAAGCGGCCTTCGAGCATCGAGGTGTTGAATATGGTCTTGATGTTCTTGTTGTACTCGTGCACCACCGGCGTCTGCTGCGCGAAGCTCTGGATCGTCTTCAACCCATTCAACTTCTCCTCGGTTACTTTGGTCAAGTCGCCCAAGTTCTCCTGGATCGTTCTCGAAAGCGACTTGATGCGCCGGCCGTACACCGTCAGCATAAGAATCAACGGTGGGAACAAGAGACTCATGCACAACGAGAGCTTCCACAGCACCCAGAACATCATGGAGAGCCCTACGACCCCGCTGATCATCGAACGGGCCCCATCGCTGATGTTCCCGCTGAGCGACCGGCTGATGATCTGGGTGTCGTTCGATATCCGCGAGATGAGGTCCCCCACTTTCATGCCTTGCCCGCTGGGGCCCACGTCGAAGAAGTAGCTGTCCTGGCACAAGATCTTGCTGAACAACCTCGACCGGAGCCGGGCCACGAGCCGTTCCCCCGTCAACCGGAGCAAGTAGATTCGCCCGAAATTGGTGCAAGCCCCAACGGCAAAGATGCCTGCCAACCCGGCGTAGAACTCGTACTGCCGGAGCCCAAGGATGCGGTCGGCGCTGTCGTCGTCATCGTTGCTGGCGTCGTTCTGCCTGCCGCTGACAAAACTTAAAAGTAAGTCCTTCGCCGATTCGGACTCCGAGCTCAACTCAGACCGCTCTCGAGGCCTGGCGGTGTCGATGATTTTCCCAATGAACCACGGTAGTGACATGCTAATGGTGGAGGTGGCAATGAGGCACAACAAGGCGCCGAGCAACACCGCCGACTCCGGTTTGGCGAGACGGGCCAACCGCCTGATATCGGCCCAGATTGTTCGTCTCGCTTTGTCGGCGCCACTGGTCGGGGCCCCCGCCTGCGACGAGTTCCACCGCACCGGGCAGTTGATGCTAGTGTTCGGTACCAGTTTGGCTGGTCGTGCTGCCCGTGGGGCTCGGGCAAGCTGGTGTAAGCGGCACACTTGCCGCCAGGAACCCATGAAACCTCGATTCCCCGGCCGGTACAAGCCCAATTGACTAGGCGATTGCGCCGGTAGCACGCGGAGCGGTGTGACAGGGGACCTGTGGGCCAAAAACGGTCCTGCTCTCGGCAAAGAGCGTAAACCAAGCATGCTCTGACTGGGGTGTTTGGGGTGCTGAGTCAGATGAATTTGTCGGATTTGTTGGAGTTCCCCGAGTCAACACCCGTGCACCACGCAAACTGGCTGATGTTTTACGAGATTTTACGACCTACTGGGCGTCGAGAATCGTATCATCATTGGCTATTTATATGCTAAGGAGAAGCCTTCGGAGGCAGCGCGGGACTGGAGCAACGCGAGGTTGGCGTCGTCGATGTTGCAGCCGCGCACGTTGAGCGAGGCGAACGGTAGGTGCTGGGTATTGGCGAACACATCGACGTTGACCAAGGTTAGAGAGTGGTTGTTGGAGAGATCGAGGCACCTGAGGTTGGGGAGGTGTTCGGCCACCTGAAACACCTCCTGGTGGTTGCAGCCGAGCGACACAATTCTGTTGTGGGCTAGCAGGAGCTGCTCCAAGCATTTGGGGAGCTTGGACACCGTTAGTGCCGATATGTAGGTGATTAGGTTGGCGTCGAGCACCAACGTGCGAAGATGGGGCGGCCAGGTGAAGTAGTTGCCCAACAAGTCGACCCGGACGTGGCGCTCGCCCTCGATGCGTGGGTTGGAGTCCAGCGGGATCACGTTGTCGGAGAGGTTCAAGTAGGTGACGTTGGCGAACCGGCAGAGGAGCTGGCTCCACTGGCAAATGTAGTAGTTGCCGATGTCAGTGGACTTGATGGTGATGGACTGGAACTTGTCGCCGACGGCACGGCTGTCGGCGAGGTTGATGAAGGTGCGCAAGATGGCGGTGATGAGCGAGGTGGGCGACTCGACGGTGACCACGTTGCCGTCCAAGTAGAGGCCCAACTGGCAGAGCGAGCTGAAGTAGTTGGACACGGGCCCCGCCTCAATGAGCTTCTTCAACACGTCGTTGAGGGTGTACAAGTCCTGGAGGAACTTGGTGTAGTCGTTGGCGCTTCGTATGAGCCGGAAATCAAGGTTGTTGGGGCGGGTGCCGACAAACATCTCGTGATCCACCTGCTGGTGGTTGCTGTGGATGCCGCAGGTGAGCTTCTTGGCGAACTCGTCGAACGACATCACCGTGTTGTCGCCGCCGCTGGCCTGGGCGCCCTGGTCCGACAACACCACCGACTTGCCCTTGTAGAGCCGCTTGTACGAGAGCTTGACCAAGCACTGGAGATGTCGATGTAGCGGGTCGTGGTTGTCGGTCTGCTGCACAAGCTCCGACAACTGTGCTATGAGCTCGCTCGTCTCCACGGGCGAGAGCTGATCAAGGATCCGGAGGAGGATGTCGTCCAGCAAATCAAAGATGGAAGAAGCCATGTTGGTTGTTTCCTTAATTGCGGGTGAGGTTATATAGTCGCGCCCCCGTACCACCTGTCATTGCAGCCACACTGGCAACAATGGGATGCCGTTTGCCAATCAAATTGGCAGCACTAAGGTAGCGTACGAGGCTTCCTTGGCCCGTGGGCTAGAGCTGGGCATTGGTCTGTATTTGCTTTCTGTTTATGGCATTGTGGTGATAGCGAGCCAGTTTTGGTAACTGGTGATGTGCGCCTTCCGGCGCCCTGGCTGAGCCTCTGGTAAGTCTTTGAGCCTGCCGGTCTGCCGGTGCACTTGTCGGCGCTCCTAGTCGATCTCGATCGCGTCGGGCGACACGCTGCCCGTGGTCTGGCGGTAGTCGTGGTAGAACAGGCCGTAGTTCGACTCAAACACCTCGCGGCCCAGGTCGGTGTCCATGGGCACGTCGGACCCGTCGTCGTCGAACTCGATCTCGACCAACTTGGCCTCGAGCCGCGGGCTGCTGGGGCCCAGCGCCATCTCGGCGTCGCGCCCGAGCTCGCGGAGCCGGTCCCAGTAGTCGTAGCGAATCTCCAGCCAGTCAGGGTCGGCGTCCGCGTCCGCTGGCGCCGGCCGGCGCCGGCTGGGTCCCTGCCTCCGCGCGAGCAGCGCCTGCTCCCGCCGGTTCTCGCGTGCCACCACCCGCTGCAAGTCCACGGGCCCGAACTGGTTCTCGGGCGACCGCACCAAGTCCATCACCTTGTGGTAGAAGCGTATGGGCCGGAACGGCTTGCCCTGCGCCGTGCAGTGCTTGCGCCAGAACCGGTTGAAGAGCCGGAGCACCCACCGCTGGAAGTGGTACGCCACGAGCACCGCCGGCCGGTACCACCGGAGCACGGCGTAGCCCGACAGCGCCATGTGCTGGAAGTGCTGCATCAACTTGTCGGTGAGATACGAGTCGATGCTGCTGGTTGTGCTGCCGGCGCCGGCCCCGACGGCGGTCGGCTTGAACACCTTGTTCAACTTGAGGCTCGGGTTGATGCTGAAGCTCTCTGGCTTCTGTTTCTGAGGCTGTTGCTGCTGTTTTTGTAGTTTCTGTTGCGGCGGCTTGTTGACGATGAACGGGTGGGTCTTGGGCCCGGCCGGCTCGTCTGCCGGCGGGCCGTCGCCCAACGAGAGGCCCTCGAGAAGCGCGTCGAGCCTCGGCCGCTTGTGGCGCCTGCCGTCGTCCGGCTCGTCGCGCCGGTGCTTGTGGTTCGTGTTGGGCCCGCCAGCCGCCTCGCTGGCGGAGACGCAGTGGCTGCTGGTTCGGGACATGCCGTGTTGTCTGCTGGCTGCGCTGCTGCCGTGCCGCTGGGCTGGGTTGGATAGGATGGCTGGGCGGAACGCTGCCTGCTTAAGTACTGTGGGGCTTGCTGACGATGGATGTTTCTGGAATCGCATCGCGCATTTCCAAAATGATTCACCAAACAAGACTGAGACTGAAAGAAAATGGCAGATAGACAAGAAACTGTGAGCTGGCAAGCAGACCAGCTGACACACAAGCAGGCCACCAAGCGGGGCCCGCGAGAGAAGATGACGGTGTTCTACGGCCCATTGGCGTATACTCTGGGCTGTTGCATGTAATACAAACTATATACTGGTGTCGTCGGACTTGTGCTCCTCGTCCTCGCAGCTGGTCTTCAGCTCGGTCTTGCTCACACTGAGCTCGGCACAGAGCTGGTCGTAGTAGCTCTTCAAAAGCCGCAAGTCCGACACGCTCATCTGCTCGAACTCCACGTTCTGGTACTTCAAGAGCTCGCGCTGCGGGTTGCTGAACAACGACGCCTGGTTGGACTCGCTGTCGATGGTCACCGTGGTGTCGTTGGTCTCGCCGGCCGTCTCCACCAACGGGGTGCTCATGCTGTTGCTGGCGCCGCTGGCGCTGGTGCCGTTGCTGGCGTTGCCGGAGATGTTGTTGAACCACTTGTCCATGATCTGGAGACTAGAGGTGCGCGACTTGCTGCTGTAGTCGGGCCGCTTCTGGACGATGGTGGAGCTGCCAATCGAATGTGTCTCCTCTTGATTCTCGTTGAGCGACTGGAGCGAGGTGGCTGACGAGTGTCCTTTTGGATTGCTGGCGAGATTGACAACCTGGCTTTGGGTCGGGCTCCCGTTTTGAAGCTGGCTCTGGTTGGTGGTGTTGTTCAACTTCGTCATGAACTCAGACACCCCCGACGTCAACTTCGACGTGATCGAGTTGCGCTTGTCCCCGGAGCCAGCCAGACCCGTGTCGGTGGCGGTGCCAGGACTGCTAGCATGCACGAATATGTGGTCCAACGACGACGACCGGGTTCTCGAGTGGTTGGGCGAAAGCCGGTCTATCAAGGAGCTCGACCGACGGTGCTTCGTCTCGCCATCACCATTTGTGTACGATAAGGTCTCGTCAATGGATGGCCGAAACGTCAGCACCGACACCGACCCAAACCGGTTGATAATGTTCTTCATGATGGCCAAACTCGAGTTGTCGGCCTCGGTGTCTTGGGCCACGATCTGAGGAGTGGCGATGGACAGCTCGAAATCCCCATTCATCTGAGAGTTGTCCGACGTGGGGAAAGCCTCCCGGCTGTTGTTGCTGGTTGACCTCAAGCTGTTGCCTACTGAAGAGCTCGACCTTGATCTATTGATGGAAGACGCGGTCTCGTTGAGTCGGTTGCTGATTTTGTTGAAGAGCGAACTTGATCTAGACCTGTTGGGGTCGAGCTCGTCCGCCACCTCCGTTGAGTCGATTGCGTTGGTCAACGTCTCCTCGGTTTCGTCGCCTGTCTCTTCTGCTTTAGCCTCGGATGCAACTTTCTCGAACGTCTTTGCCAACTCAGAGTCGACTAGCTTGTGGATAGACACAGACAATAATTCATCCGGATCGCCGCCGGACTCGGTAGCTGGGACAAGTTCATCCAATGTGACGTTCAGAAGAAAGAATAGAATGGCCTCAAAATTGGTGAGATAGTAGTACAACTCTCCGTTATTGAGATAGACGGTTTGGATGTAGTTGATGAGATCTTTATCGTTCTTGAAGAAACCAATGTCGACACCTTCTTCTTCCTCGTTGAATTCGTTGGCCTCATTCAAGTTGAGTAGCTCGAAGAGGTTACTACTGAGTTGCTTCTTGGTAGGGGAAGAGCCCGGGTTCGAACCATTGGACACTGATGATGACTTTCTCATCGCCCTGTTGTTGGGTTTGTAGGCGCCGAATGACGAGGTGGGAAAGCGGCTGGAGGCCTCCACCTTGTACGGGTCTAGAAGGTCAAGGAAGTTCTGGATGAACGTGAAGTTTAAATAGAGGTTATGCGACTCCGACAGTTCGTCGGCCGGTAAGTAGGTGATCATGACATAAATTAATGCTGGTAATAGGATATCGCAGTTGATTTTGCTGACGTCGTTATCGAATGCTTGTGAAAGGAGAAGGATGAGGTACTTGTGGATGCGGGCAATGCACTTCAACTTGGAGTATGGGGTTATGTTATAGCTGAGCTGAGCAAAGCGTTTCTGGACCTTGGCGAGCAAAGGCGAATTGGCCGGGGTGAGACCCTCGAAGAAATGGTTGAGCTTGGAGGCGTTTGCGTGGTCGGATGCATCTTTGTTTTCAGCGAAGCAGGAGAAGGGGAGATTCATGTCGGACAAGAGCTTTATCTTGCGGTCCAAGTACGACTGGATCAAGATGTCGCGTTGGTCGAATTTGAACACTTTGTCGTAGAGCAACACGTCGGTCTTGTCGGAGAGGGAGGATGCTGAGGACGACGAGGAAATGGCCGGGTCGGTGGTCCCATTGGAGGAGTTGAAAAGCAGGAACTGCGCTTTCTCTATCGACTCGAAAATGGTGACGAACTTGTAGAAATTGAACACGCGGAGCTGCACGTTGGCCTCGGGGTCGGTTCTCTTGGAGAGCTTGATGGACGACGAGGAGTAGTTGGCAATCGCCAACAAGTAGTCGAACTTCTTGGGCTCTTTTTTGAACTCGTCGGACACGCTGAGGAGCTGGCGCTTGTTGGAGTTGGACTGGGTGTATATATTGATCACCAACCCGTGTAGGTCCTGGTAGAACGCAAGGAACAAGTTGGAGAGCTCGGAGAGCGTGAGCGGCGACTGGTACCGCGGCTCCTTGAGGTACCTGAGAAAGCCATTCACCAACTGGGCCACCTGCGGATGGAGTTTCTCGGTATTGTGGTGCACCTCGTTCTGGACCGTCAGAATGAGCGGGTAGTCTGCTGGCTTCATTGTCGCAGCCATCCACGGGTTAAGAAGGGGCGAGCAGGGCGCAGGAAGTCAGATGTGACGAGATCAACAGCAACTGGCCTCGCAAGTGGGATAACACGAAAAAAACTGAAGTTAAGTATTCGGTGTGTTATGTGATTTAAGATTATAATTTGATGATTAATAAGGCAGGCGCTCCTGAGAAGGAGAAAAAAAAAAAAGGAAAGAGTGGCAGCGCAATAATTTACGATAAGCCGGCCCACGGCCTGGAAAAATGGGCCGCCGCCACGCGGAAAAATGCCTCGGCCGGGGCCGAGTCGGCGCGCCAGCCGCGGCCGCTGCAGCTGCTGGGCCCGCCGACGCGTCAGCCCCCGGACAGTCTAGACCCGAGCGCAACCGAGCCATGGCAATCGAGCGTTGATGGCCGCACAGCCCTCAGGTACGCAGTACGAGCCGGGGATCTACAGGATCTGGCTGGTCGAGGCTCCAGGCGCTTGCACCTGTCAGTGCTCGGCGTGGAGCATTTGGGCGCCGTTTCATGTTTTCGCCAGTGGTTGCTGTTTCTCCAGCAGGTTCATTACTATGGCTGTACAGTTGCTGAGGCTGCCGTTGCGGTGCGTTTCGCGGCCGGCAACGGCGCGTGCCGAGCGGCCTGGCTGTGACCTAGACCGGCACCGTCACAGCTCGCTTACCCGCTGGTATGTGGGTGTCGATGACCTCCAGAGCCGTGCCAAGTCATTCCTCGGGGCATCCGGATCGGTTCGTGTGGAGAACTTTATCTGATTGCTGCAACTCTAAACCCAATCGGCGCGAAGCTGCAAAATGGGCAGTGCACGAGCCGCCGCCGCTGGCCGGGCAGGACAGCGGCCAGGGCGACCACAGGCCAACTGGCCCATCGAGCTGGTGGCAGACAAGGGGCGCTGAGCCAGCGCGGCAGACTACAAAGAGGTCGTCAAAGCTCTATGGACATTGCTCGCTACCTAACTGGGACAGCTCGTAGCTGTGCTCTACTGCTGGGACGGCTCATAGCCGCGGGGCCGGCGCCAACTCGTCGTCGGCCGGTGCTCGTCCCTGCCGGAACCGGGCCTCGCTGTGCTGCTGGCGGTCTGCGTCCACGATCGCGTCAAACTGCTGCCGCTCCGACTCCGCCTCGTCGGCGCCGCCCAACGGCTGCCCGTACACTTGGGCCACCGCCCGGCGCACGTCGCGGGCCACGAGCTGGGGCCGCGCGTGCTGGCCCGCCCGCGGCACCTCCATCGGGGCGGCCCGGCCGTACTCGATGAGCGAAAATAGCACCCAGTAGCTGGGAGGAAGGAAAAACAACTGCACGAACTCGAAGTGGTTGCCGAGAAAGTGCCTCCACACGTTGCCCTCGGTGTACCGGCGGTGCAACGCCAACACTGCTTTCTCGTGCTGGTCGGCCGGCTTGTGGAGCTTGTTGATGAGGATCTCGCGGGAAAACCACCAGAGGTGGCCCACCAGGTACGACACCACCGCCTGCCAAAGCATGGGCAGGTGCATGAGCAGCGACACGCCGGCCGCGAACGACACGTTGAACCCGGCCAAGTCGAACATCATGTGGGGACTGAGCAACCAGCGCATGAACGCGTAGGCGTGCGGGAATATCAGCGAGTCCAAGCTGAAGATGAACATGAACAGGAGCTGGATGTTGGGGTGGTTCTTGCAGAAAATGTAGAGCAAGGTGCTGTCCAACAACGGGCCCAACGTGACGATCTTGATGTTGGCGTAGGTGTAGCCCAACGTGACAAGGATGAATATGGGCAAGCACGCCAGGAAAATGAACCAGAAGAAGTCAAGACTCTTGTTCTTGTCGATGAAGTTCTCGACTCGCTCCCGCTCCTGCGGCGACAAGTCGCTCTTCCACCGGTCGGGGATCTGGGCGAACGTGGTGGTGAACAGGTCCTCCAAGTCGCCAATCGAGTACCGGATGTAATATAGCTGGCTGATGAAGTCAAAGTTGACCTCGCCGTAGTAGAGGAACGACGTCACCACCCGCCACCACTGGTGCTCGCTGAACACCTTGGTGGGCACGTAGTACAACGAGCTGGTCGACACAAACCCCCACGACGCCGCCGCCAGCACCGCCAGCACCGCCAACAAGTACGTACGGGTAAATGGTGGGATTCTGAAAAACGCTTCGGCCAACCGGTCCATGCTGGGAGTCTCAATGCAGTGGCTGTTGTTGCTCGACAAGCGTATTGGTATCTGGTCAACTGATGCAATTAAGCCAGGGAACTAGCGCTGTTTGGAAGATGGTTGTCAAGATTGACCCGCTTTTTGACTGACAAATGCGACAGATGCCAGGTTGTAATGTTTTTTGCCATTTTTGCATGATTTCGCACTTAATTTCATGCTGGGCCCGATCTCATCATTTCTAGCTGGTTGTTCTTATCCGCCAGATGCCTCCAATTGCCATCGACGAGCTCGTGGCCAGCAGCAGCCGGCCGACGACCGAGGCGCTCCCGCCGCAGGTGCTCGCGCCGTACCAGTACCTCCGCCAGGCGCCCAGCGCCAACAACAGCGTGCGGACCCAGTTTCTCCATGCATTCAACCAGCTTTTCTACCACATTGGCGACCGCCAGCTCCTCGCCGACATCGACGAGGTGATCTCGATATTCCACGAGTCGTCCCTCCTCATTGACGACATCGAGGACGGCTCGTTGTTCCGCCGCGGTGTTCCGGCGGCCCACACCCAGTTTGGGGTGCCGCTCACCATCAATTGTGGCAACTTGATGTATTTTATCGCGTTGCAAAAAGCGTCCCAGTTGGGCCACGCCAACGTCAACACCGAGGCCCAGATCCACCACATTCTCGTGGACGAGATGCTCAACCTCCACCACGGCCAGGGGCTCGACATCTACTGGCGGGACCGGCACGACTTCAGCGCCGCCAGCCTCCCGTCCTACGAGGAGTACTTGAAGATGGTGATGAACAAGACGGGGGGCTTGTTCCGGCTCCTGATCCGGCTTCTTGAGTTGTTCCTGTCGCAGCACGACATGCTCCCGCTCGCCAACTTGCTCGGGATCGTGTACCAGATCCGCGACGACTACCTCAACCTTGTTGACGCCAACTACTCGCACATGAAGGGCACCGCGGGCGAGGACCTCATCGAGGGCAAGCTCTCGCTACCGATCCTCCACTGCTTGACCACCACTCTGAACGCCGGGGCGTCGCCGGTGTACCGCCTCTTGTCCGACTACTCGACCGCCGAGAGAAAGCAGCATCCGGAGCTCGTGGAAGCAGCCATCGCGTTCATGCACAAGTCCGGCTCATTACAGTGGACCAAACAGTTGTTGCAGGAGTACAGCGACAAGGCCATAGCCCAGATCGTGGAGAAGACGGGCTCGCCCGACTCCGCGTTGGTCGCCATCGTGTCCAAGTTGGCCAATGTATAGTACTGTCGTGTATAGAGTATATGACTATGCGAAATGCTTATATGCTGGGGAACACCGGATCCCAATATGTTTAGATTTATCAACGGCTGGCCCAATTAGCTAGAAAAGGGGGAAGCCGATTTCTTGAGTGAGCTGGTGACGCTATGCCAACGGCACCCGGCTGGCGCCGCCGGCCCCCTGAACCACCGCCGTCTTGGCCCGCTCCTCGTCGTCCTCGAGCGAGAACACCGACCGCTCGTGGTCAGGGTTCTTCGGCAAAAACCGCCACTTCATGCCAAAGTCAATCGCGTCTCGATGCGTCTTGACCATCCCAATGAGCTCGCCATAATTGTACCGGGTCTGTACCGCCGCCTCAAAGCTTCCAGGCTTCCTTATCGGGGGCGGCAACTGCCACTCGCTGTGCTTGTGCTTCGGTGAAGCTTTCGTGATCGAGCTGCGGAGCACGCCGTATCTGGGCCGGGCAAGCTTCACCGTTGGCTCATCGGCTACCGGCTGGGCCCGTTTGTTCCGCAACCGCAGCCGCCGCGGCGGGATGTCTTTCTCCAACTCTGCCTCCTGCTGGAGTAGCTTCTGGTACCGCGCAAGGTCCTTGTCTAGCTCGGTTCTTCTCTGGCGGGTCTGTCGAGCCATGTGGTGTGCCTTTCTGATCTCAGATGAGACGGCTGGATATACAGATGGTGTTGGTGAGCGCACGACCAGCCTCTTCTCGATCATTTTTACTCATCGCCAACCGGTCAACTGAGAAGCTAAACCGAGATAAGTGGAAAATGTTGTACCTCATCGGGCTTGGGCTCTCGTACGAAAGCGACATCACCGTGCGCGGGTTGCAGACGATCAAGAAGTGCAAAAGAGTGTACCTTGAGGCGTACACTTCGATCCTCATGGCGGCCGACCAGAAGTCGTTAGAAGAGTTTTATGGCCGGGAAATCATCTTGGCCGACCGAGAATTGGTGGAGACCGGCGCCGACCAGATTCTCGAAGGCGCCGAGACCGACGACATTGCCTTTTTAGTGGTTGGTGATGTTTTTGGGGCCACCACCCACACTGACTTGGTGATCAGAGCCCGCGAGTTGGGGATCAAGACCGAAGCCATACACAATGCCTCGGTGATGAACGCGGTGGGCGCCTGTGGCTTGCAGTTGTACCAGTTCGGCCAAACCGTGTCGTTGGTGTTTTTCACCGACTCCTGGAAACCCGACTCGTTCTACAATAAGATCATGGAAAACCGGAAAATCGGATTACACACGCTTGTTTTGCTTGACATCAAGGTGAAAGAGCAGAGCATAGAGAACATGGCCAGAGGAAGATTGATCTACGAACCGCCAAGATATATGGACATTGCCACTGCCGCCCAGCAGTTGTTGGAAGTGGAAGAGATGAGGCAAGAACAGGCCTACACTCCAAACACCCCGTGCGTGGCCGTGTCCAGATTAGGCTCCCCCAACCAACTGTTCAAAGCCGCCACTTTGGAGGAGTTGGCCGAATACGATGCCGGTGAACCATTGCATTCCCTTATCATCATGGGCAGACAGGTGCACGAGTTAGAGTTAGAATATCTCTACGAGTATGTCGACGACAAGCAACAATTCAAGAAGTTTGTGGAACAGGACCAGGAGTTCTTCAAGCCTCCTCCCTACGTCCCACCGGAAGAAGACGTGAGTGACATGGAATAGCTGTGTAATGCTGATCTATAAACGCTAATGTACATAATTAATCCTTTTTTTGCTTGGTGACGAAATCTCCATAAACGTTTTCGTTCATGTCCCAAACCATCCAGTCGTACCAGCCGAAGTACACGGGGAAAATTGTCACCAAATGCCAGAGCGAATGGGCATCAATAAGATCAAACAACGGCGGGAAGTCAAATATCTCTAGCGACATACCCAACACAAAGATAAGACACAACAATAAGGGGTACAACGAGTACAATTTGGGAGACCGAGAATAGAAGCTGTGTAAGAAAATTTGGCCCGGTTGGATGTACTGCAAATGAGTGATGTTTTGCGTCTTGGTATTTGAGTTCTCAAGATCGTAGTACTTACCGTACAACTGGAAACACAAGACCCCCCACAACACGTTCTGAAGCATCCCAACGAATATATTGGCTCTCATGTTGTAAGTGTACAGCCAGTCGGTCTCGAGCCTGTACACGTGGCAGGAGTAGGCACCCACGCAGAGCGTGGTGAAAAGAAGACGGTACCACTGTCTCCCGGGCAAATAAAACTTGAAGGTCCTCGAGGCAATCCCGTAGAACCCGGACAACACCGTGAGCCCAGCAAAATAGTAGTCCAACCTCTCCGTCACGAGGGAATCGCGGATGTGAAAAATGGTGGAAGCGACCCACGCCATCATGGCAATGATACAGATAAACGAGAGCACATAGAGATCAATGTTGACCCGTTCCCTGGCAGTTCCTTGGTTCTGGCCGATGGCTTGCAAGATTTTTTGGAGACCAAAGTAATGTACAACGAGGTTGCCCAAAGAGAACACCACAGACACAAACTCTTGAAGCCCAAGCACCCGCAAAAACGGCCACTTCCCATGGAATTGGAACACTTCTTCGCCGTTTTCGATGCGCTCCTTTGTCACGATTCGCTGGCACTGGTAGTCACAGTTTGATTCACAATCCCATCGTAACACTTTCAAGTGAGGAGCCAACGGCATTGGGTCGAACTGCCAGCCCGGATTGTAATTGCGGAAATCGTACTCCTCCAAACGGCCCTGCAAGTGTAGCTCGTTCCATATTTCGTCTTGAACAAGGTAGTATGGATTGTTGTAACAGGTAATCTGTTCACACTGGTATCGACAGTCGTGAAACTCGTCTAAATCGTCCCCTGGAGACGCCAAAACCGTAAGCCATCCTAGCTGTAGCACGATGGCACGTACGAGTATGTCCAGGTACCGCATGGCCGCTTTGTATATGGGAAATCACGGTTTGAGCTAAGTTCGTCAGATCAATAGAGTCAAATTTAATTGTAGATTTTGAGCTTGTGAAAAGCTGGAGCCCGTGCACGACCGATTGCAAAAAAAACAAAGAGCAAAAAAAATGCTCAGAAGCGAAAAATGCCCCACAAACAAAGAAGAAAAAATAAGGCGTACTGAATATAAGCATCATTTTATAATTACATGTATTATATATAGGGGGAAGACAGGCCTTTACAATGTAAGCTGAGCAGAAATCATCGATATTTCGTGGCGGAGAGTGAGGTGAGTTATGATATATGGAAATGATCTAAGAAAACAACAAAAAATACAGATGAAAAGAGAATTAAAAAAGGGTACCCGCCAGGTTCGATATGCGAAAACTGTCAAAAAGCGTGTTGTCTTCGAATGGGCAACGCCGGGAGGAGCGCTGCGGGTTCTAGGATGATGACGGAGCAGCAGTGGTCTTGGAAGTAGGGGGAGAGTTAATTTTGACGGGTGCGACTTCGTCGGGAACAAACGACATTTGCACCCGATGTAATTCTTCACTGTCGATAGGATACGGCCCACTCTCGTTGTCGAGAAGATGAAGGGCAGAAAGGCTGCTGACAAGATCGTCGTGTTCTTTCTCCTTGTGGTACTCAATGATTGCGTCTAGCATGCGGCCGATAATGTCCGAATAGTGCTGAGCGATACAGCTCGTCAGAACCAATGCTTGTAGGAGTTTTATTGTCTCCTTCAACTTCGATATCAAAAGCTCGGTAGAGTACTTTGGTCCCAACTCTAAGTCATCACACACAAGTGCCGTTCCGACAACCAAGCCTGACAAGAAAACACACACCATCGAGATGTTCAGATCGTTCCTCTTACCTTCATGAACTTGTACTTTGTATGTGACCACCAGGATGTTGGCCACAGCGGCCTTCACACAGGCCTGACTGTAAAACAACGCCATTTTCTTGTCAACGTTGGCATTCTGTAGCAAAGGTTCATTCTTGCTGAGGAACTTGTAAAGAAGAAAGGGACGGCACAACATAATAATGGTATAAAGCTGGCACAGGTGAATGAACAAACTGAGATATGCATAGGGGCTCAGGAAAATCCTGCCGTACGCAAACATGTTCTTGGCCATGAGTTCCGGCAGAAGCAGGAGATACCATTTCCTTAAGTCCAGTGCTCGGTCATTGATTTGGGGATTTGACAAGTTCGGGTTTCGATACATCAAGGTGGAAACATTAGAAACGATACGATAAAGCCTTAGCAATTCGCCGGTGAGTTTTTTGAAAAACCCAACTGATTCAAACATCCGGTCCGTAATGGGCTCGAGTGTATGTCGAGAGTTCATAATTTCATCAAAGCTTTTGGTGGTGTCGAAATACTCATAGTCGGACTCATGGATCGAAAAAGGCCTACCAATAAGAACCAGAATGAGCCTGTCACATAAATAAATTGACTGGAAGAAGCGTTGTTTGTATTTTTGCCGGTCCTGTTTGGCCTCTAAGCCGACCTCTGACCTTTGTTTTGTTTCTGCCCCGGCACTCAGAATCCCCAAGGCTATGAAATATCTTGCTGCGGCACTGATATGCATCCATGACGTTAAAAGCTTCAGACTTGACATGTAATACCAAAATAGAATGTACTCACTCTGTACCTTCCACAACTCGACTGCCTCGGGAAGGTGAATTTGGAGGCTCATGGCACATTCAAGCCATTTTAGAGATGCAATCAGCTCGAAGTCACTCATGGATTGGTCAACTATAAATTGCGCCACTGCTAGAATTAAGTAGAACAAAAGCTGAATCTGCTGTGGCGCTTCGTCTGCGTATACCCGATGGGCAATACTGTAAAATTCATCAGCATCCATAAAGAAAATAACCACATTGATGTTGTTGTAGAAAATATCAAAAAATTCCATCGCCTTTTGCTTGCAAGGTTTCTCATGCATGCGAGGGTTATTGAAATGATGTGCTTCGTCGATGACGTCCGAAGACTTCCTCTCCAAGTCGAAAGAAGACAGCCCCACTACGCTCTTGAACATGAACTTGGTTTCGTTGAGAAATGACAGAATCCCATGATGTCCATGATAATGCAAGTCTCCCTTCTCGTCGACCGTGAAAAGTTGGGAAAGTTCATGAGACAGAATGTACCGGTTGCCGTGGAAAGCTCGGCCAAAATTAGCACGATCAGGTGATGAAGTGTTTGAGTTGCTATCTGCATGTACGCTTGAAGCCCCTGTAGACAGCAATGCTAGGTTGTCTTTCGAACAATCCTCGTCAGGACTCTCCATTGGTAACAGAAGAAGAGGCATGAAACCTTTTGGAACCGAAAATGATTGCCTCACTGGTGCAATGTAGGAAGTCTTGGTATCATTGTCAGACGATAATGACCCTGAATTTCTTAGAAGGTTGATGGTGTCATTTATGGGCGGGAGTGGATGAGATTTATCCGTGGGACTATGGCCCCCCAGGTCACTTGAAGAATGAGCTGATGCAATTTGTATATGACCATTTGAGGACTCCGGACTCAGGGAGATGTCTACAGGAAATCGTTGTTCCACAGCGAGTTTTTTCTGCTGAGCCATCCTTTCACCTTTCAATGACCTCTTGTCAATGATGGAATAAGTACACTCGGTACCTCTTTTCTGACAAAGTATACATGGTTGATTACCGGAACACTAAAAAGTTAGTACTGCAACGGCTAATTTGACGACAAAGTTCCCTGGGAAAGGAGGGAAATGACTAACATACTTTGTATTTGCGTCTTTTGCAGTTATCACAGGCAGTCGATACTTTTCTTCTTCTCTCCGGCGGTATAATTCGAGTCCTCTTTCTCGGCTTATTAAATGACTTCAGCATGATGAGCATTAACCGTTCAATTTCGAAAAAAAAGCCAGAATATGGAGAAGGGTTATTGACACACAACAGGAAAAATGCTCTAATAAATAGCACAACTTTCAGATAAAGACAACAGGTCAAATTATTGGAAAAATAGGCATGACAATTAAGCAGGAACAATAGGGCGAAAAACGTTTGTGTTCAACGGGAAGTTTAGAAAGAATAACGCCACGCCAACGAAAACGTAAAAAATACATGTGTGAGTTGCAAGCTACATGACGAATTCTTAATAGGGATGTAGAAAAGAAATGTTTTAAAGGATACAAATTATACAATCGCCAGCGTGAAAACAAGAGAAAAAAAAAAAATCCGCTATGTACTAACTTGGTGCACTATAATTAGTCTCAAAATGCAAGTATCTTTCATCGTAAACTTTATTCGAAAATATAACCTTGCATATCCTGTAGGTAACTCGGGGGATGCGAAATCAACCCAACCAGCGTCGCACAATGTTAACCACTTCCTACCCCTACAATACCTGTATCTGAATCCGAGCCATCAAACTGTACCTCTGGCTAAACGAAATTTGCATGACATCAATAGTTATGATTGTTTAGCCTCAGTCGTTTGTCTGCTTCTGATCTACTAGCCAAGCATGTTTGTGGTTTTTTTTTTCCCCTTCTTTGTTGCGTTTTCGGCGCTCATTTATATAGGTTCTGCATTACATTGCATTGCATGATGGTGGCACTGTGAACGCACCACCTACTAATTTGAAAATAAAAAGTACTCCTGGTTAATACACACCTAAAGTATTGTATGTTATACCTAAGTCTCGACTTTGTTACCCCTCTTGGGCATTAATTTAGTTCTGCTGGATTTTATTAAACATGGCGAAGCATTAGAGTTTCGGACAAAGCTGAATACCGCATGAGTCAACCGATTTGGCACCGATCTTTCACATGAAAGAGTAAGATCGCTTGCTGATCTTTTGCTACGCGCCACCGGATCCAGGCCTATCGTTGCCGCTGCTTTCTCTGATCGTCGGCTTAAGGCCCGTAGCCTAATTATAATTCGCAATGATACTAAAACTTTCCCTCAACACAGTGTTCATTTCCCACAAACCTTCCACATTAGTGCGCGCATAAGATTCGCAACCCAGTGGACCATAACGGCTACATATATTTTTCGAGTGCCGATTGTCAAGCATACGTTCCCAAAAAAAAACTCCTCCAGAACATTGTAAAAGAAGCTCTGCATAACGATCAACAGTCGCTTGAAAGAAAAGCGGGGCTTCCATTCAATTACCGAAACGATATTAGAATCAAATGTTAACTTAACTTCGGGCAAGGTCATCGAAGTTATTTCGCCGAGTCTGATCTGCTGTTTTGCTGAAAAAAGATTTAGAAAATCGAAAGAAAAAAAGAGAGTTAATTTGAAGGCAGTTCTCATGCAGCCAGAGAAAGCTAAAGTTGGGCATGCAAGAAAAATGCCTTGTGAGATCAAAAGTCAAACGGGAATCCATTCATCCATGCTTGTGGTTAGAAGTATGGAAACAAGTCGACGACTAGGGTGAAACAGGTTTAAAGTTCCGTTTAGACTTCTCGCCAGAAAATATACTAAGACAATAACATATGGAAGCTTCTCTAATTGGTACCTTATTACATTTCCAACTATCTCATAACTGAGGTTGCAATCTCGGAACAATTGTACCAAATGCGAACTATGCTCGGATTCTGGCATTTCCCAGAGTAGATTAACCGCGGAATTTGTGCCCTGGTCCGGACATTCGCCCGCATAATAGGCTTCCTTGATGCAATGCAAGTTGGGACTTTACCTCCCGAGTGGCGCCGCGCTTTGAGAAAAAAAAAAAAAAAAAGGGAATAGTCATACCGAAATCGTCAAAAAATTGACCAATCTCTCTTCACAAAGGCTATTAGTACAGAAAAAAAAAAATACCCCGTCTAACAATTAATTTATTTTTTTCATGCGCAAGAGAAGATTTCTTCATGTACGGAAAGCCCGAGTCAAAGTTAATCTCGGAATGGGCCTCATAAGCATGTACTTTTACTCTGAGTGCAGCAAAACTGTGATTATAAAAGTTTACGGCAAAAGTGATGATTTCTGTAGCTAGGTTCAAGAGGTGAAACAGACTTGGACATTAATCGGTGATTTCAGATCACCAAGTGGAGTAGCATTTATTGACGAACTTGCATTGCCTATTTTACTCGATCAACATCTGTACGATTTCTTAAATTTGGGCTGTGATTGTGGTTTTTTAAAGGCTTAACCTCATATCCAACAGTAGATTTGCCCGGATTTATTTTTAACCAGAGGTAGTTTGTCTGAACACTGCACGGTATTTGATGAGTGCAGTTCGACCCGAGAGAAATAACCAGACTTGCTTCTATTTTACCGAATCCATTGTTTCGTAATGATAGCTTGCCTTCATGCATTTAAGCTTTCTATTGTTATATTGTTGCAACTCACTAGTGCTCTTGCGGTGTGCATCTGGTTGATTCTCCTATTGCTATGTAGCTCATCGCAATTGTTGCAAGCCCATGTCATGTTGTTTGGCCCCTCAGCTCATGTATTGTTCCAAAAGAAAGGTATATTCTCGCGCTATTGACTTATCGACTTCTTCAGGTGGGTTTACCACTCTTTGTTGCTGTTATGGCATAAATATGTTCACAATTGTTTGCGTGGCTTTATGGCTTAATGAGCTCAAAATATTCGAAGTTCATGCAATGCCCCCATATGTCCGGGCGGGAGGGGTACTGAATGGTGCCCCTCAACATCCACCCCATTAAGCGCCACTCCCTAATTGAAATGCTGGAGAGAAGATTCGGCAACCATGTTGCATCTGTCAATTTCCCGTTAGATAGCGTTCCTGTTAGTTCCGACTATGTCCGCCACCCTGTCTTCTTTTCAATTTCTTGGTTTTCTCAACTATCTCGGCTTCTTCTTCTGCACTGTGCTTTCATCAATGCCGAACTCCACCTCTGAGTATAATGGCCAAATTCAGTCTACAGCCCCCAAGAATTCGTCTTGTAAGTGCTCGGAATTGCGAGTCTCCGGTTGGGGCACTGCAACGACGGGCTTGGTACTTCGGCCGTAAGAACCCCTATCAATATGGTGCCTTTTGTGTTTTCCTTTGTGCCATGGCTCCGAAACATTTCCGTTCCGAAGAGTCGTTGTAAAGGCCGTAAGTAATAACGTGCGGAGAAATGGGTGCTTCCTTGTTAGCCATAATCGGAAATGATCACGATCCTTGCCACGAAATAACGGAAGTACATTTACGGATTTACAGAAGCAAGTACGTCCATGCGGGCTTCAAAATTTGGGATATATGCCTCGATTGTTCGTTTTGTCAAAACCTAATTTTGATATAAAAGAAATCAAAGCCTACCGCGAATAATTGAACTTTGGAGCAAAATGGAACATCAATTTACAGACGGCTGAGGCGCGGGCTCCAAACCGGTTCACGTGATGCCCGCCTGTTCAAATCAAGCCAGCGCTCGTGCCGTTACCACAGAACGAATCCGAATGCCCCGGAGGTCGAGCACGTGACTGTTAGTGTTTGTGACTCTGGTTGGTGGATCCTGGAAAACTAGCGGCGGCAAGACTGAGAATCACGTGATGTTCTTTGCTCTCTGGGCTGTCGGATATTGCCAGCTTGTATCCGTAGGTAGCGCGAAGCGACGCTAACCTAGCCGCTTGCTATCCGATTTAAGCGAACACTGCGCTAGAAATTCCTCATTGCGCAAGTCGCTTCATCCCGGGCTGAGGGTAACGGTGGGGTTGGTGCACGGGCGCGCTTAATCAGCTCCAGGCGCTCTCGACCAAATAGGAATTTTATGCGAAACCTAGCGCTGGAGCAAAACCTATAAAAGATGAGCCATCTCAGCAACTACAATTTTGCAACTCCGTATCGAAATGTCCCGGACTACTACTACTACACACGGCCATACATCCCTCGATGTTGAAGTGACTACTTCAAAAGGGTATACGGGTACTGCGGGCTCTCACAATCTCGCCAAAGGTTTTGATCATCCTTACCCAATCCCAGTGTTCGCTGATAAGCAGGAAGAAAGAAAATGGGCAAAGCAACACATGGCTGGCGCCTTTAGGGTATTTGCCAGAAAAGGCTTCACCGAAGGCACGGCCGGCCACATATCGTTGAGAGATCCTATCGACCCTGACACCTTTTGGATAAACCCATTAGCTAAGCATTTCGCTTTAATCAAAGCAAGCGATTTGGTTCATGTTGATGAAGACGGCAATGTCTTGCCAGATGGGAACCAGGCCCCCATCAACAATGCCGGCTTCTCGATCCACTCAGCTCTCCACAAGGCCAGGCGTGACGTTAACGCTGCTTGCCATACTCATTCCGTCAATGGTAAAGCTTTCAGTGCTTTGGGCTCTTCATTAAGTATGATCAACCAGGACGCCTGCACCTTCTACAAGACCCACGCCTATTATGAAGATTTCGGAGGCGTCGCTTTCGATCCAAAAGAGGGCTTTGAAATTGCACACGCTATTGGCAACGGTAAAGGAGCAGTTTTGAGAAACCACGGCTTGATCACCGTTGGCTCTACCGTCGATGAAGCTGCGTACTTGTTCACCTTGATGGAAAGAACCTGTGAGGCCGAACTATTGGCTCGTGCTGCCTTGGCTCCAGGTGAGTCCTTGGTTGTTGCTGACCATGACAGTGCTGCTTACACCGAAAGAACTACAGGTGACCCAGAGTCTTTGTATGGGGAGTTCCAACCGGATTTGGAATACGAAATGTCTCAAAACAGTGATTTCTTGCAATGATACTGGCGTTTTGTTTATGTGATGAAAAAATGAATCGAATGATACAAAAGCTGTTATTTTTTTCCCTTTATTCTTTATTTTTTAATATAATTGTCTCTTTGCAAATGTGTAGTAACAAGAAGCTCACAATAGGTTAACCAGGATATCTGTGCTTGGGGTATCCAACAATAGTTGATAGCTGTCAGCCACCACGAACAATTTAGCATTGTTGAACGTTAATTGTAGCGGATTCATTATAGGTGGATATTCGGGCAGACTTGCTATTTCTGGGCAAGATTATGTTGCATTGATACTCCTCGGACGCGACGGTTACGTTTGGCAGATTTCCATCTCAAACGAGCAATACCAACGCCTAATTGGCGCGACCCTTAAAAAATATGTCTTATGAAGGACCGTAGCTGCTTAAGAGAGGCGGTTAATGAAACCATGCATAGGAAATAAATACCTGACGAAGAACAAGCGTGGTAGATCCATAAGGCCACAGATAATATTTTTCGTTTAAACCTGTTCATTAAACCTATAAAAAGACCCAGCTATATGCATAACTAAACGAAGTAGAAGTTAAAAATGGATACAATGGGCCCAGCCCAATATAATCAGCGAACGGAAATTGTTGGGTATACAGCTGCAACAGCTTCAGATAACATTAATCAACCCTTTTCCCTGTTCCCGCAAGAAGTCGCCCAATTCACCTTCGTTGTATAATGCAATGATTGAATTATAGTCGCCGACTGGCTTGCCTCCGATGAAAAGACGTGGGATGCTTTCGTCGTTGCCGGCGAGCGGGTAGTCATGATCTTCGAGGTCTTCGTCCGAGATATCAACGCTGAGGTCTTCGTTCAAGAGCTTGTACTTGACTGGGTTGTATTTGATGTTTTCTTTGATGGAAGTTGGCAAGTCGGAGCTCTGGGACGATTTGTATTCGTGATGCACATAGCTTCTCAAATAGTTGAACACCTCATAGTAATGAGGGTGCTTGATCAAGTTGACCACTTTTGGCTCCGGTGTGATGGTGAAAGATGATAATAAGATCTCAAGGAACTTAGATCTTTGGGCATGGGTCTTATCTTCGTTTAATATGATGGTGACTGGAGAAATCGACAAGATTTCTTTCAAGTCTTGTTGAGGGTCGACGTTTTGAACAACGTCTTGTTCATGGTAGTCCTCTTCGTCGTTGTCGTCGTTGTCGTTCTCGTTGTTGTCGTGCTCATGATTATAGTTGTGCTTGACCTGCTTTAATTCGGCAATTTTGGCGAGTTCGGCCTCATACATTTGCTGTTTCCTGTGCTTATGGTCATCGAGTTTAGACAACTCGTCATCGGCAAGATGGTTGACGGAAATAGCGTTGATATCGAAGAGGTTGAAGTCGGAACTTGTAGGCTTCACTGAACGCAGGTCGAGTCTTAAAAATTTCGAAAAAATATTACCAAACGAGAATTGGTCGTGTTCGAGGGTGTCTCCGACAGAGGAAGGATTGCCTTCGTGATCAGCAATGTCGTAGTGGCCCTCATTATCACCGAAAATGCCACTGACCATTTCGTAGTGTTCTAGTTGTTCTTGGTTTGAGATCAAGATGTTTTTAGATGACTGAGAATAGTTGGTTTTGAAAATGACCAAGTTTATGAAGGTGGCCACCATTAATATGAAGAGAATAATGGACAAGAGGAAGTTCAACGCTTCTCGTTTATGTTTGGTGTATTTGCTGTCGTCTTCATCTTCTAGGCGCCTCAAGATATCTTTTTCGTCGATGAAATGGTCTTCGTCGTCAGAGCTGGCGGCAAACGAGGTGTTGGCGCCGGCAGGGGAGCGCTCAATGTCGATGTAGAAAGACGACTTGGAGCCTCTTCTGAGGTGGTGGGACTGAGTCATGACGGGAAAGGATGGTCAAAGGAACGGCTTATAGAAACAAATTTGGGTGAGTAAGGAATGGAGTAGCAGTTGAAACGACCGGGATATCAACACTTATATATCATATACCCGACGAGGATTAGAAAAATAACTGGCAATATTTTTAGTGCTTCTGGTATTTTTCCAGCGAGTGGGTAATTGCAAACATATATATATGGATTGTACTTCAACGGTGCAGTCGAGATCGACACAAAAAGAATGGAATGACTAGGAGTGAATCCCGAAGCTTAAGCAATCACACAACCACGAAATTGGAGTCCGTTATTGTTGCTCGAGGCTATATGAAGGTTCCTACAATCGCTCACGTATTCAACAATTTAGCTGAAATGGCCGACAATAGCTACAAACAATTTTACCCAATGGAACTGGGGCATTGAGGGAAACCCTGGTGAAACCATGCCCAGGATTTGTCTATTGTAAACAGGCCGTCCTGCATGGCATCGCGATTGTCAGATTAGGCCGCCTCGCAGGGTGCCAAATTGTTCACTTCAGTTTACGGCAATTTATACTGGGGGGAATCCTAAGGTCTAAGGGTGGGCAGCTGAAAAGTATGGGTGTATGGGTGGCGACTCGGTTGTTTCCTGCATGATGGGCCGCGACGTGCATATGCGCGTCGCTGCATGAAATTGGCTAAGCTGTTCGAGAACACTAAATGGAACCAGTGGTCGGTACTTGCTCTGGCTTGAAATCGCATGCCAGCGTCAGCACCTGCTGGCGCTCGATAAGGTTTTCGACGGTGGGTGGCAGGCCAGCAGCAAAAACTCGATGTGGAAGGGGACGCGATCACACTATTGTAGTCGCACCAAAACAAGTGAAAGGCGGAATGAAAACAATCTCGATGTTCTATTGTGCCGAATACCTGGCCCTACATTTATCCGCGTGTGCGAGGCCGCCTTACTGGCCAAGGGGACAGCAAGTGGACGCGAAACGCTGGCTGGTCTAGAGCATACTTGCAAACACCGGAATAGGCACCAGGCTGCCTCGATCAGCTTTGTTGTAGAACTTAAAACTGGGGCTGGATCTATTGTGGTGCGACAGAACTAGCTCAAAGTTTAAAAAGCGGGTCCCGATTGGGGTCGAGATCGCCAGCCTGATCTCGAGTCTAAACCCAGTAAATTTCCGCCAACGGCGGGATCCAGTGTCCAAGGACCTGGCCACGCTTATGCCCCGTCCCCGTTAGCCTGTCAGCTTGGCGATGGTGCCAACCAGCCGGTGCCAAGCCTGGGCTGCCAAAATGCAGCTTCCCCAGTGAAACCGGGAGTGTGCATAGACAATAGTCGCGCTCTGGTCACAAGAGGGTTAACTCGACTCAGTAGGGTAATCAAAGGCGGCCTGGATCGCGATGGTGGGAGTTTAGTTCCGCATTGGGCAAGCGCGCTGCCGCATTGGGGCCGGCGCCCACAAAATAACCTGCCAGCGGCCTGCGCTGCCAAGACGGGGCATCGGCGACTAGCTGACTGGGCAGACCATTGACAGGGACTGAGCAGATCATTGACAGGCTTTGGCAAAGCCGGGGGTGTCGCGAGCTGTTGTGTGTGAGCAGGCGAGATCAAGTGGTGCCGCTGCCCCCAAAGCTCGTAATGGGATGGCGGAATCCGCGTACCCCACATCGACTAGCTGGTTTTGTGCCAGCGTTCACGCACCACCGGCGCCGCTATGCGCTGTCATTGGCCGATTTGTCCGGGGTACGATGCCGTGCATCTGGTGCCGGCACCAATTAAGGTTGCCAGAAGGTCCATGCACCGGCTAGGGAGGCGGCCGAATAGCCTGGCCTGCGTCGAAACCCCCGAAAAAGGCTCCACAGCGAGTGACTCGAACGACGGCATTCGGCCAATGGGGCACGCTGAGTTCGGAAGTGCCGACGTGACGACTGGAAGTATGAAGCGTAGCTGCGCTGCATCACATGACTGTGCGAGATGCCACTCACAAACTGGAGCCCGCCAATGCAGCCCAATACGGTCCAACACCACCCCAACATACAGCCCAATACAGTCCAGCACCACACCAACATACAGCCCGTGCCATTGCACCAGAAGCTGGCGGTCCCACCCGAATTACATCATAGTACCTTCAGGGGCAAGCCCCACCTCGCAATTCGCAAACTGGTTCCTGTCGCAATTCGCAAAGTTAGCACAATGGGCTGGCACCGCAGCCAGTCGGCTTCGGCGCTTTGGCTGCCAAATTGTGGGCTTATTTGCTGTGCAGCCGAGGCCCTAGTGCCAGTGTCCACCCGAACTCAGTGGCACAACAGCACCGGGTGGCCTGAGCTCAATGGCCAGTTCAACGGCTAGTTCAACGGCTAGCTCAATGGGCCGAGCTCCAACAGACTCGTGACAGACGGCTCTTGGGCGCCCTTTTCGAACGGCACTTGGCAGACTCGCAGGTCCCGATTGTTGGCTACTGCTTTCGGAACAACGTGGAACAATACCCCCACCCCGGAACAACAAATTATCCGGCGCTGGGGTATAAAGGGGCCGCCGTGCCCGGCCATTGGCGTCCATCCACCCTCCATTCTCCAGGTCCACACTCAATGCGCTGGACCCAGATTGTTGCTTTCGCCGCCGGCCTCGCCGGCGCCCGCGGGGCCAGCAGCTCGCTGGACTCGGCCCCGACCGTCCCCACCGACTTGACGTTGGGGGTGAAACAGGTGCCCAACATCGCCAACGACTCGGCCGTGGACGCCAACCGCGCCGCCCACGGCTACAGCTTGCTCAACGTGAGCACCACCGCGCAAGGGTTGACCGGGTTGCTCAAGCTCCGCCAGGCCTCCAACATCTACGGCTACGACTTCGACTGGTTGAACTTGACCGTCAGCTACCAGAGCCAGGACCGGCTCAGCGTGCACATCGAGCCCGTCAACGACACCGACGTGTTCGTGTTGCCCGAGCACTGGGTGCAAAAACCGCAGCCGCTGCAGGTGGACCTCGACGACACCGACTTGGTGTTCTCGTACCACGCCAGCCCGTTCTCGTTCGAGGTGCGCCGCAAGCTGACGGGCGAGACGTTGTTCTCGACCGCCGGCAACCCGCTTGTGTTTGCCAACCAGTTCATCCAGTTCAACACCTCGTTGCCGGCGGGCCACGTGATCTCCGGCCTCGGCGAGTCCATCCACGGGCTCGTCAGCGAGCCGGGCACCGTCAAGACGTTGTACGCCAACGACGTGGGCGACCCCATCGACGGCAACATTTACGGCGTGCACCCGTTCTACCTCGACCAGCGGTACGGCACCAACACCTCCCACGGGGTGTACTGGCGCACGTCGGCCATCCAGGAGGTGGTGATCGAGGACGAGTCGTTGACGTGGCGGGCGCTTGGCGGCGTGATTGACCTCTACTTCTTTGCTGGGCCCGAGCCCAAGGACGTGATCAAGCAGTACGTGGGTCAGATCGGGTTGCCGGCGCTCCAGCCGTACTGGGCGTTGGGCTACCACCAGTGCCGCTGGGGCTACGACACGGTGGACGCGTTGGCCGAGGTGGTGGACCGGTTCCGCCAGTTCGACATCCCGTTGGAGACGTTGTGGAGCGACATCGACTACATGGACTCCTACAAGGACTTCACCGCCGACCCGCACCGGTTCCCGCTCGACAAGTACCGCCAGTTGGTGGACCGGTTGCACGACAGCCACCAGCAGTACGTGCCGATCGTGGACGCCGCCATCTACGTGCCCAACCCCACCAACGCCAGCGACGCCTACGACACCTTCACCAGCGGCAACCTGAGCGAGGTGTTCCTCAAGAACCCCGACGGCTCGCTCTACATCGGCGCCGTGTGGCCCGGCTACACCGTGTTCCCCGACTTCTTGGCCCCCAACGCCTACGACTGGTGGGCCCACGAGTTGCGGCTGTTCCACCAGAAGATCCCGTTCGACGGCGTGTGGCTCGACATGAACGAGGTGTCGTCGTTCTGCGTCGGCCTGTGTGGCACCGGCCGCATCACCGACAACCCGGCCCAGCCGCCGTTCGCCGTCGGCGACGCCCCCACCGCCTACCCCGAGGGGTTCGCCAAAACCAACCGGTCCGAGTACTCGTCGGTGGCTGCGAAAATCGCGAAAACTGCAACCACCAGCGTGGCTGCGAAACTGGCCAGCTCGTCCAGCTCGCTCGACTCGAAGAACACCCTTGCCCCCGGCAAGGGCAACATCAACTACCCCCCGTACGCCATCAACAACATGCAGGGCGACCACGACTTGGCCACCCACGCGGTGTCGCCCAACGCCACCCACCACGACGGCACCGTCCAGTACGACATCCACAACCTCCACGGGTACTTGCAGGAGAACGCCACCTTCCACGCGTTGCTCGACGTGATGCCCAACCGCCGCCCGTTCATGCTCCTGCGCTCGACGTTCGCCGGCTCGGGCCAGTGGACCGCCCACTGGGGCGGCGACAACAACGCCCAGTTCCGCGACGCCTACTTCTCGATCCCGCAGGCGCTCTCGATGGGGATGTTTGGCATCCCGTTCTTTGGCGCCGACGTGTGTGGCTTCAACGGCAACTCCGACATGGAGTTGTGCCTGCGCTGGATGCAGTTGGGGTCGTTCTTCCCGTTCTACCGGAACCACAACGTGTTGAGCGGCATCAGCCAGGAGCCCTACGTGTGGGAGTCGGTGATGCAGGCCACCAAGACCTCGATGGCCATCCGGTACCTGTTGTTGCCGTACTACTACACGCTTCTCCACGAGGCCCACACCTCCGGGTTGCCCATCTTGCGGGCGTTGTCGTGGCAGTTCCCCCACGACCGCTCGCTCCGGGCCGCCGACAGACAGTTCTTTGTCGGCGACGCTCTCATCGTGACCCCCGTGTTGACCCAGGGCGTGTCGTCGGTGAAGGGCGTGTTCCCCGGCTCCGGCTCCTCCGAGGTCTACTACGACTGGTACACCCACCTCAGACAGAACTTCAGCGCCGGCACCAACGAGACGTTGGCGGCTCCGTTGGGCCACATCCCGCTCCACGTCCGGGGCGGCCACGTGATCCCCACCCAGCTGCCCGGCTACACGGTGCACGAGTCGAGACAGAACCCATGGGGCTTGCTTGTGGCCTTGGACGCCGCCGGCGCCGCCGAGGGCCAGTTGTACCTCGACGACGGCGAGTCGTACCAGGTGGACGAGTCGCTCTCCGTCAACTTTGTTGCCGCCAACCGCACGTTGATTGCGTCCGCCGTGGGCGAGTACCGGGCGGCCCAGCCGTTGGCCAACGTCACCGTGATGGGCGTGCGCCTGAAGCCGGCCGCCGTCAAGTTCAACGAAAAGCTGGTGCACTTCGACTACACCAACGGCACCGTGTTTGTCACCGGGTTGTCCAACCACACTGCCTCGGGAGCCTTTGCCAGCCAGTTCTCCCTCACCTGGTAGTGCCTGCCCTTCTTTGTATTTCTCCTTCGTCTTTTCTTTCGGTCAATGCTAAGCATCTCTTTCATGTTGTAGTCACAAGTAAGTGTCGGGTTCGGGCTTACCGGAGGTTGCCGTCTCAGGTGATATTCTGTTCAGCTGTACAGCGTTTGCACTAGCCTCTCGAGCCTGTGCAGTCAGAATGCTCTCTTCCATGGGAACCACTTCCCAGCCAGCACTCCATCTCTCCACTACGCTACTCTGTTTCCCCTTTCTCGCTTCTGTTCACAAGCCACCACCTGCCAGCTACTGCCACTCTCCACTACGCTGCTCTATTGCGCCGTCTCTCTTTTCTCGCTTCTGTCCAGTTCGCCTCGTCTCTTTTCGCATTTCGCAGCCATTACGCCTGTTTGCATCCACAAACCACCTTGCTTTGCCATGCCCCTCGCCCACTGGACGGCGTGCCTCGCGCTGTCGCTGTTGCCGGCGCTCGAGGCCGGCTGCTGCCTCTTGCTACTTTTGGTTGCTCTCGACATCGTGGGCAGCCCGCGGCCCATCCCCGGCATCTTCGCGGTGCCAGAGATCCCGTTCGTCGGCAACTTGCCCCAGGTATGGCACAATCCCGCGTTGCAGTTCATGCGGTGGAGCCGCCAGTACGGGCAGGCGGTGTTCCAGGTCCGGTTGGGCTGCCGGCGCGTGGTGGTGGTCAACACGTACCCGGCGATTGAGAAGCTCTGGACCAAGCACGCCAGCGCCAACAACTCCCGCCCGGTGTCGTACACGTTCCACGACGTCGTGTCGGCGTCGCAGGGGTTCACGGTGGGGTCGACCCCGGCCGGGCCCAGCTACCAGAACAAGAAGAAGAGCTTGGCGTCGCTCCTCCGCGCCAGCCTCGACGGCTTCCCAGGCATCGTCGACTGCGAGTCGCGCTTCACCATCAACAGGTTGGTCAGGGACAGCCTGGAGCTCCACCGGTGGCCGTGCACCCTGTTGAGCGACGTCGACTTGCGCCGCTACTTCCAGAACTACACGCTCCAGAACTCGCTCAAGCTCGCGTACGGGGTCGAAATCGACGGTTTCAACCGCCATGCCGCGTTGGCGTCCGAGATCTTGCTGGTGGAGAGCGACATCATCAAGCTCCGCTCCCCGTTCGCCAGCGTGCCCGACTTCTTGCCCTGGTTCCGCCGCTGGCCGTTGCTGTGTCTCACCAACACCGCCAGGGCCGAGCTTTGCCGCCACAGGAGAGACAGGTACATGGGGCTCTTGATGCAGCAGCTCGAGGCCCGGCTCGCCCTGGACGACGTGGCTGCGAAAAACTCAATAGTGGGCCGCTTGGTCAGCGGCGGCTGCAAAAGACTCACCGCCCCAGAGATCCTGAGCATCTGCCTCACCTTGGTCAGCGCCGGCTTGGACAACGTGTCGTTCAACATCAACCACCTCATGGGGCACTTGTGCCGGCCCGACTACGGCTACGGCGTCCAGGAAACGGTGTACGCCGAGCTCTTGCGCCACGGCGGCGGCTCGCTTTTGAACGCCTGGCACAACGCCGCCTACGACCCGTCCTGCGACTACCTCCAGGCGGTGGTGGAAGAAGGCTTGCGCTTTTTCACTGTGCTCCCGCTCGCCTTGCCGCGAGTGTCCACCAAGCCGATGCAGTTCGAGGGAATGGTGATCCCGGCCGGAACCACGCTCATCATGAACAGTTTTGCGGCCAACCACGACAGCAGCGTGTTCCCCGAGCCCGACCGGTTCGTCCCAGAAAGGTGGTTGGAGAACGGCAAGCTCCGCAAATCGAGGCAGAACCACCTCACCTTTGGCGCCGGCTCCAGAATGTGCTCGGGCACCAAGGTCGCCTACCGGGAAATGTACACCATGGTGGCCCGGATGATTCTTGTGTTCAAGATCAGGGCGCCTTTGGAGCAGCAGCTGTTGATGGGCCTCGACGCCTTTGCCAGCAACGCTTGCCCCGCGGCCACCTCGTTCGAGCCGAAGCCATTCAAGGTGAGATTGAAGCAAAGACAGTGCCACCAGGACTTCGCCCAGTTGGCCAGCTTGATTGCTCGCCAATAACGCTACGGTATCTACTAGCTATTGTTAGAACTTGTGTATTGGACGCTCTATAGCAATCCTGACTGGTTGGGGTCAACGTACCCGATCTTGTTCACCACCACCGACTTCGTATCCTTGGTCAACGGCAAGTTGTACTTGAAGATGCCTCGGATAATCAAGTCGAACGGATTCTTCGATATGATCTCCCATTTCTTCGAGTTGTCGGGCTCGGTGGAGTTGCCCTCGTTCTTCTGCAACGACCCGACCGCCTGGCTGGTCAAGTTCTTGCCCGGGCTCGGCAATTTGATCGAGCCCGTCTGCAGAATAGGATCCCGGTTGAAAAAACCGCCTTCAAACAGAAGCACCGACTCCAACGAGTAGACGCTCCCTAGAAGAACGGTCTCCACCGTGTTATCAAGGTAAACGTCGTCATCCGCCTGAGCCATCGACGCATCGGGGAGGTAGCCACTTTTGGCGAAAATGTCTAGCTCCACGTGCTCTATGTCCACAGTGAACCAGCCCGGATTGTAGGCTTCCACCACAATATTGAAGATCAATTCGTCTTGGCTCACCAACGTGTTTTCAATGCTGATGATCGACACATTGGTGAGGTCCTTGGTGGAGGCCAACACAAACCCCAGTATAAAGCCAATGGCCAAGATGCATATTATACTCATCAAAGTGTAGATGAAGCTCTTGATACAGTTCACCCGGTTGTTGTGCATATGGTTTTTCGACACTTTCCTGGGTAAGAAGAAATGGCCCGTGCTCGGAGATAAGTGTGGGTGAGGACCGGGCCCGTTCTTGAAGCTCTTGTGGTCCAACATGGGCAGTTCTTCGTCGTACTCGTCCAAGTCGTAATAGTAGTTCTGGTGATTCTCCGGGTAGGGAAATGGGAAAATATCACTGTTGGTGTTGCCATTGTTGTTGTTATTATTCACTATCTGAGGGCTGTTGTTACCTGACATGTGCGACGGCCCCATCGACAAGTACCGCTTGCTCTTGATGGGGTTGGTGGGCTTCTTACCCGCTTGTAAATTGAGATTGAGCGAGCGGTAATGAGGGATTCGGGAACTGTTGGAGCTAGGGTTAATCAACGGGGTGTTTTCACTGAAATTATGGCTGCCATTGTGCGGGAACCGGATGTTCTGGTCGTAATAAATAAGTTCATCGTCGAAATCTTCAATGTCAAAATCGTCCGGTATGATACTGTACCTTCTGGGTTGGGACCCCTTCTTGTCAAATAACTTGGACGTGGTGGAGCGTAGTTTGGACGACGAATTCGATGACTTATAGTTCTTCTTGGAAGTGTTCTTGCTAGCAATGGTACTGTTTTCGGCTTGCTTCTGACCCGGCTCGCCCTGATTCTGGTCATCTTTCTTGCCCTGGTTCCCCTGGTAGTACTCGGCATCAGACATGTCGTCGATTTCTCCGTCATCTTCCACCTCATCGTAAGAGAACCGCTCGTCGTCGTTGATGCTCTGGGCTCTCGACGCATGCAAGTTGATGCCAAAGCTGGATGCAGGGTTGTGAGATGACGTGGCATAGTGGCTCAACGGAGACTGGCTCAATGCACTCATGGCCTTGTTGCTCTCCGCGCCCAATGGCACTTGGCTCTTATCGTCGTGGCTCAAGTTTGACACGGAAAAAGCCGACTCCTGTCGGTGGGTGGATGGCCTCAGCTTGTTCACCGAGTCCAAGAAGTAATTGCTGCTGTATGAATTGTCTAGCACCGGCTGCGGATGGTGCAATGGCGTGTTGGCGATGTGGCGAGTGACGTCTGGCGACTGGTTGGCCTCTCTGTGCCTTGACTCGGATCGAATCGACTCTGCCTTTGGCGGTCTGTTCTCGAGGTCTTCTTTAGTCAATGTCGTAGCCGACGCGTCGACGGCTGAGTTGGAAGGACTTGAAACCTGAACGGCTGAAGCGGCTGAAGCAGCAGCAGCCAGCGACGACGCTGGCCCGGCCTCGTTCCTCGGTGACACTTCTCGCGGGGTGTCGGGGTTGTTCGCCGAAGCCTGAGGATTTGGGGTGTTAGAGGCAGAGACCTTGTTCTCGTCGTTTTCGGCCTCGTAGTTGTTGCTGGTCTCGTACACGAAGGTTTCGTCACTGTCGGAGCTCTCCACGTCGTCGACGGCACTAGCTAGTTTTGCGGCGAAGAAATCGGTTCTGGTTGAGTTCTGCTTCGAGTTCTTCTTCTTGTTCTTCTTGGCGGCGGCCGAGGATTCGGCAGCCGAGCTGGAGGTTTCGTGGGCGGCGCCCGTGGCCGGCTCGGTGTTTTTGTCGGTGTCCTCGGGCTCGGCGGCCGAAGCCAGAGCGGCTGGCGCTGGCGGCACCGCAAGCGAGCCGGCGGAGCCGTTGGCCGGCCCGGAAACGTTGCCCGGAAACAGGGTCTGCTTGGGCGAGGTGTTGACCATTTCGGAGATGGTGGAGGAGCTCTTGGGGTGTGGTTCTTTGGCGTTGATGATGCGCTGCTTGGCCTTGAGCGAGCGGTTGAGGTTGGACATGATCTGTTTGTTGAGGAGCGGCTGGGAGGCACTATTGTTGTTGTTGGTGGTGGTGAGAATGGGTGAGTTGCCGTGCAGCTCCTGGCCCGTGGGGGTGGAGGTACCGCTGACCTGATTCGAGCCGGTGACGGTCTGGTTGAGCGAGGATGTAGTGGACGAGAGCTTGCTGGCGGTGGTCTGCGGCTTCGACTCGGCCGTCTTCTGGTCGGCCGGCGAAATGAGCTTCTGTTTGGGCACTTTGAAGTTGCTGCCGCCCGGCTTGGCCGACTCGTTGGCCAGAGACGTGTCGGATAGCGTGACCGGCGGATGCGCCGACTTGTGCTCGTCCTTTTGGGTCTTGACAAACGGCGACGCCACCGGCTCTGACTTCTCCGACGACGGCAGAAGGAGCTTCTCCTTGGGGATCTTGAATGCGCCGCCGATGGGTTCTTTGGCCTTGTCTTTGGCGGCTTCCTTCAGCTCGTCCTTGCCGTCTTTTGCTGGTTTTTCTGCCGTTTTCTCCCGTGGTTTCGACTCGTCCCGGTCGTCGTGGTCGCGTGGCGGCTCTAGCCGGGGCTTTTCCTTGTCCTTCGCTGGCTCCTGCGCTGGCGGTAGGTCTATCGACAATTGCTTGATATTGCGTGACGGGGACTCCATCTTGGCTGTGACGGTTCCCGCTGTGGTGTAATCCGGCCGTGCCAAGTTCTGCTGTGGTCGGTAGTAGGTGCTGCCTTTGGTTGGCCACTGCTGGGGGAATGCTATTTGTGCTGGTTTTTATTCACTTTGAGTGCAAGGATTCTATATATATAAAAATAAAAAAACACACAAGCGAGAACGCAAGCGAGTGTCATTTTTTTTTTCCCGCTAGACGAGTTGCTAGCGCTTACAGAAAACACGGGGATCGGCCGGGCAGCACGCCAAGGTCCCACCGCTGGCGGCCCCACCGCCCATGGGCCGGCCGCCCTTGCGCCGAGCGGCGGGGCGAGCTGGTCACCCCTGCTGGTGCCAATGGCGTGGTCTGTTGTGTCAAATATTGGCGGCCAAATGCGACATACAAGCCATTTATCAGCCAATACACAAATCACACAAGTCACAAGTCACACAAGCAGACAGGCGGCGGGTGGAATTGGGCGGACGCTGCCCATGGCGCTCTGCGGCGCCGGCCTCGCTGCTGCCGTGGCGCTGGCCTACAACTCCTTCAGTATACTTTTGTACTATGCTATGGCTGGCGTAACTTCTTAAAATCCTCCAATTTCTGCAGCGACAACTTCAATTCCTCCAACTTCTCGTCCATCTTCTCTCGCTTGTCGCGCTTGTCCTCCTTCTTGGCGTCGCCAAAACTGAGGCTGCGGCGTATGCTGAAGTCGTCTGGTTCCCGGTTGGCGGTGCTGGGCCGGGACTTTCTTGACGGTGGTGCCGTGGGAACCACCGAGTACTTTCTCTCCTTGAACAACACCCCGACTTCCTTCATGTTCTTGCCGTGCTCAGGCTCGCGCTTGACAAACCAGTCCAAGCCTTCGTCGTACTCGTACATGCGGTAGTCGGTGCCGTACGGCTTCAGCTCAAGACAGTACAACGTGTGGAGCGGCACGTCCAACTCGCCAATCGAGCTGCGGTCAAGGTTGAGGAAATAGGCAAGAAGAATCCGGAGCACAACCCGGTGACTGACAATGAGCAAGTGGTCGGTGGTTCTCTCAATCTCGGTGATGAGCGGCCGGAGTCGGGTTAAAACGTCAAGATACGACTCTCCTCCGACCCCAGGGTACCGGTAGGTGAGCTTGTTGCGAAGCCTGCTCTCGAACTCCTTCGGGTACTTCTGCTGGATCTCGTCGTAGGTGAGCCGCTCAAACTTCCCTCCTCCCAATTCGTTCAACATTCTCATCTCCTTAATGGAGAACAACAGCTCGTCAAAGTACTGGCCCGTTTCAATGGCCCGGTACAACATCGACGTCCAGACACAGAAATTGGGCTCGGTGGGGATGGCGTCAACGCTTCTCCTTTTCTTGACGTCGTCAAACACCGAGTTGTACTTGAGCTCCAACCGAGTGGAGAACCGCTCCAACTGCTGCTTGCGGAACTCTTCTCTCTGGTAATTCATGAATCTTGCCAACGCCTTGGCGAATGCCTCACCCCGTTTGGTTAAGTGAGAGTTGCCGCCAATACGACCCAAAAGATTGTCGCTGCTTTCACCGTGACGGGTGATCCAGATCTGTCTTTCACACAAGTTGAAGTTGAGAAGGAAGTAGATGGTTTGCGACGCTAAAAAGCCTTGGATGTTGTAACTCACCACTTTCTTGCCCACATCAATCATCTTCACGTACTGGAAGCCGGGGATCTCTTCTTCCAGCTCGTCGATGGTTTCGTAGGCTTTCTCGTAGTTATGCAACCGGCCCACGAAATCCTTAAGTGCAACTTCAGGATCCATCTCTTTGTAGTCGGGACCGCTGAGCTTCAATCTGATATTGGACTCAATGAGCGCCGGGTCAGAACAGATGCTTTCCAAGAAAAGAACCTTCAATTCTCCCTTAGACCGTTGTTGGATGCGCTTCAAAACCTTCAACCGCCGCTGTTTGGTCAGATTGGTGGCGTCGAAGATGCCGACTGATCCAGAACCATCAATGACGTAGTTGAGAAGCTGCTCAAGCGTGTCCATGGCCCATTTTTCTCTCAAGGCGTTCGATGCCTTGTTGTTGGGATTGAAGAAATCGGCATTGTGGGCATTGGCCTTCTCTTCTTCGTTGAGGTGGGCTTCCTGCTCCTCCCTCTCTTTCTCGTTGTTTGGAGTGTGGGTGTCCGGTAACGGGTTTGCTTCCGGTCCCGAATTGTTTTTATCCTTTCTCCTTGTGTTGCCCACGTTGAACACCCGGCAATCGTGCTGCAACCAATTAAGATATCTTGTGAGCTTGTTGGTGATGTATGACTTGCCTCTTGCCGGTAAGCCAACCATGACAATCACCAACTTGGAACCGACGTCTATCGAGGCAATACGGCCGTCTGGGGATGTCTTGGACGACGTCTGGCCCGGAATGTTCAACGTGTATGCTTTTCTTGATGATGGGGGAGGCTTGTTTAGAAGAAGGCTCTTGAGATGCTCCAAGGACGGGGTTTTCTCAAACTCTTTCTGGGCCTCAATAGGCACGTCTTGAAGGAGGTCCGCCTTTGTTTCTTCTCTTATGTGGAGGTTATTTGCGTCGAATGCAGAGTCGTCAGCGGGTTTTTCGTGGGAAGACTTCTTGTGGTGGGTGTGGTCATGTTGCTGCGAGGACTTGGTTTCTGCTGGTCTTGCAGCGTCTTTGTCGGCCTCTTTGTCGTTTTTCTTGTTGAGGTCGTCCTGGGTGGTCATTGGCGAGATGGAGGACAGTTTTGAAGCGTCGGCCAAGTTGAGGTGAGAGATGTTGCTTCTGAGCGACGGTTTCTCTTCTCTGATCTTGGGCACCAGGGACTGCTGGAACCCGAAGTTGATTTGGCGGTCGTGCTCGTCCTCGGTGTCGTAGTAGTCGCTCAGCTGGTAGCGCGAGATGGGCAGCCCCATGCTGGAGACGATTGGGGTGTCGGTCAAGGGCCTTTTGTTGAACTCGGGCAATACCAGGCTGCTTGAGTTGTTGGAGGCCAGGTTGAGCAAGTGGGAGTCGAGCGAGGTGCTGACCGACATGCGCTCGTTGTAGGGATAGGACATGAAGCGGGTGAGCGAGCGGCCCTGCGGCTTTAGCTGGGAGCCCGAGGTCTTCCTGGTGGGTTGCTTATGTTTGTGACTAGCTAGCTGTGAGGAGAGCTGGGACGCCGACGGAGACGGAGAGCGCTGGCAACTGGGAGACTTGCTGAAACTGTGATGCTGGGGGTGGTCGTTATGGTGGTCGTGGTCATAGTGGGGCCCGTGGTGGCGGAACTCGTCCTCGTTGGAGGAGTCCGACGGCGACAGCGAGTTGGACAGGTCATTGGAGGACATGGGCAGGTTCTCGAACGACACTTTCTTTTCCAAGGATCTCAGGCGCAGGAGCACGGCGTTCAGAATCGAGTTGGACTTGCGCCGATTATGGTTGCCCGGCATCAGACGAAGGAGCAGATGGAATCACTAAAAAAAGAATCGGAAAAACGAAAACTATAGGCTGGCAACCGAATGGAAATTTGATGATCAAGCGGCCTTGCGGAAATGGCAACAAGCAACGGAGGCAGCAAGATGACGTAACCGGGGGCAGACAGCAGCTGGCGAGTATTTGGGTGGGGCAGGTGCCGTTAGTGAGATGGATATGCCTGGCGGACGTCGAGCTGGGAAAGAACTGGGTGGGTTGTGTTGAACGAAGAATAGCAAATAATAAGCGTGTAATTGAAGATATAACGTAATAGGGCTCGGACTCCTGCATGTGGCGTCTCGGAAAAATTGTTGCGATGGGGAGCGCCGGTGCGAGCCAGCGAGCGAGTGATGGCGTGGGCTGGTGTGGCTGGCGAGGCACGGGTGGCGAAGGAGCTACTACGGCGTGCTGGCCTGGCGAATCGCTTGGCCGGTGTTTTTGTGAGGGCGGTGCGGGTGGCGGCACTAGTCGTCGCTGGCGGGCGTCGCTGCGCTGGCGCGAGCGTCGCACTAGCTGAGCAGCTGGGCCTCGCACTAGCTGAGCAGCCGGCCGTCGCACTAGCTGAGCAGCCGGCCGTCGCACTAGCTGAGCAGCCGGCCGTCGCACTACCTGGGGCCAGTTCAGGCGCGAACTGGTGCGACTTCGCTGCTGACGCGAACTGGTGCGACACTAGCCAAAGGGTGCAACAGTACTGCTCTGACCGCCGGCACCGTCTGCTTAGCACCAATGAGTACACTGTGCTCGAGCGTCTTCCACACCGCCAGCCCCGCCGCAGTCACGGCTCATGCCACCCGTTTGCCGGGGTCTGCCTGAAGTCCCCCACGCTCCTCCACTTCACCCCTGAGCCTCCCATCCCGGCGCTCACCCTTATCGGGCCTGCCTATTTGGGCACCCTCCATCTCGGTTGCCTCCCCACGTTCGATACGAGCAGCTGGCCAGTTGGAACCGCCATGGATCTCTTGGCACTGACACATTCCCCTCGCTCTCCGCGGTCCGGCTATACCCCGGACTTTGCAAAACGTCCCCGATGCCTGGCCATTTTTCGAGGGTCGGAAACTTGAATGCGGGGTCCGAGAGCCCAGGTTGCGGGTGGGGTTTTTGCAACTCCTGGCCAGCTTAAATACGAGCTGTCCCCTGCTATGTCCAGCCAGAGGAAGCCGGAGGACCCAGTTGTCAGCATCGCACCCGAATCACATACTTCTAGACCCCTAGAACAGCACTAGACTCCTAAGGCTAGACTTGAATCCAGCCGCACTCAGCTACATTTGACAGCAATGGACCCCAACAACTCCGAGTTGTCGTCGCTCGAAAAGCCCTCCGCCGTCCACCAGGAGGAAGTGGTGGCACAGCCAGAGGACTTTGACGACTTCGCCGACATCGACGAGGCCAAGCTCGTGCGCAAGATCGACTTGCGGCTTATCCCGCTCTTCACCGTGTTGTACCTCGTGTCGTTCCTTGACCGGGGCAGCATCGGCAACGCCAAAATCGAGGGCTTGGTCGAGAGCTTGGACCTCACCGGCGACCAGTACAACATTTGCTTGACGGTGTTCTTCATCTTCTACGCCGTGTTGGAGACCCCCTCCAACGCGCTTGTCAAGCGCTTGAATCCTAGATACTTCCTCTTGGGCGCCATGGCGCTCTGGTCGGTGGCCATGACGTGCATGGGCGTGGTGAAAAACTACCACCAGCTTCTCGCGTGCCGCTCGTTGCTCGGCATCTTCGAGGCGCCGCTTTTCCCCGGCATCTCGTTCATCTTGTCGATGTACTACAAGAAGAACGAGTTCTTGGTGAGAGAGGCCATTTTCTTCAGCGCCGCCTCGATCGCAGGGGCGTTTGCGGGGCTTCTCCTGGCCGGCTTGACCCAGATCGGCGACTCGGTCGGGTCGTTGGAGGGCCGCTGGCGCTGGATCATGATTGTGTTGGGACTTCTCTCGTTTGTGGTCACCCTCATTGCCCTCCCCATCTTCCCGGTGTACCCCGAAAAATGTTCTTTCTTGCTGGAACGAGAAAGACAGTTTGTGGTGTGGAGAGTGAAGCACGATACCAATCGCGACGGCCAGGCCATTGGCGACAACAAGACCAGAAACGCGTTCGACGATATTGTCCAGGTGGGCGACTTGGGCGAAGACCACTCCAACAGCGTCAAGTGGATCTGGGCCGTGTTTCTCGACTGGCAGCTGTGGGTGCAGCTTCTTCTCTACTTCGGCGTGTGCGTTCCCCTTTACGGCGTGGCTCTTTTCACTCCAAGTATCGTCAGTGGGTTGGGTTACTCGTCCACGAAGACCCAGCTCCTCACTGTGCCCGTGTACGGGGTGGCTGCCATCCTCAGTATCGCCCAGTCGGTGATTCTGAGCCGGGTCGGGCTCCGGTCTCCGTTCCTTTTGCTCAACTATCTCATGATGCTTGTGGGCTACATCATCTCCATAACCGGCGACCCGGTCAACCGCCCGGGCGTGATCTACGCCGGCTCTTTCATCATCGCGGCCGGCGTGTACACCGCGTTCCCGGTGGTGATTGTCTGGTTCTCCAACAACCTTGCCGGCTCTTATAAGCGTGCGGTGGGGATGGCGTTCCAGATCGGAGTCGGCAACTTGGCTGGCGCCATTTCCTCCAACATCTACCGCTCAAAGGACGCTCCCCACTATACCCTCGGACACGCGGTGGAAATCGGGTTTATCAGCATGGGTCTTGTGGCCATAGCGGTCCTTGTTCTAGGCTACACCTTGAGCAATTCTCGCAAAAAGAAGAGATTGGACAATGGCCAGTATGATCTGTATTCTGAGCAGCACCTCATCGACATGGGTGACAAGAGTCCTTATTTCTCCTATAGATTGTGAAATACTGTTATAGCGGGACACTGGTTGTCTCCATATAAACTTAGTCAGTATGTGTTTATGAATGTACCACGATAATTTTATGTTTTTTCGCAGTAAATGCAAAAAATGCGACAAATGTCAAAAAACCCCCAAAAAAATCGATCTCATCCCAAAAATCTAACACTTCAGTAAGTCACACTTGCAGCTATGTCATTCTCGTTTGGCTTCTCAAACGACGATATCGGTGACGACAGGGTCGAGGAAGCCACTCCAGCCACCCACTCTGAGCCACTAACGAACCCGTTGGATTCGGTGGACGCCACCGCCAAGCCAGAACTCCACGATCTATCACACCTCATCTCCACCCTCCAGAATGTCCGCTTGACTTTCGACAACTACACCACACCCGGTGGCAACGTGGTGTATCGCCGTGAGTTGTTTGACATCAAGCACCAGGTGATGACTGAGGATGCCGCCGAGAGCAGACTCTCCCATGATATTCTTCTTGACGGGAAGGACAACGGCACCGACTTGAAACGCAATGTCTACGAGGGCGGGTTCAAGAGCTGGGAATGCTCCTACGACGTCGTGGACAACTTGGCACAGCAGATATCCCAAGGGAAGTTGACGTACTCCAGATTCCTCGAACTAGGCTGTGGCACGGCTTTACCCAGCTGCTTCGTCCTTCATCACCTTTTCAGCAGTGCTGCAGCGCCAACGGGTCCCACCACCATTGTTTTGAGCGACTTCAACTACGAAGTGTTGCGGCTAGTCACCCTCCCCAACTTGCTTATACACTGGGCAGCCACTCTAGATCCCAAAGAGCTTTTCGAGCTCAGCAACGTTGACGGCCAGCCCTTAGAAAACTACGAAGTCCTTCTCACGCCCGCATTACTCCAACGCTTTGAGAACGAGTTACAGCTGCGTCAAGTCAGCCTCAAGTTCATCTCTGGCGGCTGGGGACGCCAGTTTCTCGATCTTGTCAATCAAACCGCCCAAATTGACTTTGTCATCAGCTCGGAAACCATCTACTCGCTCCAAACATTGCCGGTAGTGGCAGAAATTGCAATTGCCCTTGCCCAGCTGGGGGCCCTCGCTCTAATTGCTGCTAAAAACCTCTACTTCGGCGTGGGGGGCTCAGTCATTGAGTTCGTGTCGTATTTGCGGAAACGCGGAGTGCATGCCGAGGTGTCCGAAGTGGCAGCCCAGTTGAAAAGGTCAATTGTCATTGTGAAATCATAACACGTCATTTCGTATAGCATCAGCAAGCCTGTAAATACACAAGCCATCGAGCCATTCGTAACTTACGGAAAGGCATTTTTTACCTCTTCCCCGTCATAGCACCACCGGCGGGAGTTTTTCCCCGCCATCCGAGTTGGCCAATTGCCTGCCTCTCATATCTGTAGTGCTATTGTACGATATCTCCATTCGATGGGTGAAAATGGGGTGATTTATTTGCCCCGTGCACGACTCCATCTTCATGCTCACAAAATTTCACCAATAATCAATGTTCAATTTGTGATTGGGTTTATCTTTCATCTACAACTCTTGATAGATTCTATCTTAGCAATCGTTACTCCCACACTTTTAAGGTATGTACACGGCATAGCATGTGTCGCTGGGTCTCGTCCCCGGCTACTAATTCTATTGGCATTGACAAGTAAAAGGACTTTTTCTCAGCTTCTTCCCACTCGGGTTGAACAATTGATGTCTCAGTTGACACCTCAAACCACAGCCAATTTTCACTGGCTTGTCTCCAAACTTGGCAGGTTACTCGAGGAGCGGCCCTACAATACTCTTCCGTCTTGCTTGACTCGTTTCCTGGTTGTTTTCCCCGGTAACACTGCCTCATCGTCCTGTTATTTATATCCTTCCAGTTATTGGTAGAAAAGGTCGTCCGCGGCTCAAATTATCTGGGAAATTTTGCATGTTTTGTCCAATCATGTTTTACATGAACCTGGGTGAGAAAACACCCGGACATAAGCACGCCAAAATTTCCAGTGAAAAATTGGAATCATACGTTAATAACGACGGGGTTTGAAAAGTTTTCTCCTTCTTCTTCAGTCACTTACTTGTCAACTGTCTCTCCAAGTCCCTCGAGGCTCGTACTAACAGATCCAAGGTCATGTTTCGTCAATCTATTCAAAGACTTGCTGTTCGTCATCAGTCCTCCGTCGCTAAGACTGCTCCAAGAGCATTGTCTAACGCCTATGTTGGAAAATTAGATCAAAGATGGGAATCTTTGCCAAAAGAAGATCAAACCACTTTAATAGAAGAATTGAAGACTAGAATGGAATTGCCATGGCAAGAATTAACCGTCGCTGAAAAGAAGGCAGCTTACTACATCTCTTTTGGCGAATGGGGCCCAAGAAAGCCATTGTACGGTCCAGGTGACAAAAACAGAGTGTTCTGGGGTGTTGTCATTGGTTTGGCCGCTGGTTGTGGTCTCTTTGCTGGTGTCAGATCCTTGGCCGCTCCAGGTCCAGCCACCATGGACAGACAATGGCAAGAACAATCCGACGAATACTTGAAATCTAAGAACGCTAACCCATTCACCGGTTACTCTCAAATTCAATAATTGCAGTATTGCAACTTCAACTCTTTGATTTATTCCCATGATTTGTTGCGTTTCAAGATATCGACATGAATGAACCCGGACATAAACTTGAAAAATCTTGAAAATGAATAACTACTCAATCCCAGCATCTTAGAATTCTCAGTCGAATTCGTTTAAACTTTATATTCTATTCCTTATTTAAGCAATTATAAATCTACTATTGTCAAGCCGATTTACCGTTCTTGTTGGTTAATCTGTAGAAGTTATTGTTCATGGCTTGCAAAAGCGGCATAATTCGAAAATTTGTTCTACAAAGTATTGTCAATTATGGTCTAATGTATTGAAATGCAAAAAAAATGAATTGAAAGATGCAGTAAAATCATTGCTATACACTCTAGAAAAAAAAAGTAGAAATACATAAATCTAGCTCGTTCACTCGTCATCACTAGGTCCGAACTCACCTTCGAAAATGGTGGCACCAGCTTTTCTTCTGCTTTCGATGATTTGACACTCGGGCATCATTAAAACCATTTTAGCAGTTGGTCTGTCGAATGGACTTGGCTTCAACATCCTCTGTACTAACTTATCCAAATGGTTCGTATTGTAAACCAAGAAGTCGGGGGCTCCCTGGGGTATCAAGTCCTTAATGTCATCGATGGAAGGGTTTGTGTGAGTTCCTTGGAAGTACGGGTTCAAGTTGGATCCAGACGAAGGACGTTGTGGCTGTTGAAAAACTCCGTTGCCGCCGTTAGCGACCGCATTGCTGAACGACGAAGTCGACGATAATCCAATTGAGTTATAGGAGGTTAAAGAGGAAAAGTTTTGATGCTGCAAAAAGTCCAGAATATTGTCGCTCGACAATTTACCAGCATCGCTCAAGTCTCCACTTCTCAATTTTCTCCATGGCGTTCCGTTTTCTGGTAAAATAATATTTGCGGCAATTTCAAGAATGATGAGCCCAACACTAAATATATCAGCAAACGGAGTGTAGATTTTGTCGTTAATCAATTCAGGGGCGATATAGTTCCGGTCACCCTCCAAATCAAAATCTTTTTCCAAGATCGGCAACTTGGTAGCCAAACCAAAATCTCCAATTTTTAAAGACCCTTCAAAGGTAATGAATATGTTGGCAGGCTTCAAGTCTAAATGCAAGTAATTCTTCAGATGAATAAACTTCAAACCACTCAAAACTTCAATCAAAATTTTCCAAACTCTGAACTCGTCGAGTTTATAGTTCTTATTGTCCTCTAAAAAGTCATAAAGCGTGCCACCCTCACAGTACTCGGTCATTATATAGAAATAATGATCAAAGTCCCACGCCTCAATGAAATAGACGAGAAACTCCTTGCCCTCTTCTTGTTCTTGCATATTCAATTTCTCGTTATCCTTCACCGAGGTCAAGACCCTCAATGCCTCAATCTCTCTTGTAATAGCTTTGCGCTCTAACTTACCAAGCACCTGCTTTTTGGACCTTTTGATGGCAAACTTTTGGTCTTGAAACAAGCATTCGTAGGCAATAGAGAATTCTCCGGTACCGAGATACTTGATATTCTTCAATCCAAATTTGTCGATCAAATGAGCATCAGCTTTCACGTTCCCGTGTAAATCTGTTTTCTCATCGGCGTACTCTTTATGGCGATTATAAGCTTGATCAAACTTTGCGTTTGAACCGGTGAAACTGTTCACAATCGTCGATTGCGATGAATTGACTGAATCAAGTTGTGCCGGTATTGACGAGCTTTTATTCCCGAGCTTCATGTGAAAGCCATTGGTTGGTGTCGATGGTTCAAATGAGCTCATTGACCCGTTGTACTTGTGATTGAAAGATAATTTCAAGTTCGGATGCTTGTTGAATATTGAGCCTTTGGGAGGTGGGTTCTCCTTGTTCTCTCTCAGTTTTTGCAACAACTGTTGTCGTTTTTTGAAAGTCACCGGGGAGAAGTTCGCAGGCATTGAATGTGACTTCTTCACTGATTTTGTAGGAGTCTCGGGTATCACTTCATTGATTGGGTAGTCGAACTCTGAGCTCAAATCGATATCAAATTCCTGGGTAGTATTGAGCACGTTGGTGGTCTTATCAGAATTTGTTGAAGGTGGAGGAATTTTGAAAAAACTCAAGTTTTGGGTTGAGTCATTCATCGAGTTATTGTACTGAGATACGTTTCGACCAACCTCAATCGACATCTCCAGATTTTCTTCCACAGCGTGAGACGCAGATATGTATGAGTCGTCATGTGCCGACGATATTATGTTGCTCAAGCTCGAGTTTCTAATAGGATAGTTGCTCGTGATTGAGTTAGGTATAATATGACTCTGATTGGCACTGCTTGGATGGCTGATAGCCCCACTTGAGATGGTAGGCGGTGGTGCCGCGCCATTGAGCATCAACAAAGGGTTCTTCTTCATTGGAGTTTCGGGAGGGAACTTCCTTGTTTGTTCGGATTTACCTGACACCGAGTTCTTCTTTAGCAACCCTGACGATTTGAAGGCAGTTTGTAATGGCTTTACGAACTGGTAAGAAGATTTGTTGTTCAAATGTGGAACCTTTGAGTGGTCGCTGTGCGTGATTTCATTCTCCTTGTTATCATTGAAGGTTGAATTCCTTTCCGAGCTCTTGGTTCTTCTGTGAAGAGACATCATGTCAGCCTGTGTATCTTGATATATAACCAAAGGATCCCGACTAGCGAGATTATTGTTGGGAGCTGATGCTAGGGAAGAATCCGACAATTTTCTGTTCTTAGAAGGACTGTCATTATCATCTAATTCCATATCCAACTTGTCAAGGTTGTAGTACTCGAAGTTGTAGTTGTTCGCAATCGGAGAGGACCCGTTGCGGGAAGATGAAGAACGGTATGGACTCGAACGAGAGTTATCTATGACTGGACCGGCACCGTTATTCGCCATGATAGCGGTAGTAAATCTGTTATTTGTGGAAACGGTGCTAGGGGTGCTCTCATTGGTACTGTTTTGAATAGATGCGGTATTAGTCAAGTTGTTCAATGATCTCTTCCTTAACTTCGAGTGAACCGGCGCCAATTTTTGCGATCTTATGCTATGTCTCAAGTGAGACTTGGGAACATCTTCATTTTCCTTGTCATTGTTGAAAACATTACTGGACAATTTGGGACGAGGTGAGGAGGTTCTGTTTGGTGATATTATCGCCATTTTATCAGAATTTTTGAACATCTTGAAGCCCTTCAAGCCTAATTTGGAAGGTGAATATAGATTTGTCTGACCCTTTAGTTGCAGCTGCAGTTGTAGCTGGGCGTTCTTATCATCGTTCCTTATAGGGGAGGACGAAGTCGAGATGCTCAAACGGGGAGTTATATGATGCGGAATATTACCATTGGAGTAATAGAATTCTTTGGAGGTGACGATTTTTGATGATGACGGAGAAGGTGACTGGCTAATTAACTGGTGAGGCCTCTTGAATTTGTTGTTGTTGAAAGGGGTGGTGTTGATGCTATTGCTGACCGTAGCAGTGCTAGCTTTAGTGTTGTGAGACATGGGGCTTGATGCTTCAATTGGAGTCTGTTCTCTTGAGCGAGTTCTGCGTATTATGGAGGAGTCAATCTCGTTTAGGTCAATTATTTTGTCAATGTCATCGTGGTTGTGGTTTTGATGAGCAGAGCGGTTGCGGTCAATTGTGGGAGGGTTTGACTTATTATCGATCGATAAATTTAGGTATTTGGAAGATCTTTTTATTGATGACTGCTGAGAATGAGACTTTGTATCGTCAGAGACGGACGGTTCTTCGTTCTCGTCTCTTGATAGTTTCAAACGATGGTGAGCCGGTCTCAGTTTGAGAACTGTTATGGAACCGTAGTCGTTATCGTCATCAGTCATTTCCTCGTCATTATTGTAGTTGACCTTGTCGTTATCATTATCGCAGTCCGAATCGTAATTCAACCCGTCGTCCTCCAAGCAATCGTCGATGCTGTCGACCCCCAAGTATAGGTCTTGTTTCACGTTGAAAGGCGGCGACTTGTTTATTTTCTTTCTGTTGGCGGTCCCAACGTTTAACTCATCTTTGATATCATCAAGTATCAACGAATTGAAGGATCTTGAGAAATGATTGTTGGTGAAATAGTCCAACTTCGAATTGCTCGAGCTATTTATGAATGACAGGCGATTGTTGGGGTTCTTGCTCCGGCTCGACCGCTTGGGAGTCAAGCAATTTTTGGAAGCAGAAGACGTGGTGGACGCCGGTGAATGATGACAGTTTCCATGTTTCATTTTGTTTGGGGTTGAGCTCACGGGACTGGAGTTGGAGTTGGAAGCGGAAGAAACAGCACCCGCTGAAGCCGGCGGGCGCTGACCATTCATATTGAAAGCGAAGCTTGAGTAGGAGTTGAAGCAAGTAATTAGCAACAAGACCGTAACTAATTGAACTAAAAGTAAAAAGAAAAAGTAGGAATTAGACGCTGAAGCAGAATGAAATGAAGCGAAAACTAAAAAAAAAAAAATACTCCCACGATTAAAACTAAACTCCATTTCAAAAACAAACAAATCACTACGTGTTTTACACTAAATACTATTGTTAATGTTAGTCCCTTGAATCATCGCGTTGTTGACATCCCTGTGGAAATGTAAACACACGCGATTTGCACCCGTACATTCCCGTCTGCTCGAATGACCCCGTGAGTCATTTGTTTTTTTTGTTGGTTGGGGCGGGACTGTGGTGGTCACAAGAACACCCGTGCCTCGAACTTATCGGTTTTCCTACTGGGTCAGCAAAAGGGACGACCCACTAGTTTTCGCAGTTGGAGGATTATGCCGTTTTCTGGCTTACAAGGTGATGGGACGTGAGCTAGGAGGCGTCTTTCGAAGGTGTAATCTTAGTTCCTTAGATGAAGTCTGAAAGAGAGCGGCTGATACCAGCTGAGTTGGTGGGGTAACTCGAGTGGCACCTGTCAGATAGGCGTATTCGCAGCCTCGTGAGGACACCCCGAGACTCACGCGAGCTCAGACTGGCTCCAGTCATCTCGAGGCATGCTTCAAGGGCAGCAGGTGGAGGAGGCCTTATGCAATACGTGAGTGACAATCGCCGGTTCGGAGCTGTCACACACCCACCAGCAACTTCTCTAAGAGTTGGAGGACTGCCACGGTGTTGAGCTATTCCCTGCCTATGCCGCATGAGTCTCGTCGTCGCAAACAATGGAGTACGTTGACTATATGGTTTCGTTGTACTTTACAGTCTGCTTCAAACATCTGGGGTAAAGGGTTTACAGCCAATGGCGATGGCCTCATTTACAGCGGCGGGCTGCTTGTGTCTTCCTCCTGCAACTAATAAACCGGCCATATCGGCTCGTGTCGGCCCTCTTAGCACACAAACTTAGTTCGCAGCCACAAGGTTTGTTCACCGATAAACCCTTGTCCAATGCGGCACGTGTATTAATAAGATAGGCCGATGTGGGGCCACCCCTGCTACGGTGCCCCTCCAAAATTAGCCAACCAGCAAGCAGCCAAGAAGTGTCGCCGATAGAAAGGCGACCCCAAGAAAAAGCGGTCACCAATAAAACGCACCAACCACAGGCAGCGCGGAATAAAGCGGCCAAAAGCGGCCTAAATAGTACGGGCGTCAGACGAGAGCTGAGAGCATAATGGCGCCAGGTCGTGCGGTTACATTACTAATTGAGCCCCTCTTATTGGTGGGAATAAGCGGTGCGGTACTGGTTTTATGTGCCCACGCCACCATTGGCTACAGATTCAATCAGATTAGGCCGAGACAAATTCGTAAGTGATTCCTTTTTGGCAATGCCTCACCAATAATCAACCAAACTCGAAATTTACGATTTCTTTTTCACTGCAGGCTACGTTTTCATTCTTTATATCTTAAATATGCAAAATTTTTCGACCTGCTCCAGTTATCTCATTTAAGACTATGTTTTTATGATGTCCCCTAATCATACCAAGGAATCCGGTTGGATCCATCAACAATTACCAGCTTCTGGGCTAGGCTCTCCCACTGACAAACTTGCCAACGCATCCGAACCGAAATTTCCCAGAACGACAAAATCTCCTACTATGACAAAATCGCCACAACTTACGCCGAAAGCAGAACCAATAATCGCCACCATGTCCCCCGAGTCCGACTCAAGACCCAGCGATGCTGTCTCTCCAGGCAGACTCCCGTCATCCCCCGATGGAACCGGTCAACAATGTTCCAACTGTGGCACCACCAAAACTCCTCTCTGGAGAAGGGCCCCCGATGGAACCCTCATGTGCAACGCCTGTGGGCTCTACCTACGCTCTAACAACACTAATCGTCCCGTGAACTTGAAAAGACCGCCAAACACCATTGCTATCACCCGGGCTGAAGAAGGCAGCTGTAAGGGCGACGGTCGTTGTAACGGTACCGGTGGTTCTGCCGCTTGTCAAGGCTGCCCTGCTTTCAATAACCGAGTCGTGATCAAACAGGAAGCCAGCAACGAAAAGGAGTCTCCTGTGAAAATCGAAGGTTCCGATAAAATCTCCGATAATAGTGACGAAGACCCCATGGCAATAGCCTGCTTCAATTGTGGTAGCACCATCACTCCATTATGGAGGCGTGACGACGCAGGAAATACCATTTGCAACGCTTGTGGTTTGTATTATCGACTCCACGGCTCCCACAGGCCCATCAAAATGAAAAGAGCCATGATCAAAAGACGAAAAAGAAACCTCAACTTCTTCAAGAAGAGTGAAGGCTCTGAGCCCGACAAAAAACGGAAAAAGAAGGAAGAACCGGACCAACCAGAAGAAGAGTCCTCCAGCAACGTCCAACGACCAACTCCCTTCCGCCATGCATCTCCAAGTTATTCATTCTATCCTCCTTATTCTGGGGGTAGAATCCCCAACGGTCCGGGCCCAATGCCAGGTCCTCCTCCTCCCTATCTACAATATCGCGTTTCTCCGTTTCCTCAAGAAGCACAGTACATTCCGCATCCTCCTCCAGCTGCCCCCGCGCCCGTGTTCTCTTACGTTTATGCCGGCCAGCCTCCCTACCAACCACAAGCTCCTTACCCAGTACCAAAGGGTCAGTATGTGCCTAGTGGCCAACAGTATCATCAAGACTCCATAAGACTCCCCGCCATAAACGTGACACGTTCGCCCAACACCCTGCATATCCCTGGCGTAAGATCAAAAGATCATTCGCCTGCATTGCTTCCGCCTCTAGAGTCGGTAAGCCTGCTGAGAAGTCCCTCAGCACGACCTCTTGAAAGCACGAAAGATGCGTCAAAGAAAGCAAATAAGCCCTGTGCTTGTTGCAGTAATAAATCTTCCCCTGCCCCAGTCGCCATCGACTTCACTCTGACCTACAAGTCGAAGTCTAAACTAGCTCCTCGTGACGATGCTATAGACGACTCCGAAAGTGCATTGAAACAACACATCACTTCCAAGAAAGGTACAGGAAATAGCATGTCTATCGGTGGAATACTCAATAAGTAATAGAATATTTTTGGGCTGTTTCTGTAGTTCGACTAATATTGCAACAAAATATGGCTGCGTCGTTGGTAGGAAAAACGAAAGAAAAAAAAACCGTTATCTTCTCACGTGATCTTGTGCAATACGACTCTCCAAATAAAACTATGACAATCACCGCCAATGTAGCCAATTCACCAGCTTTTCTTCCTTAACCATGGCCGACGAGTTCGAAGTGGACCATTCGCTCACAAGAAAGCTAAAGGACATTGCTGCTGGGTTTGTTGGTGGGGCCACCCAGGTTCTCATTGGTCAGCCGGCGGACTTGGTCAAAATCAGATTACAGACTTCCAAAACTCCCACTACCTCGAGTCAAATTATAAAACAAGTACTTACAAATGAGGGTGCTTTAGCGTTTTATAAAGGGACTTTGCCGCCCCTTTTCGGTGTTGGTGCTTGTGTTTCGTTACAATTCTATGGGTTCCATGAGACAAAACGGCAAATCCTCAAATACACCGGCGAGAAAAACTTGAATTTATGGCCTCAGACTTACATAGCTGGTGCCGTGGCTGGGATTGTCAATACGCCAGTGACTTCACCAGTCGAACAACTCAGGATCTTGAGCCAAAGTTCCACGGGGAAAAGTGCAACTTTGAGAGAAACGGTGTCGAAAATATATGCCCAAGAGGGTGTCACTCGAGGAATTTACCGAGGCTTCAATATCACCTTATTGAGGGAAACTCAGGCTTACGGTGTCTGGTTTCTCACCTATGAGACTCTTATCAAGCAAATCCAGGAATACCACGGTTACAAGAGCAGAGAAGAAATTATAACGCCAGAATTGTTGGCCAGTGGGGCGCTCTCCGGGGTTGCTTTGTGGTTGAGTTCTTATCCGTTGGACGTGATCAAGTCCAACATCCAAAGCGATGGTTTTGGTGCTGATTCAAAGTATAACGGCAAGATCTGGTTCACCACGAAAAGTATATGGCAGGTCCATGGGTTCCGGGGTTTTTGGAAAGGTCTAGTGCCGTGCTTGCTCCGAGCAGTTCCATGCAGTGCTGGTACGTTTGCCTCTGTAGAGTTAGCATTAAGATTAATGGGTTGAATCATACTTTTTTTTGCAGTCTCCAATATACACTCATTTTGCATATTAGCTAATTTACAGACTGGTTGCTCTCGTTTTCCGAAGGAAAGACCCGGGTCGTGTATATGCCGAGACCCATTCTTAAGTGAAAAATTAGCCAATCGTAGCAAATGATTTTCAGTTTACGCATTTTTTATAGCCAATTCTTTTCTTTTTTCTTAAAGGAAGTTGATTTTTAAAATCATTTTTTTAACAAATCGTTTTGTTGTTGCTGAACTTATTTATTGAATCACTTCGTTCATTGATTTCATCATTCAAGGATCATTCCGATCACTTCCCCCGCATACATTCATACAACCCCACAAAATGATCAGCATAAGCAGAAGGTTCCCCGTCATGATGAAAAGCACTCCGTTGAGTGTTCGTCATTTCGGAGTTTCCGCCATCCTCCAAAAGCCAGCAGTGACTGCTGAAGACCTTGACCAACCAAACTACTTCAACACTGGTGGCTCTTCACAATCCGCTTGGCCCAAAGGTTTCAGAGCTCCAAAGCCTAAAACTTGGGAAGAAAGCGGTGAAAGTGCTTTATCAAAGGCAACAAAATTTTTCTTCCTTAATGAAATTGCCAGAGGGATGTACGTTTGTATGGAAATGTACTTCAGAGCCCCTTACACTATTTATTACCCATTTGAAAAAGGTCCAATTTCCCCCAGATTCAGAGGTGAACATGCATTAAGAAGATACCCAAGTGGTGAAGAAAGATGTATTGCATGCAAATTATGTGAAGCCATCTGTCCAGCACAGGCTATCACCATTGAAGCCGAAGAGAGAATCGACGGTAGCAGAAGAACTTACAAGTACGATATCGACATGACCAAGTGTATTTACTGTGGTTACTGCCAGGAGTCATGTCCAGTCGATGCGATTGTGGAAGGTCCTAACGTCGAGTACACCACCGAAACCAGAGAAGAGTTGTTGTACAACAAAGAGAAATTGTTGGAGAATGGTGACAAGTGGGAACAAGAATTGCAATACTGTATTGACGCTGATGCACCATACCGTTAATACAATATTTATTCCACTCTTTGGAAAGAGACAATCCAGATTATATTTATAGTTTCTTGCAATCTGGGCCTAGCGCTCATATAGTATTAATAAACAACATTGCATATCGACCAGATGAAAATAGAAGTGTGCATTTTCGGCAGAGCGGTACCTTTTTATAAACTGGCGGGCTGGAGAAGATAGGTTGGCATTTGACTAAATTTTAGATCAGGGCCGTGCAACAGCCATTGTAATTGGGTTAAGCTTCAGAGGAAAGAAAGGCTCCTCACCACCGAATACATAACTGGCCTATTTATAGCTGGGCCCCGACAGATACGATGAAGTGGAGGTCTCATGCCAGTAGCAGCAGGTGGTGGGGCCATTTCTCCCAACTCGGTTGCATTTGAAGCACTTACAGGACCCGGACATCTCATGATGTTCCGTCAGATATTTGGGGCAAAAACCAGCACGGTAATGTGGGACGGAGAAAGCAAAGAACTCCGTCGCAAGAGAGAAACAAGGGCCAATGACGTATTCAATTGGTCCCTCGGTAGTCTGTCGCCTGCCGTGACGAAAATGACCGCTTTCGAGTGGATCCAACACGACCACATACTCTCTTATAACATCCAGAGCCTAGCAGCAGCATGAACGGCGCATGCACGTTACGACAAGATACCAGGACATACCAACGGTGCAGACATGTTGCTGAGCGCTAAATGGGCCATTGTGGCCGAGGCACCAACAATCCCACCTCAATCATAGGCTATCGGGATCACAATAGATAGGCGTTCGTTGTCCGCATGTGCATGAGCGAAAGGCGCTGACAATACAAGCGGAACACAATTAATTTTATTGAGTCGGAAGATAGCCATGAGGCATCACAGCCAATAAGGTAAGCATTGTCGTATGCCGTGTTCTTCGGCAAAATTGAAAAATGGCATACTTGAAGCTTTGAGGTTTGGATAAGGAACAGACACGAAAAAAAAAAAAAAATCGAAATAGGAGTGAAATCAATTGGGTTTGTTGGTGCCACAATAATAAAAAAAAAAGCCCGCTAAATTTAGGCTGTTTCAAGCAGCTGAACCTAAAAATCGCCGAATCCAGCTCCCGTTGAGGCTGCCCCAGCACTCTAGTGGGTCGTACGTATTTCCGACTTCACCTGGATTCAAGAGAGTATGTTTCATGGGGTAATATATGTGATGGTCGTTCCTGCATCGGCCCTTGTTCGAACCAAATCAACAGCGGTTTACGCTTCTATCGAGAAATTAATAATACCAAAGAAGAAGTCCCCTTACATGTGTCCCGACACACAATGAGCAAAAAATTGAAATTATTTGTCAAGAAGCACGACGCCACTGACGATTAGTGTTTCGAGCTGGAATTGCCTAATGATACAAACTGGTATCTCTGATCCTGGAGCGGAAACAGCCAATCGCCAAATTATCAAAGGATCACGTTTTGTCTTGCTCCAGTTGCAGGGCCAGCCAGGCGTCACTAATAAGGATTGAGTTTATTTGCTGGCCCAGCCAGAAAAAAATAACAGGTTGTGCTCGGTCTATCCCCATTGCCTGCAGCGCCAGGAGAAATCTATACATGATTGACTACAAACGCCTACATTATCTTGCTGGGGCTCACATTTCAATCGTAGTTTTGTTGCCTGGTTGCACTTGACCACCAGCACTTTTTTCATTCTGGTGCGTTTCAACTGCTTAATTATAACTACTGGAATTTATTTTCCATTATTTTTGCCTTTTTTTTTTGTTTTATGCGACCATAGTTCTAATTTTAAATGATTTTTTTTTTTGTTAAAAAACTTACTTTAAAGTTATGTCCATCTTCATTTTTTTTTTCTTGAAATTGAATTCTAAAACAACAAAAAATTTATTTACTACTTTTACTGTTTTCCATTAATTTCACCCATTGCTGACAAATTCCTTCATTTCCTTCTTCTTTTCAAACGAAGGAGTATGTCATCCAATCCTTTTCTAATAAATCAGTCACCTGCCCCGTCTCCTGTTTCATCCTCATTTACTAATCACAAAGTCCCGAATCATAAATCGGGTTCGGCGTCTCCTTTAAATCCAAATTCTACTTCTCAGTTCAGACCTGGCTTGACCTCTCCCCTGCCTCTCAAGTATCTGTCTCCGCCTCCCAAAATGGCCTCCACCAGTTTTGCCCCACGACCTCCTCAATACTCGGCCCATTATTACTCAGACTCAAACGCGACCTCTTCAAGCTCCACCAAATCTTCTTCTCCCCCTTTGAACTATTCCCTCGCACCTGCAGCAACCACCCCAAGTAACGGCTACATTCAGCCCAATGATCCTTTGTTCGATTTACCTCAGCCGCCCCCGGTCGAGCCTGACATGATTGGGGGTTCGGTCAACTACTCTCCAAAACACTCCAGGAAGGCCAGCCTGCTTCTGACTACCCGAAACATCAACATGAAAGGGCTTCTGCTCAACTTGAGGTCTAGCGCCGATACGTCACCTTTACAAGGTGGCGACGACACTGACGCCGACGCGTTGGACCAGTGTCTGAGCTCTTCGCAGAGCTCTTCTAACACCGATTCATTGCCTTTCAATCGCCCTAGCGTGTCACGGAGAAAGACTTTGACACTTTCCATTCCCGCCGATGACAAGAAAACTGACTTGCCTTTGAAAACGCCCAATGTCAGCACCACCCCAGTACTCCCACCACAACTTAATTTACAACCACCGGTGCGGAGTCACACAACTCCTCAACTAAGCAACTTCAAATTCCCATTAGATCGCAGCGACGACTTCAACTACCAAATCAACAATCCTTTCCAGCTTGCTGAACGCCCTCCTGTCATTGACGACAACTTGCGTAGTCCGTTTGTCATCAACAACGACAACATGCGTGCTCAGAAACTTAATGGCGTTAGTCTTCAAGATATGGCCTCTCCTCTCAGGCGCCAGGCCTTAGAAGCACCTCATAATGTCATTCAACAACAGCATCCTTCGCATACCCCCAGAAACAAGGTTCCTGAAGAACTTCAGGAGCGAAGCCAGCTCAAGGCATATCCTGACGGCCCGGCCAATGTATTGAATGGGTCCATTTTCTTATATTCTGATCCCAGCATGAGTGATCTCCCTATTGACATCAACGAATTCGATTTGGTCATAAACGTTGCTAGAGAATGTGAAAATTTGCAAACTCTGTTCAAGTCATCTCCTGGTAGAGAATACATCTACATACCGTGGTCACATACTTCCTCAATTTCGAAAGAATTACCCAAAATCACAGATAAAATCAAACAGTTTGACGATTCCGACAACGGGCTCGCCACCAAAAGAAAAATCTTAGTTCACTGTCAATGTGGTGTGTCCCGGTCTGCCTGTGTAATTGTTGCATACTTTATGAAAAAATTCAACCTTAATGTTAATGAAGCTTACGAACTTCTCAAACTGGGAACTGATGATTCTAAACATCAAACAAATCAACAAATCAAATCCGATGGCTATTCCATTGATGCTTGTGATCGTATATGTCCCAACATGAGTTTAATTTTCGAACTTATGGAATTTGGTGACAGTTTGACGAATTGATGCTGAATAATTATATGATGTCTCCGTTTTCCCTTTTTTTTTTTCTTTTTTTCTTTTTTTTACTCTAAGATAGCACTTATCGGCTCCTATGTAAATAGAATAGATTAAACTTGGTGTATTACACTTGTAGACTTCATGACTCAATTCAAAGGATGCAAACGGCTTGGTCGTGTGTGGACACAATACACCACAAACAGAATGTGCAGCTTTTTCTAAAAAAAAAAATTCACACAAACAAAAGTACATAATACCTATCACTTTTACTTTCCCTTTTTACAAATAAACCCATATTATTTTCCGGCCTCCACTACAATTCATTCAAAACATTTGAATGCTATATTGCACTTTGTTTTCCTTACTTGGTGTATTCTAGCGCATTCTCGAATACATTAGCTTCCTATCAGAATGTCGAACAATCACTACAGCTCCAAACTGGGCAGTGGTGGTGGCCCTGGCAGAGACAGGAGCTTTCATGGAAGCAAATACGGAGGCAGCTCTAGTAGTGGTAATAGTGGAAGGAGGTACCCACCTAATTCTTCGGGAGGACTGACCCACGAAGGTTCCCTGCTTAATGGTTATAGCCGTCGAAATAACGAACCTACAAGCGTCAGCCGTGACTACTACGGCAGTTACCGTCAGTCTGGCGGCTACGGTGGCGATAGAAGTACATCCGGTGGCTACGGTGGTGATAGAAGTACGTCTGGCGGCTATGATAGAGGCTCTAGTATGGGCTACCGCAAAAGGTACGACAAATACGATTCTTATACTTCCAAATACCGCCCACAAGGCTCGTCATCGAGTTCTGGAAGTAGCAGGCCCAAGGACAAATACAAAGATTTCAGCAGAGGCTCCTCATACTCAACTGGAGGCCCATCATCCAACAGGTCCAGTTATGATAGTGCCGCCATACCCAGTTCCCTGATTGCCTTGAGTCGTCGTTCCTCGGTCTCTTCAGTTGCATCAAACACCTCATCCCCCGGCTATTCAGACGACAAAAGAAGAACTTCCCTGGCTGAGGACAAGCTGAGGTCACATTCAACCGCTCTGTACGATGATCGTGACCGAAGGAACAGTGCCAGACTGTCGATAGATGAGAGAAGACTGAGCAAGTTTACTGATCATTATTCAACAGATGAGGCCAAGCAGTCGGCCGAAAGACATCATTCATCATACGACCATTACTCTTCGGAAAAAGCTCACAAAGAAAAGGACTACGACAGAAGCCTTAGCTCAAGGGATAGGGAAAGGTCCACATATTCCACTGACCAGAATAGAAGGATGGAGAATGAAAGGAAAAGATCGTTATCGTCTGTGTCCAAGCCTCAGACAAAGCAGAAATCGCCAGTGGTCACCAATCCTAAACTTCTTCACTTGTTTGATGACTCGTATGATCCTAAAAATGAGTCTGAGCCTGTGCCTAAGGCTGAGGTTATAACGCAAAAGAGTTCATCATCAATACAATCTACTGACTCTGAGCAACAAATCAAGAAAGGCACTGATTTTAAGGATGCGCTTCCAGAAAATAAGCAGGAAGAAAATGCTGTTGATAAAGCTACAGCTGAATTCGAACCGGATAACGCCTCTTATCTTGGCTCAAATGAGAAGAAGGAACCAACTCGGGATGAGCTCCAGCTCGCTAACAAAGGAAAGACTTCGTTCGCAGAATATTTGAAAAACAGCAAAACCAAAGAAACGACATCGAATCAAAAGGATAGTAAAGACGATGCCGCGAGCAATGCGGATCAGAAGGCTGTGACAGTTGACGAGAATTATAATAAAGAACGAACAGACAAACCCGAGAGCAGCGATTCCGTCGCCGGTAAGCCTGCTGCAGATGTTCCTGATGCCAATAAAGATGATGGCGTCAACTCTGATACCGCTAAACGTGATGCAGTCGCGCCTGTTGCCGATAAGTCTGTCACCGAGGTCACGTCTCGTGACCAGGAGCACTCACCTGACTCTTCCGAGCCGGGAAAGAATGTCGAGCTTGACAAGGAAGCAGAAGCGCACTCGGATGAACCGCCCCTGTCAAACGAGGCCAGCGTATCAATACAAAGTGGAACTCAATCTTCCACATTATCGAACATTTCCGAGAAGCGTGCCCTTGCTGCCGATTCGTATTTCAAGAAAGAATATCGCAAATCACCTTCGATTCCCGTAAGTGAGGATGAAGAGGAAGATGAGGGACAAAGCGAGAATTTATCGGAAGCAGAAACTGTTGTCACAAATTCCCCTCCTAGAATCAAGCAAGGCAGAAAGTTGGTTCGCAAGAGAGACATGAACGAAGATGATGATCAGGATCACACGTTGAAACGCAAGTCCACGGCCGACAGCCATGGTGCTGCAAGACTGGAAAACCCCAGCGACAACGAAGTTGAAGATTCTAAAAAGAGCCCATTGAACGAGAAAACTGAGGAGAGAAAAGAGCCTCGAGCTTCTGAGCAAAAGCCCAAACCACATGGTTCCTACAAGATCAAACGTGATTCCAGTGGTCGGTCTTTACTTCAAAGAGCATGTAAGAAAGGTGACTTGAATGACGTCAAGAGATACATCAAGATGGGTGCCGATGCCAATGAAAGTGACTTTGGTGGCTTCACTTGTTTGCACGAGGCGGCGTTGGCTGGTCACACCGATGTGGTCAAATACTTGATTCGTCGTGGTGCTGACGTCAATAGACAGGCTAAAGAGGCTGGTGATTCTGAAACACCATTGATGGATGCCGCGGAAAACCAACACATTGACACCGTTAAAGTACTTTTGGATAATGGAGCTGACCCTCAGATTCATAATTCTGAGGGCTATACTGCTCTTACCAAAATGTATCATCTTCACGCAGAAGAAGAAGGCTATGAGGATATCATCAAGTTATTGGAGAATGCGGTTGGACCAAAAGTCGCGGCGTCCGTCAAGGCTTCCATTGCTAGCGGACCTGAAGAGATCATTGAAGATCCTTATGAAGATTACTTTGCAGACTTGTTGAAAAAGAAGAGCATGACCTCTACGATTTACAAGTATGTTGCACAAGGCTTGAAGGAAGCAGCAGCAAGCGATTTCTTATCACATGGATTTACGATACAGAGCAAGCCTGATATTTTGAATTTGGCTGCTAGATTTGGTCATGCGGAGCTAGTCGATATCTTATTGGGATTGAACCCTGGCTCCCATGACATCAATCAAAAGAACAAGGTTGGGCTTACTCCTCTTTTATCTTGTGTTGGGAGAGGGCACTATGACGTTGTGAAATTCCTTCTTTCCCGGGGTGCTGATCCAACCGTTCAAAGAGCCAAGGATGGATTAGATTGTGTGGAAATTGCTAAACATGCCGCTAAGTATGACCCTAGAGAAGTTGAGATTCTTCAAGGCAATAAGGTCGATACGCCAGTGCCTGAAAATCCAGTCCACACTGAAACGCGCCGCGTAATCAAGTCAGATTCAGTGTCATCAAGCGACAGTGAGGAAGTTGAGAGTGAGGGTGAGAGTGAGGGTGATATTCAAGCAGCTCCTCAACTCGAGGAAAATGCTAAAGACGTCGAGATGGAAGTGGATCATGCAGAAAACCTCAAAAAACGTCGGTCCTCTGTCTCTTCTGAGAAGACAGCTAAGAAATTAAAGAGAACCAAGTCTCGGGAAGTAGATTTCCCTGCTAAGCCACTGCATCCAAGCAGTGTATTCGCGAGAGAAGTGACACCAGAAATACCTGACGAGGTCAGAACAGCCAAGTCAAGAGAACAATCACAATCGCCTCCCAAGTTACAACACCCCAAGCCTTCTCAACTGCACCGTTCCAGTATGGACTCTGCGTATTCCTCTGAGAAAGAAATCTCAAGAAAGACTACTAACGGATCACCATCGCCTGCTCCCCTCACAAAGGCTCAGGAGGAACAGAAGAATAGGGCAGCAGAAGAGGCCAGAATTTGGCAGGAGAAAGTTGAGGCCAAGAAGAGAGCTAGAAAAGAATTTTTCATCAAGAATGAGAAAGAAAAAGAACGGAGGAAGAAAGAGGAAGAAGAAAAACGTATAGAGGATTTGAAGAGACAAGAACAACTCGAGAAAGAGAGAAAGATTAGGGAAGCGAAAGAAGCAGCCGAGGCTTCTCGGCATCTCGAAGCCAAAAAAGAAGAACTTAGTATCAAAAAGTGTATCGAGAATTATCCTGCTGGCTTGAGACATCTCAAGTTTGGAACAAGAAGGACTTCAGAAGAACTCGGCAAATACTTGCCCTTGTACACTTTCCAGATGCAAGAAGAGACATATGTTATTGATTTACAGATTTCTTTATTGACAGGCTTGACTATTGGTAAGTTGGAAAAGAAAGCCCAATTCAGCAACAAGATTGAGGTTGATTTGGGCAACAAGTCGAAGACTTGGCCTCTTTTCTATCCATTGGTTGGCGTTGATCCAGTCAATCCTTTGGTTGACCACACCGTTGATGGACACCCCAAGTTCAAAGTTTTGTTGCTTCACTTTGTGAAATTGTCGGAGATAAAAGTACTTCTCGATGCTGAGTACCCCGAGATTAGTGATCTTATCTGGAATCACAAACAAATTACACCGGTTGATTTGCAATCGTTAGTGCCTTTCAATGAGAAAGTGAATGTTCCTGTCGTCGATGTCGACAATGAAAGTGAGGTTCACGTCGATTTGGAAACGGTGCAGCAGTCCCATTTTGTACCTCCTCATCTTCGTCTGAGGCAGGACGCTTTGAAGACGATTTGGAGATCGAATACCCCAATTTGGTGACCGTCTTGCTCCGCGAGATGGCCTATGTATATTAGATGAAGTTTACGCTCTGTAATAGTAATAATTATGGTAAATAGTTTATAATTTTAATAATTTGATATTAGACTTTGAAGGGTAGAGCCTTCTACAAACTGCGAAAAAAAAAAAAAAGCATCTCATCAACAGACGTCATATCACAATCATGCTGGAATATATAAAGTATGTAACGGAAAGCTGGTAGCTTTGAGAAGCATGTACTAACTAGCAGAACATCACGGGCATCGCTATATGAGTCCGAGTCCGAACCTGACGGGGAAAGTGAGGAGTACGTGACTGCGGGCAACATTGAGTTTGACTTTGTTGAAGTTGAGACAAAAGAAGCCACTCCAGCCGATGAGCCAGCCCAAGAGGAGGAGTTCGACTTCCCGTTATTTGCTGCTCCAAGTGGCCCGGCCCCAGAGCTGGAGGAGCAGCGAGGCCGGTCTGGGGAAAGGGTGATGAAAGTGTCGCTTCGAGAACCGTCAGTGGAAGTGATCAAAAACGAAAGGCCAGCGGAGTACTATGTGGCCTCATACTCAGAACACCAGAAACTACAGTTTGCACAAGCTGCCGTCAGCGGAGAAGACGTCTACGAGCAAGTCAGGTTGTCGTATGCGGTAATCGATCCCAAGCCATGGAAATGTATCGACTTGCAAAAACACAATGAGGTGGTGGAAAGACAGTTGGCCATACAGAAGAAGCGAAGCCGGGAGCGGCCGGGCAAAAAGAAGCGGGAAGGAATTGTCAGTGGGCGTAAGCGGAATGAAGCCAGAAAGAAGCAGGAGAACAAGCTCAAACAGGTTCACAGGCAGGGTAAGCAGAAGCCAAAGTTCAAGCCAAAAGCAAAACCCAAGCCAAAATACAGAACAGAGTGAATGGTGCGATGGGAGCCGTGTTGAAGAAGGAGATGGAGGCGTGTTGAACAGTGGTGTGGATTATGGATCATGGTGAAATCTGGTTCCGAAGCTGGCAACAATCAGTAGCATATATGTACAATAGACACAAAGCAATGACACTCGAGAGTCATTGGACATTGCCAACAGCGTAAGCCAGTCAGCTTTTCTTGTAGACGGCGACAGTACCTCCCAGACCCGATTGTGGTGTGTTCTGCCACACCAGCTATATTAAGTTGGGTGTGAGTTTTTGAGGTGTTGAAAAATCGATATTTGATTTTGGCTTGCACCACGTCACAAACTATGCCCAACGAATTAGAGGACTTCGAGGCGTTTCTCGAGCCCGACTTCTCGCCTGCTCGCTTCGCCAATGACCTTCTCTTGGCCACCAACAACAGCGACGACACCCAGCTCGACTTGGTAACCCCGATCAAGAAGCTCAAGTTCGACATCAACGAATGTGACAAGCGAATGAAAGCCATCAGCGCTGACCACCACGACTCGCTCATTTCCCATTTCTCTCGCATCGAGGACACCCGTGAGGCCCTCAATGGACACATCAACCCGGCTCTTGCCAGGGCTAACACGTCTTTTGCCAGAATATCTGACAATGTGATTAAGCCTTACGACGAGGCCGTGAAAATGAACGACGCCATGAAAAAACTCCATGCCACCTCCACCATCCTCAGGGGGGCCGTTTACTTCTTGTTCTTGCTCCAGCAGCTCGAGGACACCGAAAAGGCGGACAACGTGGTGAGGACCGCCAAGTTACACCGACAAGTGGCTGATTTCTACGACTCGGAAAGAACCACGTTGTTGGGAGTGAAGTACGTCAGAGACTACAAAGCCATCCACACCGCCAAAACCACCAGTCTCGCCAACGAGCTTCTGGTGCTGATCTCGGAAGCATTGGGCCACCAGTCGTCGTTCGTCGCCTCGAATGGCTCGTTGCAGCAGAATCTCATAGCATTGTACGTGTTGGCAGAAAAAGACTTGTTTCAAGCCATCGACAAAGCCATTGGCAAGCAAACCCAGACCCTCCTTACCCAGTTGACGCGCTCGCTACAGTCTCCCCGCAACTACAACTCGGTCCTCAAAGAGGTGAAGGACGCTGGGGAGTCATTTGTGTTCAATTTAGACGCCATCTTGGAGGCATGCGATGTTCAACAGCACTCCGAGAAATTCGCCACTCTTTTGCAGGTGGTCAACGCCCATCTAAACGACTCCATACAGCTGACTCTTTGGACGGGGCTCTGCCTCAAATACAAGAAGAACATTGCTGCTACTATGGCCAGAGGCGGCCCCATAGCTAAGAACTTACGAGTGTATCATCAGGGCATTAAAAACTCCATCAATGAAATCTTTGACGGATCCAATAGAGACTTGCTTATTGACGCGGTCGACATAATAGCAACTGTGGCTAAATAGCTTGAATCGGATTGAAAGTAATTATATTTTATTGTATCTAAACAGTAATTGGGATTTTAAACGACAACTCTAGTCTTCAACTGCGTCAAGAACTCTCTGTAACCTGCCTCTGAGTGCGACTTGTCCTCGACCAAGCAGCTCAATGCCCATAATCTCAAGGCCATCAAGTCACGTTGTTGTGTGATTTCCATTGGTTCGTTGGACGAGCCTCCAATCACAACGTAAAGGTTCTTCCAGGTGATAGAGTCCTTCTGTTCTCTAATCTTACCAATGATTTGGTGGACTTTATAATTGAATTCAGACTGTTCAATCACTGGCAATTCAGTCTTACCGGTTGGAATATCGTACAAGTTGTTGGTGCCGAACAAGTCATTAACCAATTCTGGAACCACGTCACCAGAAACCCACAAGAACAACTCACTCGAGTTGTCAATTAAGTACAAGCCATAGTTTTCCCATGATTCTTTCGAGTTGTTGACAGGTTCCGGCAATAAAATGTCTGCGGTGGTGATAGTCTCTTCTTCGCCGGTTTCTTCATTGACTTTGGTAATTTGTTCAGGTAATCCGCATTCGTCCGGCATGTTGTGCAATGAATAAACACTTGGGTATATGTATTTGATCAAATGTGGAATTGGCAACGAGGCCAATTGATTCAATGCTGCTGCTCTGTGATCAGAAGGAACTCTTTCATTTCTCAAACCCAAGTGTTTGGTCAAAGAGAACAACAATAATGGTAACATCCTCAAGTTTGTGGAGATTTGCAATGGTGAAGATCCTGACACATTTCCTGCTACCAAATCTTTCTTGTAAACGCTCAAAATGTCAGTCACCGATTTGACAAGCAATTCTCTGGCATCTGGTAAAGAAGATGACAAAGCTTTCTCCACCGCTTTATGAGTAAAGTAGTTTGCAATAGCCAATTGGTCGGCAGAAGCGTATATGTCATCAAGTTTTGACGAAGTGGGGATGGCCAAATTCATCACTCTTATTCTTCTTTCCCCAAAACAAGTAGAATGTAAAACGGCAGCCTGGAAGAAAATGACCGGCTTGTTAATATTTTCTTCTATAGAGACCTCAATTGTGTAACTTTGATCTCTTGGGAATGAGGGGAAAGAACATAAGTCAGACGATCTGTTAAAGAAGTTACCAAAGAATGAGCTCATTCTGAGACCAGTAGAGCCTCTCACTCTCAACACAGCTTCCAAAGCAATGTCCATGGACAAATGTTCGCTGACTTCTCTTGATAATTTGGTGACATCTTCAGCCTTGGCACAGCTCCATGCAGGGTAATAGTGAGTTTGACCCGCGGTGAAGCGTGGCAAGTTTGACAATGTAGCAACATCTTGGTACTTAGTGGCAGTCAAAAACAAATCAACCGTGACCTGAACGGAGTTACAGTCAACGGCGAAACTTTTGTAAAATTTATCGGCAGCGGTCAATAAAGTTTGCGATTCTTTTTGCTTTCCACTTTGGGATTCGTCTCTCTGAGCCAATTTTCCTTCCCCGATGTTAGGTAAGGTAGCGGCGAAGCAGATCAATTTACCACCAATGCTAGAGATCATTTTGTGGCCAGCTTTCAAAGCTGGACCAAGAGCAAATTGGGTGTTAGCGGTGCCTTCAAAGTAAGTGGGGAAATCAACCAACAATTTTTCAATGGCGTTTCTGTTCTCTTCGAGGTTCACCAACAAACCTTCAGGAGAAGGTAAGAAAGGTTCGTCAATGTCAGAGACAATCATACATTCAATGCCTTCCAAACCTTCGTTGAAACGGAAGTAGTGCAAATTGGAGTCAACACCAATAAAAGCCACTCTAGTAGTTTTGTTTTGATTAGGAATCCGGTCCAAGCTTTCCAAAATGGTCCTGGTAATGGTGGAGGTCAACCCACTGGCCACAGCATCAGCGGAAACATCAATGATGAATGTGTAGACCACTGGCTGAGGAGCTCTGGCCATGTATTCTTTAGGAGCGATGAATTCAACCACCGAGTGATTCAATTCGACTCTTTCGAACTTGTTTCTTGGTGTGTGGCTAGCGTCGTAATCGAAAGCCGATGGGATGTCGTTCTGCAAATTACAGAAGTTACATCTCCATCTAGTGCCTTGTTCGGTCAAGGTGACGAATGGGTTGATGTAACCTCTGCAACGACGACATCTTGCAATGACGGTGTCTGATGTGACAGCAATGTTTTCGGAGTCGATGTGCAAATCATTGTAAGGTCTCACCACCAAGGCGAAAGGCAATTTGGATTTCTTCAACAAAGAGTAGTTGTTGGGTATCACATTCAAAGTGGAGCGGAAATAATCGGGGGCCCCGTTCAGGTCTTCGCTCGATGGCACAATGGCACTGTTGGGAGGCAAAATGAGAGGAGGTGGTGGTAACGACAAGTCGCTGATTGGAGGAGGCAACTCTCTCAAGAGGTCGGTACTGTACAATTGATTCAAAGGAGGTTGACCGTACGAGCCGCCAACAGCGCCCAATCCTGGAGCGCCCGTAGGAGCGCCTGCGGCCACGCCGGGAGTGGCACCGGGTGCACCGTATTGACCGCCGTATGGGGCGGCAGCGGCGGCCCCGTATTGCTGGTATGGATCATACGCTGGTTGTGCAGCTGGAGCCTGGGCTGGAGGGACGCCGGCCGGTTGAGAGTACTGGTAGGCGTCGGGCTGTGGCGCCACGTTCATGTTCTGGAACCCCTGGTTGAGCTGGTCCACTCCATAGGCCGGAGCAGCAGCCGCTTGAGGAGCAGCAGAATACTGGGGTTGTGGATATGCTCTTCTTCTACTTGACATCACGACAATTCGGGAGGAAGCTTTGACGGGGAATCGATCGAACCAAGCGACTGTACGGGTTCAATAAAGACAAGTGTATGTTCAAGTGCAGCGACTCCTGGCGCAAATTGTCAATTGGGAAGCTTGAAAAGTGGTGTTGTTTTGGTCGTTTTTCAGTTCTCGATCTCAGCGAAATACGTGGTCAGAGGGGTGCAGCTTTTTACGCGCGCGTGCCGCGCTGGCGTAATTCTGGGCACCGCCAACCTCAGCGGCCGGGCTCCATCAAATCCAGCTTTGGCGGGAAGCTATTATTCTGAAACTGGTGTGGTGTGTTTATTTGGTGGTGTTCGGTGGTTCTGATCATTTTCGTGCAACTCCGTGCTGTTTTGGAAGTGCAAGGCCATTTTCGTTTCCAGCACCGGTTGCACTGGCTGCACCAGCAGCATGGTTCCCCCGTCGAGTTTTGGGGCTTTTGACAGCAGTGGCAACCATTCATATTTAGACCAAGGCAAGGATGCAATTGTTGTTCTACGTATTACCTATAAACCATATACTTCGTAGTGTGGGGTTCTGACGACTCGGTTCGGTTCACAGACTCTGAAAAAGTTCATTAGAGCGTAGTTGAGTTCGCTTATCTCCTGGTCGTCGGTGAGCTTGACAATCTTGGCGATGTAAGCCTTCTGCTTTTCATCTTCATAAGTGTTGACATAGGTATAGACGTAGACGGGCTCGTTGAGTGGCACCTGTTGCACCAAAATCGGCAAGCTGATGTCCAAACAGTACTCATAAATAGTTTGGGTCATGATGCCTTGGACTCACGGAGAAGTGGATGGTGAGTTATGTTTTCGGCAATTTACGAATTATTTCAAATTGAACGTCAGAATTGGAAACCTTATACAGTTAAAAATAGACTTGAAAAAAGTTATGAGGGGCCACCGAAGAACCTTAATTTTTACATTTCAGGCTCCCACAACCTCCGCCTTCTGCACCTTTGGTCTGGCCAGCGGCTTTTGTCGTGCAGTAGCAGGAGGCATGTAATCCACCCCACTTGTCTCTGCCGTACTGATACGCACAAGAATAGCCCTTCCCACCACAATTATGTGCTGAACTGTAGCCCAAGAATTTACTGCATTCGCAGCACCCTAAACCAATACCTAATTGTCGGTTGTAACAAGTTTGATGGGCTCTTGGCTTCAACCGAAATGCTTCATCTGCGTCAGCTACCAGATCTTCTTCAGGTTCATACAATTCTGGCTTGGTGCTTTTAACCAAGAAGCTGCCGGTTGAATTGGCGAACACAAATATCGAATTGTCTTCAATCGTTAAACTGTTCACATGACCAACGTAAGTAAGATACTCATCGTCGCTTAAAACAGCCGGTCTCACGGCCTCAGAAGAGTTGGCGCCATTGTAGCTTAGCTGGAGTACCAGATACTTGCTGCTGTCGAATTGCAACCCACTAATTGAGTTCACGAAGAATAAAAGAACTAACCAAAGCATGTTCAAACGAGTCTGTGTTGGGCTCTTTTAAGCGAAGCGAACTATCTGTCTATTTATACTTCGGTATGCTGTCGATTTTTGGAGTCTCATGTAGGTGTAAATCGGCGCTGAAAGCTTAATTGCCGTTCACCAGTGGGCCTTTTCAATACACCTGCATTACGCTATCTTCAATTGTCTCATTGGTCAGTTCAATATCAACAAAGTGGAGATTCGGTACATTCTGATCAACGAGGCAAAGCTTATTCGGTCGTTGAAGGAGTGGGAAAGCTGTGCATAGGCCATACAGAAGAGGCTGCAAATTGGAAATTGTCTCAAGTCCTCGAGACACAAGCAGTTCGTAATTGCCCAACGATTCCCAGGTGGTGTCAACACCCTCGGCATTGACCTATGTATGTGCCCTTACATCTTCAATGACTATAGACAGGCTGTAGTGGGTACTTTTTGGTGTAGAAGCAAATCTATTGTCGTTTACTCAAGGCCTGGCGGTGCGTTCAGTTTCCAGCAAAGCTTCCAATCGTCTTTTACCCAAGCCCTGGTAGCTTGACTTCAGTCCTCAGCTGACAAGGCCACCCGACAACCGCCTACTTTCCTCTGTTCTCTTGACCAACCTTCCTATGGTGGCAGCCGTATTGGTGTACGGGTGGTGTTGCTCGGGATTCCCGCCTGAGCCCTGGCCTGCAGATAATCCTTGGGGCAAAATACGTCATACGAGTCTAGGCTGCCTGAATAAGAGTCGACGAAGACGACTGAAAGCGACAAAGTACAGCAAATTGAACGTGAACCACCAGGTGCAGCTTGGGGCCCCTCTGTGCCATATCCTGAACGTAAGTGAGCATTTATTCCTCAGCGGTTGCTGTATTCCGTTTTGTAGTGTGATGGCTGTGGCCGCTATCGCATATGATAAGCCTGCATACTGCGCCCAACATATAAAAGTACATAATTCGCCTCCTCCCCTAAAGGGTTTTTTCTTATCAGTTTTCTTCTTGAATACACCATGTTTAAGCCAGCGGTTGTCGCCATTTACATGGCCATTGCCACCGCGCTCGTTATCCCCAACCTCAATTTTTTCGGCCTGTTGAGCTCGCTTATTGAAGCCCCCTTGGAAGGCGTCAGACACGAATTGCAACAGCATTTTGAAGCTGAATCCCCTGAGAAGACAGTAGCCGAAAACTGGGCCCCAATTATTTCTCACGTGTCTGAGGACCAAGTCGAAAAGGACAGGTACATTGTTGTTTTCAAGTCCGGTATCACCCCTTCTCAAGTGACTCAGCATAAAGCATGGGTGTCTGCAGAACACGCCATGATGGCTGCCTCCTTGAAGGGCACCAGGGAAGGACATTGCGCCAGCAGACTTGGTGTGCAGTTCTTTGACGTTCACTCGGCCTTCTCGGGTTACTTTGGCTACTTCAACGAGGATATGCTCAACCTGATTAGAAAGACGGGCCTCGTTGAGTTCATCGAAAAGGACTCTATTGTGGAAGTCAACGAGTTCGATGTTCAGAAGGAAGTTACTTGGGCCTTGCTGAGAATCTCTCATCGTGACTTGACTCCCTCTACTGATTATTTGTATGACAATTTGGGTGGTGAAGGTGTCACCGCCTATGTTATCGATACCGGTATCAAAGTTGAACACCCTGAATTCGAGGGCCGTGCTTCCTGGGGCAATGCCGTTCCTTTCCCTCACTTGAAAATTGATGGCCATGGCCACGGTACCCACTGTGCCGGTATCATTGGCTCCAAGACTTATGGGGTTGCCAAGAATGTCGATCTTGTGGCCGTCAGTGTCTTGAACATGTTGGGCTCAGGTACTGTCTCTGACATCATCAAGGGTATTGAATTTGCCGTCAACGACCATAAGGAGAAAGTCAGCTCAAAGAAGAAGGGCTTCAAAGGTTCTGTTGTTAACATGTCGCTCGGCGGTGGTGTCTCTGATGCTTTGGATCTTGCTGCCAACGCTGGTACCAAGGCTGGATTGCACATTGCTGTTGCTGCCGGTAACGACGACCAAGATGCTTGTGAATTCTCTCCAGCTAGAGCCTCCGGCCCCATCTCGGTCGGGGCTTCGGACAATGCTGATGGAAAAGCTTCGTTCTCTAACTGGGGTAAGTGTGTTGATGTTTTCGCTCCAGGTGTTGATATTTTGTCTACTTTCACCTGGTCTGACACCACCTCAATGTCAGGTACTTCAATGGCCTCTCCTCATGTTGCTGGGTTGTTGGCTTACTTCTTGTCTTTGCAGCCAGACCTCGACTCCGAGTACTCTAGCGGTCTTTTGGAACCTTCTGACTTGAAGAAGAAGGTGATCAAATTCTCGACCAAGGGCGTTATCAAGGGCATCACCGATAAAGACACTCCTAACTTGTTTGTCTTCAACGGTGCTGGTGCCAACTTGACCGATTTCTGGTCCTTGTAAGTGCTTCACGTTATACAGTCTGATTTATGAATATACAAATTGATGTTACGAGATGTTTGTACCCTTCGTGGCTATGTGAGTCCTAGTAAATATAGTCAATATCATCAATGAGGTCGTCGTAGAAGCATTGAGCTCTCGAGTAACCGAATCTCTTCGCGTCGTTCCTGATACGCCATTCGCGTGGTATTGTCACTTTTCCGTGTATTTCCTCAGTGTAGTGGAGTTCTGAGATGTCATAGAAACCGACCCCCGTGCTTTGAGGTGAAATGTACGGATTGTGAAACTCGGCATCCTTTTCATAACCAAAGAGAAGGCTTTTTGCCTTTCTCAAAGTAGGAATTTTAGTTTGTTCAGACCAATTCGAGCTGTTTCTGGCTCGGTCTGTTGATGTGAAAGACAGAGATCTTCTCACTTTATCAGCTATCCTTTTAATGGGGCTTCTTGGGCGGCCATCGCTGGCTGCTGACTTGGAAGAACGTGGAAGGGTCACATTAAGCTTATCAAGTGAGCTTGGGCTTATTGATGTCACCAAAGACATTTTGAAAGAATGGTTCCTAAGGCAATGGTGTGTTTGTGTATTCATCAGGTATCGTACTTTTTGTGGAGTGGCTGCGAAATAGGTCTATGAAGCCGGGCAGGACGATAAGATTACAAGCAGACACCTTCTCCAGACATCAATACTACTACTGAGTTTGACTCTACAAGACATTCACGATGTTTGATGAAAGTACGTTTTTTGAGATTGGTTGTTGTTATTGGCACTTGCAGTTTTCTGATGGCATGTTTCAGTCGAATTTTGACTGATATATACGAAATTTGCGAAAAGCTTTTTTTTGCAGCTGGTTAATTTATGCGACGCTTGAAACTATAAGACTATGCACGTCTGGCGTATTGTTTCTTCTGAACAAGACGGCACCGTGACGATTGGTGCGAGACACTCTCGCAGTGTTCACATGGTTGAAGATTGGACAAAAGCTGCATCGAGACACCGGGAAAATTCTCACAAGTTTTCGGCGGTATTTCAGGCAGACACAATGTAAATGCTATATAAACGTAGAACGGTTCTTCCAAGCCGGGTATCTTGGACTTTTTGGGGTGAACAGGCATCGATTTTGTCGAGTCGAACAAAACGTCTCCTTTCTGTAGGAACCCGGCCAGGAGAATCTTTTTCCAGTTTCCTTCTTCTGCATAAGGGAACACCACCCTGGCCAAGACAATGCCACACACACTCGAAGGCCTGTACAGAATTTTGAAAGATTCCCCTTTTTCACTGCCTTTCACTGGAATTTCTTTGTTGTTCCAGATGCTCAGAAGGTACGATCTGAAATCAACCCCAGGAGAGTCGGAGTCCCAACTGGCGAAAGGGGCAACCACCAAGATCTTGCCGTCCTTACTGGCGAATCTGATCTGATTTAAAGCTTTTGGTGCCACTCCAGCATGTATTATGGCCGTGTCAAGCTTGTTGACCTTATTTTCAGCTGTTTCGTATTGTCCGATGAGTGAGTTCAACTGGCTTTTCAACGTCTTGATCTCTCTGAGTCGTTCTTTCCTTTCTTTCTTCTCTTTAGCCGTTTGGGGCTCTCCACTTTTCTTTTTCAATCTGATGAGCTTGGCGCCTTTTTTCTCGATAGCTTTCCTCTCTGCATCGATCTGACTCATGCTGCCGAGAAGCTCTTCCTTACTAGCGAGGAGCTCAGCCTGAGTTGCCTTATCATTTGTTATGTGGGTATCGACATACTCTCTGACGCTATCGGTGAGAACAGTGGGATGCATGTTGGGTGGGCCACCTTTCACAATGAAGTATATGTATTGGGGTTCGTCATTCAAAGCATTTCTGAGGAAACTATCTTGGAATTCATAAGGGACATGTCTGTACTTGGTGTATTCTTTTGTAGCAGGGATGACACCAACTCTCTCTCTTCGTTTGACTATTAGGGTGTCTAAGGATACGTACTCTTTTGCTGGCCTTTCTTTAGGGGGCTTCGTAGACTGGGCTTTATGGGCTTTCTTCTCTTCCTTTTTCTTCTTTTTCTCTTCTTCTTTCTCCTTCTTCTCTTCTTTCTCCTTCTTCTCCTCCTCCTTCTTTTCCTCCTTATGCTCAATGATCTTCTTCTCAGCCTCTAAGGCTGCCCCCACTATGAAAGCTTTGCCGATGTTCTTTAGCAATTTCTTATTATCGATCTTGAAACCCATGATGGAATCTATGACACAGGGTCTTCTATTCAAATTAACATTCCTTTCAGCGTTGAGGGGGTTGGGCCCATTATATTAGCTCATGACTGGCTCCGTAGTTGCTTGAATTGCATACTAATTAGGTAGTCATGTCGATCCACATAAATGGAAACAATAAGAGACGGTTGTAAATCTGCATTGGTGTTTAAACTCAGTAAACTTTGGCAACAAGAGATGATTTCTTAGCGAAATTTTCTTTCTTGCCTCCATAAGATGATTCCGATGGATCTTCTTGTAATTTTACCGAAAGGGCTGCCAACATTGGGAGCTCAACTCGTGAACTGCCTTCTTGAGTTGAGGTTGTTCCTCACTAACTTGGATCGAACTGACGCGAACAAGAATTTTTCTATTGTTCGCTTGTATTTTGTGACTACCTGCGATTTTGTTATGCATTCCATTAGACGAATTGGTTAATTTAACCACTACGCCCTGAAACATTGTCATCGCTCGGAAATACATGTCTCAAAGCTGAGGTGGCTGGCTAGAGGCTGGCTCGTCGAACCAGCTAATAGGGAAGAAGTAATACTACGATAAGAGTCGACTCAGCGGTTTTGCGGCGCATTGGCTGGATTGTTCACGACATGAAGCGCCCAACGTCTCAAAACCGCTCAATGCTTCAAGACGAGGTCTTAAATCCAAGCATCTCCACCAAGGGCTACCAGCAATAGTGCGTCTGTCAAACATGCCTGGAAAGACTGGGTCTTATGTTGCAAGTGGTCAAAACATCCATACACCAGACATTTTGGCCGGCGGCTCTAACATGTAAAACACAACCTGTAACCCGACCTCATCAAATTTTTCACTCAATCTTGAAAACCTTTCGAACCCTTCATTCAACCACAAGGAACCGCCAACATGTCTGCTGTCATCGGTATCACTTTCGGTAACACCTCTTCGTCCATCGCCGTTGCCGGCCAGGACGGAAAAGTTGACGTCATTGCCAACCCTGACGGTGACCGTGCCATCCCTTCGGTGTTATCCTACATCGGAGAAGATGAATATCACGGAGCCCAGGCCCAATCCCAGTTGATCAGAAACCCAAAGAACACCATCATCAACTTCAGAGACTTCATTGGTAAGAAGTTCGACGACGTGGATACTTCCGTGTCCAAAGTTGGTGCTCCAGCAATTAAAACTGAAGATGGTGGTATCGGTTACGAGATCACCAGAGCTGACGATAAAGTTGAAATCGTCACCGTTGAGGAGGCCACCAGAAGACACTTTGTTCAATTGAAACACGCCGCCACCGACTACATTGGTAAGGAAATCGAGAGCGTTGTTCTTACCGTGCCAACTGACTTCAGCGAACACCAAAGAGAAGCCATCGTGAGCAGTGCCAACGCTGCCGGTTTGAAAGTGCTTCAATTGATTAACGAACCATCTGCCGCCTTGTTGGCTCACTTGACTGCCGTGGAAGACAGGTTGTCTCAAGATAAACTTTACGTTGTTGCTGACTTCGGTGGCATTCGTTCTGACGCCGCCGTGGTCGCTGTCAGAGGTGGTGTTTTAACTATATTGGCCACCCACCACGAGAAAGGCTTGGGAGGTGACAAATTGGACGACGCCTTGAGCGAGTTCTTCGCCAAAGAATTCGAAAAGAAGAACCAAGTCAACCCAAGAAACAACGCCAGATCTTTGGCCAAATTGAAAGCCGAATCGATTGTGGTGAAGAAAACTTTGTCTAACGTTAACACCTCCTCCTGTTCCATCGAATCCTTGGCCGACGGTTTGGATTTCCTCACTTCCATCAACAGATTAAGATACGAATTGACCGCTAAGAACGTGTTGTCCAGCTTGACTGGCTTCGTTGAAAAAGCAGTGTCCAAGGCCAACTTGGAGACCTTGGACATCGACGAAGTGTTGTTGGTTGGTGGTACCTCACACACTCCTAAATTGGCCACCAACATCTCGTACCTTTTCCCAGAGTCGACCAACGTTGTTTCTCCATCCACCGACGCTAAGGCCGTCAACCCATCTGAATTGGTTTCTCGTGGTGCCGCTTTGCAGGCCTCGTTGATCGAATCGTTCGACGACGACGAAATCAAGGAATCTTTGCAGCCGGTGGTTGTCAACACCCAACACATCGCCAAGCCAATTGGTATCAAGGATGCCGAGGGCAACTTCGTCCCCATCTTGGTGGCCGAGACCGCTTACCCTATCAAGAGATCAGTGGAAGTCACCAACGGGGAATCTTCTTCTGTGTCCATTGAATTGTACGAAGGTAAGAGAAGCGTCAAGGAAACCGTGATTGAGCCAGAAAACGACTCAGAGGACTCCGACGACGACTCCGACGAAGAACCAGAAATTGTCAAGGAGGTGGTTTACGTGCCCGGTGATTTGTTGGCCGAATTGACTTTGAAAGACTTGCAGCCAAACAGCCAGTTAGAAGTCATTGTCAACATCACCCAGAACGGTACTTTGCATGTCTCTGGTAGGGAATTGAAGCCAGGTTCTGTAGCTGTCAAGGGTGAGCTCACTGCTAACTGAAATCAATAGAAAAGATATATATTATTTAATACAATAGAGTACTTTTGCTTGTCGCTCGTACAATCGTATATACATTCGCATTCAATTGCTTGTTTTTTTTTTCTCTATGGTGCTAGCTTGATAGATGTTGATTCGCATTGGAGCATTTTGTAAATTACACCTCATAAGCTTTTTCCTGGCTGTCCAAAAACACTCATCTGTCCAGACCCACATGCACCATGGGCAAGAAGAAGCAGGAGATGTCTCAGATATACAATTCGTCCAACAATGAGTTCATTTTCGGCGAGCTGGGCGGCAAAGGCAAGCATCTTTCGTCGTTTCTCAAGAACTTGTCATTAACGGGCACGTCCATGACTTCTTCGTCCAGCAAAAGCAGCGCTCGTTCAGACATCCATGAGGCCAACAGCAACATCTACGGGAACTTGGGCTACGGGATGGCCCTGCCCAAGGGCAATAGCGGGTCTATTTTGGCAGAAGGAACCAAGACCCCTTCGCCAGCCCCACGCGCCGTGTCGGGCCCAGTTGGCGCCTCGTTTTCACATTTGGGTGGGACCCCGCCGCCTGAAGAGCCCCGGCGTAGCTCGCGCCGGCTGCACACCTACACGCGGAACAAGTATGCCGACTTGGACGACGACTGGGACGCCGATTTGGACGACGTCGTGCCCGTGGGCCGCCCGGGCGGGGCCACCGCTCGCAACGCCAGCGGCGGCATTGGCTCTGGGCCGGTGGCGGCGCCAGTATTGGACTCATTCCACCCCGAGTTCGCCATGCCCATCGACAGTCTGTCGGCCAAGGAGTCCATGGACGCGGAAGACATCCAGATCAAGGCCGAGATCAGCCAGTTGAACCAGCTCAACTCAAAGTACACCAAGTTCAGAAGAGTTCTCATCGGGGACACCAGCATAAACATCCAGGAGCTTCGCAAGTTGTCGTGGAACGGCATACCTCCCGAGTTTAGAGCTATTGCATGGCAGATGTTGTTGGGATACTTGCCTACAAACAAGGCAAGACAGGCGCTGACCCTTAAAAGGAAACGGCAAGAATACTACGATGGGCTAGAAGCAGTCAACTCTTTGGAAGAGGCTGAGTCAAACGCTGCTGCCACTAAGGACAAGCAGCTCTATCATCAGATCAAGATCGATGTGAAGCGGACCAATCCTCTGATCAAGTTGTACTCGTACGAAAAGACCCAAAGCTCGCTACGCAACATCTTGTACCTTTGGGCGTTGAGGCATCCGGCCAGTGGGTACGTGCAAGGAATTAACGATTTGGCCACTCCTTTTTTCCAAATCTTTCTCGGCAATTACATTTGGCAGCTACAAAGAAGCCGCTCTGGCAGCGACAAAGAAGATGAACTTCTATTCATCCCAGGGCTTTTGGATCCGCTGGACCCAAAGGAACAGAAGTTGATGCAAGATCCAAAGTTGATGAGCATATCGTTGGAGAACTTCGATCCTGCCCGGCTTCCATCTCGGGTGGCGTCTACAATCGAGGCCGACACCTATTGGTGTCTTTCGCGGCTTTTGGAGAACATCACCGACAACTACATCCATGAGCAGCCGGGTATTATACGACAGGTGGAGGAGCTACGGAATCTCATTTCCAAGATTGACCTTGAGCTTTTGCAGCACTTTGAACAAGAGGGCATCGAGTTCATCCAGTTTGCGTTCCGGTGGATGAACTGTTTGCTCATGAGAGAGCTTTCGGTCAACCTCATCATCCGGATGTGGGACACCTACCTCAGCGAGAGCCCGCTAGGGTTCAATAATTTCCACGTGTATGTGTGTGCTGCGTTTTTGATCAAGTTCAGCCAGACATTGAAGGAGAAAGATTTCCAGGAGACCCTTCTTTTTTTGCAGAACCCGCCCACCGAGCACTGGAAAGAGAAGGACGTGGAGTTGATGCTCAGCGAGGCGTTCATCTGGCAGTCGTTGTACAAGGACGCCAGCGCCCACTTGAGATAAACGGCATATGAAGTAGATGCTTCAGACAGGTTTAGTAATGCCACCGAGCCACACATAGTGAATGGGCATGTTTGCACAAAATACGAGCGCACATGAATAAGCACACACAGTAGGCAAGGACTCAGTCGAGTTGACGTGTAGTACCAGCTCGTGAACCCTGGTGTACTAATGAGCGAGGTAAAATTGATTGCGAAACGAGTCAGCTAATTGGGGCGAGTCGCAGTCCCAATCCGGAGTCAGTGAAATTTCTCATAACGAGGACCCGATTTATTAATAATCTATTAGATTGCATTCGAAGTTTGAATCTTTTTAATACGGCCCATTCGGAGGTTTTTCAGAGTTCTGGCTTTTTCCAAACACTAGCGTTTTCCAGACCAACATTGGTGCTGAGGTAATTTGGACAACCCGAGCCCACTAAATTCAACTTTATTGCTGCAACGTGCCACCATGACATCGAAACCGGCCGGAAGAACGATTCTTGCGTCCACCATTGCCAAACCCTACACCGAGGAGATCACCAAACAGGTGCAGGCGCTCCCGTTCAAGCCGGTGTTGGTGGGGCTTCTTGCCAACGACGACCCGGCTGCCGAGATGTACGCCAACTGGACCGGCAAGACGTGCGAGCTGCTTGGGTTCAGCTACAAGTTGCAGAAGGTCGACAAGAACGAGTTGGAGAGCAGGCTCATCAAGGCCAACCGCGACGACCAGGTCAACGGGATCATGGTGTACTTCCCCGTGTTTGGCGACAACCAGGACCAGTACCTCCAGCAGCTCATCTCGCCCGAGAAAGACGTGGAGGGCTTGAACTTCTTGTACTACAAGAACTTGTACCACAACGTGCGGTTCTTGGACCCGCCACACAACTTGCAGAAGTCGATCTTGCCGTGCACGCCGTTGGCCATGGTCAAGATCTTGGAGTACTTGGGAGTGTACAACAAGATCTTGCACTACGGCAACCGGTTGTACGGCAAGAAGGTGTTGGTGGTGAACCGGTCCGAGATCGTGGGCCGGCCGTTGGCGGCGCTTTTGGCCAACGACGGCGCCACCGTGTACTCGGTGGACGTCCACAACGTGCAGCAGTTCACCCGGGGCGACGACTTGCTGGAGCAGCGGCACCGGGTCATCGACTTGGACCTGTCCCACACGGTGGAGTCGCTCGCGCCCCAGTGCGACGTCATCATCACGGGGGTGCCCTCGGACAACTACAAGTTCCCGGTGGAGCACGTGCGCAACGGCGCCGTCGTGATCAACTTCTCCAGCAGCAAGAACTTCGACGAGGCGGTCAAGGCGAAGGCCGGGTTGTACGTTCCCTCCATCGGCAAGGTGACGATCGCGATGTTGTTGCGCAACTTGCTCCGGTTGGTGCACAACCGGCAGGCGGGGCAGGCCGACGCCTAGCTGACAGCCACGTCCCATTGGCGTTTGGCCGTCTTCCTGGTGCATCGCTTGGGTATATGGGGCGCACTTGAGCCCGGGGCGCATTCCATCCTCGCTATGTACGGATGTCACGAGTCAAAATTTTCATGACTCCTCCCTCAAATACACATCTAGCTGGTAATGGCACAAGACAACAGGACGCACGTGGACGCGTTGGCGGTGACCGAGTCGTTGGGGTTCCAGACGTACCGCAAGGACACGCGGCGGCCATGGACCAAAGCGGAGGACGAGCGGCTCACGGGCGCGATCCGGGACCGCTTCCCCCAGCAGCTCCATCGGCTCCTGCCCGAGCTCGTGAAGTGGGAAGAAGTGGCGGCACGCGTGTCGCCCGAGGGCCACCGCAAGCCCAAGGACTGCCGCAAGCGGTGGTGCAACTCGCTCAGCCCGCACTTGCGCCGGGGGCGGTGGCTGCCCGAGGAAGACCAGTTGTTGATCAAAGCATACCAGCAGCACGGCCCGCTGTGGCAGCAGGTGCTGGCGGCCATCGCCGGCCGCACCGACGACCAGTGTGCCAAGCGGTACCTCGAGGTGTTGGATCCGAGTCTCAAGGACCGGTTGCAGCCGTGGAGCTCCGACGAGGACTTGCGCTTGATTCGCCAAATCAACCGCCACGGCACCCGCTGGCGCACCATCTCGGGCGACATGCCGGGGCGGCCCGCGTTGACCTGCCGCAACCGCTGGCGTAAGTTGGTCACCGACGTGGTCCGCGGCAAGGCCGAGCCGCTGGTGGTGAAAGAGGTCGAGCTTTTGGCCAACGGCACCGTCGACGAGAAAGTGCTCCAGACTTTGGGGCAGGTGAAGAAGAACCCGGCCCGGCCCGGGCAAGAGGCGGGCGCCCTGTCCGCCGCCAGCTCGGGCTCGCCGGCGCCGCGGCCGCTGGCCATCACGCGGCCGGTCAGCAGCGACATCGAGTGGCGGTACACGCTCTCGGGCGAGCCACCGGCCGGGTACACTGGGCCGGCCGAGCTCTTTGGGTCGCCCGGCGGGCACATCGGCAGCCAGAGCCTCGTGCACCAGCTCATCGACTACGCCAAGCGCCAGGGACTCGACATCACCGTGCACCAGCACATCCACCACCACTACTCGCCGCGGGCGGAACCGGGCAGCCCGGCGCAGCAGCAGCTGCCGCCGGCGTACGGGCCCGAGGACGGCCTGATGGCACGGTACCAGCATTTCAACTACCTCCCGCCGTTGATGGAGGTGCCCAAACTCAACTCGTCAGCGTCGTCGCCGTCCTCCAGCGGCCACACGCACCACCACCACCATCACCACCATCATTACAAGGACAAGAAGGACGAGGCCAGCAAAGGCCTGGACATCGCCAAGTTGTTGAACCGCGACGATGATAAGAAGGACAAGAACCTGCTCACCCCGTTGACCCAGGCGGTGCAGCTCGCGGTGGCGGCCGAGGCCAAGGGCGGCACCAAGCGGGCCGCCGAGGACCCCGTGCCGGCCAAGCGGGCTCGGCTCGAAGAGGACGACGATGACATCGAGGAGGGGGTCGATTTCTGGGAAACCATGCGCAACTTGACCGACTTGGGCCAACCGGCAACGCCGCAGCCGTCGCTTACGTTGGCGCCAGAACTGGCGGGCAAGCCGGTATCGCAGCACCACCCGTTGCACTACGGCCTGCCGCCGGCCGAGGACGCCGAGGAGGAGGCGCTCCGCACCTACGGCTTGTTCTACAACGTGTACACCAAGGAGGGCCTGGTGAACCCAGAGTCCCAGCAGCTGTACGACGGGCTCCCCAACTCGTTTGGCATGATCCCGTTCAATCCGTCCTAACCCTTACGAATGATGAAACCAGTAGAAATCAATAGCCCAACACTAGAAATGTTCAATAGTCCCCGATGTTTTGTAGTTTACCCGGTTCAAAAACTAGCCGATCTGATGAAGCCCAGGAGCCGAGCAAGGCCGCGTGAACTAACATTTGCTCCCAGAACGGCCCCACAGGCAAGTTCAACGGGGAGCCTAGCCATTGAGAAGAAGCATCACAGCTGCAAGAAGGCCAGAAGATGAGAATCGGGACCAGTTCCAGAACAACTGGCTGCCACAGCAATTCCAAGCACCGGATCAAGACAGTCATAGGCCACTGAGCAAGATGCTCACTAAACAACGAGCTCACTAAGCAATGATCACACTAGGCAGGACGTCACTCACAGGAGAAGCCGGGCAGAGCGCATGGACCTGCCTCCATCCCAAAGGCATATGCTGTCCTTGGGAGATCGGGCGGCGCAGGTACCAGGAGCTGCAAAAACATGACAATAGGCTTGCGCATGGGTTGCTAAACTTAGAACGGCCAGCACCGCAGCCTTCAAGCCTCCAAATTGGCACCCGATTCTCACGAAAAAGCTCGTCTCTGGCCCCTGCCTCCGTCTACTGCCAGACACTCCCGGGTACCTGCTGGACCAAAGCATTCTGAGCTTGCGAGCCAAATGTTTCCCAGTTAGTTGAGGTCAGACATTGAATCATTCTTTTTTGCACCCGCGCCTCGGAAAAACGTCAAATCGACCACCTCAAATCCAAATCAAAAAATCCAAATAAAATCAAACGCGAACCACCATCTCCTTTTAAAGCCACCCCGTGGGCCAATTCTGCCAGTACATTTCGCCAGCGCATCGCCAGCACCCACCAGCATTGTGGCCAGCATCTGCGTATTGACCTCTCGCGACTTCTGCATCGTGCCAGCGACCTATCTCCGTGCATCCCCGTCGCCCGGTCCATGTCCAATACATCCGCGTACCCGCCGGGAGCCGGCGTCTACGTGGGGCCAGCCGGCCTGAGCGCGGGCCTACGTCGGTCCAGCGGCAGCACCGGCATCAGCACGCTCGCCGGCTCCGGCACCGTGGGCTTGGCTGGGCCCAGCCACCCCGGCTTGCACGACCCGACCCTAGCCAACCACACCGGCAACCACGCCGGCGCCAACGGACACGTGTCGGCGAAACAGCACTACGTGCGGCTCATCAGCAAGGAGTTTCGCAGCCTCCAGCTCGACGAGGACCTCAGGTCCAAGTCGGTGTTTGATCTCATCGACTACTGCGAGCTCCTCTACGAGAAGCTGTCGGCGCTCCCCAACACCGAGGAGGGACTCAAAACCTACATCAAGGGCTACCTCATCTTCAACTACTTCGTCAACAGCTTCATCATGGTGCATTTCCTGGGGTTCGACCAGTTCATAGCCTCCAACGAGCCCGACTTCATCATCTACCTCAACATCTTTGCCTTCTACAACACCAACGACATCATCCGCAACGACTCGTACGTGGTGCCACTCGCGTCGTTGCGCGAGTGGGTGCTCGAGTACCTCAGCTCCAAGAACTTGCTCAGCTTCGACGTCAAGGAGTTGTACGACTGGCTCTACGACTACGTCGACTACTTGAAGCAGCGGGACCGCGACCACTCCAGCAACAACACCTCGGCGCTCCTCAACGCAGACGACGCCCACAGCGACGACAGTATCAGCTTCACGGCACCAGACGAGTTTGAGTTCGAGGCCCGCTACCCGTCGCTCAGCGAACAGCTCCCGCCGACCGAAAGCCCGCCCTCGGCGCCCGCAGACAGCCCGCCCGAGCTGCCGCCGCCCGTGCCGCCACACACCGTCCACACCCTTACGGGCCCGCCTCTAGCCACGCCGTACCCGATCAAGGGCCTTGAGGTCGAAGCCACGCCGTACCCGCTCTCGTCCTCGGCCGACAACCTCGTGTTTGAGCTGCAAATCGAGTCGCCCTCTCCAGCACCTCCACCAGCACCGCAAGTGGCCGCTCCGGCCCCACCGTCGCCCGACTCCCGGGCCCGGGCCCGCGCCAGGCCGCCGGCTCCGTTGCCCAGCTTGTCGCTCGGTGGCTTCCCGCACCAACCCTACCTTCAACAGCATATTGTTCAGCCCCACAGTCAGACGCTGATCCCGTACCAACAGGCCATGCCTCTCCACCTGTCACAACCCAATTTGCATGCCGGTTACATGGGCCCCATGTACCAGCCGCCCCAGCCGCAACCAGTCCAGTCGCAGCCGGTTCCCCACGCCCACTTGACCCACCAGCCGGGCCACCAACCATCCCACCATCTGGGCCACCATCTGTCCCGTTCCCACAAGTTGCATTTTCTCCAAGAGTACGCAGTATGCGGCCTCAAGAACTTCGGCTCCTCGTGCTACATCAACTCCACCATCCAGGTGCTTTTCGGCATCCAGCAGTTGAAGCACATCTTCGCCAACTCCGAGTATCACAAGTACGTCAAGGATCCCAAGTTTGTGCGCCTTATGAGAATGCTGCAAAACGCCCGGGACTGCCATCTTCTCTCTGAGGCAATCTCGGGACTTCTCAAGACTTTCACCATGCACGGAGGCTCGTCGATTGCGCCCACCAAATTTCTCAGGGTCGCTGCTTCACTTAAACCCGACTTCAACATTCCCAATGAGCAACAGGACGCCCAGGAGTTTCTTCTTTTTGTGCTAGAGAGACTACACGAGGAGTTGTCCTACAAATACTTGGACCAGTCCATAGATATCCCCATGGTGGAACAATACGTGGCCAAATGGAATATCAACATTAACGCTAAGGATAGAACCGAGTACTTGAACTGGTATCAGTCGCTCATTAAAAATGAGGGCAATTCGCCGATCAACGAGTTGTTTCAGGGTCATTTACAGAACAAGCTCATCTGTAACAAATGTGGCTATGAAAGTATCAACTACTCACCATTCACCATCTTGTCATTACCGATCCCCAGCAACAATCCATACCAGATTGTCGACTTGGCGGACTGCTTGAGATACTATACCCAGGACGAGGTGTTGACCGGTGACAATGCCTGGAACTGTCCCAAGTGTAACAAGGCCCAGGCAGAGCCCCCTCGTGGCAGTGCCCTCGAAAACCATCCCGTGTTCACTCCCAAGCGGAGTGGGATTTTCCGGCTAGCCAAAAGAAGTCGGTCTCCGAGCAAGAAGCCGGCCACCGGGACCCCTGCACAAGCTGCCAGCACGTCAAACACGTCTATATCGACAAAGACATTGATGTTCATCAAGCTCCCGCAGATATTGTTGATTCACTTGTCTCGGTTTTCATTCAACTTGACCGACAAATTGGACACCGTGATCAAGTACCCGCTCGAGTTGAAGTTCAACAACAATTCGAACCACATCAACCACGAGATTCTGTACAAGTTGGTGGGCATCATCAACCACTACGGCAACTTGAAAAGCGGCCACTATACCTCGTTGGTGAACAAGTCCAATGTGAACCAGGGCCTGGGAAAGAACACCGACAACTTGCGCCATCCATACTGGTGTTTGTTTGACGACGACATGGTGAAGCCCAACATTGCCCATGGCAGCTTGGGTCTGCACGGCCAGCTCAGTTCTAGAGACGTGTACGTCTTGTGCTACGAGCGGGTGTAGCACTTTGCAATAACGAAACTCAATAGAAGCACGATAAATGACACATGTAGCGGCTCTATCTCTTGAACAATCGCTTGCTGATGGCGCCGATGTTGGTCCTCTTGGGCGGGGGTGCCAACGCCGTATCTTCCTCGCTGTCACTGTCGCTATGGGCGAAAGCGGCGGCCACTTTTGGCCGGGCCAGGTTGTTCCTTGCCAGCGATATTTTGATGGGTCTGGCCGGCTGGTCTGGGGCCAGGTTTTTCGGTTCCGGTGCCAGGCTTTGCGGGTTTGCGGTCATCTGCTGTTTGCCGCGAGCGATCTGGACGGCAAGCAACTTGGCCTCTAACTGCTCGTCGGTCTTGAGCGCCAGCAGCCGTTTCTTATCGCGGTCGAGCGATGCGGCCGAGTCCACCAAAGCTATCACCAAGCTGAACTCGTCGTCGCCCTCTTGTTCGACCCGGACTTTGCCCTGGGAGCCCAAGTGGCGCACGAACGCCGTGAGCGAGGGCCAGCGGGTCGAGTTCATGTGTACGTGGTCGCGATCGTGCAAGATGTACTCCTGGTAGAACTTGTTGGCGTTGATCTTCTTGGTGCCGTGGTTGATGCGGAGCAACCGGAGGAACTCGGCCTCGAACCGGCGCGAGAAGTCGCTGACCACCGAGCCGCCACGGCCCGACTCGCTGAGCTGGCCCACGCGGCCCTGGTGCGACGGCGACGCGAGGTGGTTCTTGAACCCGTTGGCGTCCCGGCACTGTTTCTGGCAGAGCTGGCAGTAGAACCGGAGTTTCTGGAGCCCCGCCGCCTTGAGCCGCTTGGCCGCGTGCTTGGCGGTGCCTGGCTGGGAAACCATTTGGTGTGGAGGTGAAAGGACAAGCCTGAGCGGTCGATTTGTGAGTTGGAGATTGTGAGCGCTCTGCCAGCTATGAGAGCGTCTCTGAGCCTGTGACTATCAGATCGTGGGGCGTCTCTGAGCCTGTGACTGTCAGTTCGTGGGAGCGTCTGTGATTGTGACTGTGGAAAGTTTGTGAGAGCCTGACGTGTGTTGTGTGGTCTCTGTTATCCTGGTGGATGTTGTGCAAGTGGATGAATGTAGTTGTATAACATTTGATTTCGCGATGACATTTCAACTTTACTAATCCATCACTTGTGCACTTGCACTTCTTACGCTTTAAAGACTCGCTGTTCACCCGCCATCGCCAGCTCAACAGTGAAAGCATTCCCCGGCGACTCAACCAGCGACTCAGCAGCAACGGCCGACCTGCCAGGCTTCATTTCCCCGGTCCAGCCTCCATAACAAAAACCAGGATGACTCGAGTCTTCACCCGCGGCCTCCATGGCCTCCCGCCCAGCAAGCAGTACGTACCAGCCGCCAGCCCGTTGCGCGTGTGGTGGCGCTACCGCGTGCCGCTCGTGGCCAAGTACTTCTCGTCGGCGGTGGCGCTGGCGCTCTGCTTGACCCATTTGCATCCCAACACCCTCGCCACCCTCGGCCCTCCCGTGGCGGCCGGGGCCTACTTCGCCCGCCGCCAGTGGCGCCAGCGCCAGCTCGGCGTGCTGGTCCAGCGGGCGGCCCGCGAGCACGCCGTGGTGCGGGTCCGGCGGTACGACGAGTCCGACGTGCAAAACGTGCTTGCCGGCATCGAAAACGAGTTCGACAACTTCAGGTGGCAGGTGCTCCAGGTGGTGGAGCAGCGCATTCTCGACTTCGTGGCCGAGAAACAGCGGCAGCACGGCGCCACCGGCGTGTGGCGCCGGTTCATCGAGAACGACCAGTTCAGCATCAACATCGACGACGAGATCGAGACGTTCGTCACCGCCAAAGTGCCGGTGCCGGGCGCCGACCGCCAGGCCGACTTTATCAAGTTCTCGGCCCCGTTCTACTCATCCAAGGACACCGCCACGAGGGCCCGGCTCGGGGTGGTGGAGGTGTGCTTGTTGCAGACACGCCAGGAGGACGACTACCTGGAGTACAAGATCGCTATAGATGTGAGTCCATACGGGTGGTCGAGCACCACGGACCCGGTAGAGGGCATGTCGGGGGTGTACGAGAGCGACAGCCTCAAGACCGGCTAGCCTGGAGGCACAGACAGACCAGCGAACACTCCAGACTTCATTACATGTACATAGATTAGCACCCATAGGATAGAATGTATACATCTACACCGTTGTATCTATAAGCCCCAACACCTGCTTCATCTCCACAAGCCGTAGTCCAGCCAAATGGTGAACCGCTTCATGCTTCCGAACCAATTCCCCCATTCAACCTCCGCTTGTCGTCGTAACAGCTTCTAGCATCCCATTACCGTCAGCTCCGACAACCTCTCGGTTTACCTGAAGAAGTTCCGCTGCACCTGCTGGAACACGCCGTAGTGGTGGCAGCCCAGACTCTCCCACAACGCCTCCAAGTCGGGCATCCAGGAGGTGATGTCGCTGATGCGCTTCTCGGTGTGAGGGTGGGTCGAGAAGAACTGCTGCACCACCAGCAGGCCTCTCATGCCGCCCTGGCGCCGCTCCCACTGTAACATGCGGCGCCAGAAATCAATGGGGGCGTGCACGTTGTAGCACAGTCTGGCCATGAGCTCACAGCCAATGTGGTCCGCTTCAGTCTCGACCTCTCGCGACGCCGGGAGCTCAAACACCGTCAGCACGAAGAAGTCCATCATATGTGTACCGGTAGCAGCGTTGAGCACGAGACTGATGGCCATCCAGAAAGGGCGGGCCAGCAATGCCTCCATGGAGTGGCGGGCCAATTGGTGGGCCAACTCGTGCGAGAGGGTGGCGGCGAGCCCGTCATCGTCAGCACACAAGGGCAAAATCGACAGGAACAAGAACACTTTCCCATTGGGGAGAATGAAGGCATTGGGGCCCTCGTTGGGCTGCGACCGGATAACGTGCACCTGCCAAGGCAAGTTCTTGAGATGCTCGATCTCCTGTTGGTCCTTGGAGTTGTCGATGGCGGTGGCCAAGAGCCGGTTCAACACGGTGGTGATTCGGCCGTACAACGGGTCCAGCAGCGGCACGAGCCGCGACCCGTACTGGGCTAGCATCTGCTTGTACGCGGTGTTGCCCACATAGGTCTCGAGCCAGTACGGCACCCAAATGAACCGGAGCCGGCCCGTGAACGGGGCCTCGTGGAGATTGTACACGTAGAAAGATACCCCGGCCGCGAGAATGTAGAGCCCGTTTCGAGACCGGAGGAAGTTGGCGGCGTACGATAGATCGTATCGTGGGGTGGCGTTTTGGAACCGGGTGTATTTTGCGTAGCTGCGATGGAATTGGGGCCGCATAAACCCCGTGCGAGCCGTGCGGCTCACAGGCAGGACCGCAGGCCACATGCTGCCACGGCCTGCCCTAATTGAGCCTGTCCAGCGTAGAGTGTGTCTGAACATTTGCGTTTAATTGAGGTTAAGATGAGTAAAATTGGAGATAGAAAAATCGAGATTTATCGCGCTTTTATATCGCTCGAATTCGCAATGGCAAAACCGGAGACCGATCTAGAAGATCATCTCGTTCAGACTTGATCGCAGGTCGACGTGAGTCGTTGCTTGTCTGTTCACGCATTGCACCGTAGGCCCAGTAGGTCGAGCCGGTTTGAGCCATTTGGGCCACTACACTTGTCACAAATAATATGGATGTACTAGGTACGTGGAAATGAAAAGCTGGTAACTGGATCTCATCACAAAGAGACCTCAGCTCACAGCTTATTTGAATACAACGTCGGGCTGCTCCTCGCTATCTTCAAAGGGCGAGCTCGTGGTGCCTCTGGCGTCGAAGCTGTTGTCAATGTTACCCCCCAAAATTGTTCCTAAACCTTCTTTGCCGTGTTCTTCAGTTTGCGTCTGGTTCTTGATGTTTCTGTAGGGGTGGGAAGATGTGGTTTCATTGGTTTCATTGGCTTCATCGCCCGACTCGTCCACGCCAAATTTGGAGAGCACGCTGATTCTATTTTTACTAGGCGATTCTAGGCCTTGGGGTGACAGGTAGACGTAGTCATCGTTGATACCATCGTTGGCATAGAACGAGTTCTTGAGAAGGTCACCACTCGAGTTGTTGTGGGAGCCGGTTCCACTTGGGTACTGTGAAGGGCTTCTATGCTTCAAGTTGACAGTAGCAGCTCTCGAAGGCAATTTTTCGAAGAAAGTTGGTCCGGCGAGCTGTTTAGCCAAGTTATCCAATGACCTCAGGTTACTGTTGCTGCCTATTATACTAGCATTGGAGCTATTATTACTGGCAGGCGAAGAGCTTTCATTACCAGCACCCCCATTTATGGCAGGAGGCTGGACCAAGTCGTTATTATTCTTATCACCCGGGAGTATTGGAATGAAAGTCTCGTAAAAGTCGTATGAGGATGGGGTTTTGGCATGGCCCGGGCCGGCCGGGTGATTGAGAGAGGCCGTCGGAGGAGTGAGTTTTTCGGGTTTGGCAATGGGTGCTGTGGGTGCTGTGACTTCAGTGACATTGGTGGTTGAAGACGAATTGTGCAGCGAGAGTGATCTTTGGCCTTGTTGAGTGGCATTATTGTTGGCCAATTTTTCGGACTCAATATTATCTGATTCTCCCGACTGGGTGGTCAGGGACTTATTGGGGTCGCTGAATGGTTGATGAAGTTCTTCTCGGAACTGGCTGAAACTATGGTCGTCATTCATATCCAAATCAATGTCGTGTTCGAATTTGTCTTCTCTGTTTTGTTTCCTTTGATTAAGCCACCACACCAACAGGCAGGCGCCGAGCACCACGGCGGCGGCAATACCGATCCCGAGACCAAGTGCCAATTGTTGGTTATATCCCATAATGGTACTGTTGTTGTTGTGGGAAAGGGATGAGCTGAATCACTATGGGCAGTCTTTGTAGCAGGAACAACAAGGAGAAAAGTAAGAACAGCGGGTCAACTATTGATGGATCACAACAAACAACGGTAAAACAACGGAAGCACAATTAGCTTGAGTGGAAGCTGATACGTTTTCAAGGAAATGCTTATCTTGAGGAAGGAGAAGTAAAAAAGGATGTGACAACTGTCTATCTTGCCGAATCGATCAATCGTCTATCGCTCTATTATCTAGTAAATATTAGCCGCCTAAGCAATAAACAGCAACTTTTGCAAATGGAAAGCGAGAGTGGGGGAAGCCGATCAGACGGGGAGTCAGCAGGGAAGAAGAACAAGCGAATGTCAAAAATATATTGGATCAACTCGTTTGCTATAGAGAGAAAAAAACCAGAAGCAAAAAATTGATTTCAGTTGATGGATGAATTGCAAGTAACTTTTTTTTATTTCTGTCCTTCACCGCTTTTTTTGTCCCTCACAATTTTTAAAATAGATTTTCGGACAATAAGCTCAATATTGAAAGGTAAAGGGGCTATAAAAAAACCGCTAAACTATCTTTAAAATCGTCGGCCAAACTGCAATTAAGCCCAGCTGGTTGCTCGTTTGATAACTCTATACTGGGCAGCAGCAGGTTTAGGGGTCAAATAGGCAATAGGCTAAATCTTGTGGTGAAATTCCCAGCTTAGCCGAGGGCTCTTAATTATTTGTGGAATTATAGCTGCAATGGCTATGCTCTAGGAGCCTTGTTCACTCACATTGGATTTTTTTTTTTCTTTTTTATGTACTGGTAATCAAAGCGTCAATATTTTCACAGACACCTCTATTATTTTAGCCTGAGTTGCTCAATCGGGAGGGCACTCAATTGTTTTGGGAAGGTTCATCCTGCAGGGCGTGCTGTAGTTGTGGGCAGTGTGCAGGCCCACATGGGAGATACGGGCAGGTACCACGTGATGCGCCCTCGGAAAATGCGCCCCACCTGCCGAGTGTCAACGGGGACTGAAAGTCTGAGGTGTACGGAAGCTTGATCTGGGTCTACAAAGTTTAGCAGCCGATGCCATTCCTATTTAGCTATTTACAAGATGGGGGGATTTATAAGCCGAACTCAATCGATGGATCTTTCAACAAGTCAATCTCTGGACCGTCCTTGATGCTGAGGGTCCAGGCGTGAACGTCGAACGGATGTAATTTGCTCTCTCTGGTGGCTTTCAACTTCAATACGCCTTCGTTGGCGTCGCCCTTGACAGCGAACTCAATGTCCACTTTGCCGTGCATGGCATCCAACTGCCCCCAGATCCAGGGCCAGCTGTGCTTGAAGTCTATGTTGGAGCCCAACGCGTTTCTGGTGGTTTCAGACCGACGCAAGCAGTACAACACCGAGTTGATGATAGGGGACCGGGTTTTCTCGTAGTTGAAGATAATGAGACACGACACGGTGATGCCAATGCCATACACGACGAAGTAAATCCGGTTCTTCTTCTTGGCAGCAAAGGGGTCTGGGAACTCCCGGTCAACCGTGACTGGGGTTCTAAGTGTGGGATGAGAGCTGGCCTTAGTGGACTGATTTCTCAAGGCAATTATCGGCTTGCTTTCCTGTCTTAATGCCCGACCGAAGGCCATCAGCATCGTCCGGACCAGGGCGAGCCTGCGTGGAGCAATGGAAGACAACATATCTTTGTGAATGCCAACCAGATCAAACGACGAGAAAAGAATGATTAGATCGTATCGCCAGTTTTTGAAGTTCTGTTAAATGCGACCAGCTTTTTTTTCCAGGTAGACACACGACCGCGTCTACATGAGTAGGAAATGATCAATTCAGAATTAAATCCACTGATACATCACCTTCTCAGTTACGTTTCAAAATGTCGAGAGTGACCGGTGCCTGCCTGGTGTCGAAAGTGTCCGGAATGCTTGTCATCTCCGAAGAGGTGACGCCTTCGGTTCTAGAATGGCAGGCCATTGATCAGCTGAAAAAGATCACGATTCCTCTCAGTCAGTTGAAAAGGTTGCAAGCGCCGAAAGAAACGTCCCCCAAAATGATGTTGAGGATCCTTTATCTGAGTACGGACAACCCTCTGGAGGAGAGCGACATGAGAATATCCTTCACGAATCGCGACACCATGAATCGGATCAAGGAATCACTTCAAACGATCATATCTCGACTGAGAACCGTGATAAAAGACACTCCTACTCCAAACCAGACCCCACAACCAGAGGTCCTGTCTGCACCATCAGCACTGCAAACACCGGCCCCCAATGGAACTCCTCCTTCTGGAGGCATGACAAACTTCAGCGATCCCGACTCGCTCACTGATTCCAATCTTCTAAAGAACCATCAACTTCAACAGAAATTGTTGTTGGAAGACAAGAACCTCCGTAGCATATTCACCCAGTCAGTGATCAACTTCAAGTTATCGCCGGCAGTGTTTTGGTCAACGAGATTAAACCAGCTACGAACCTATGCACTCACCATCTCCCAGCATAGAGGGCCTTACAATGTGCTTTCCACCATCAAGCCGGTGGCGACCTCCGATAATCAAGTGAACGTCAATGTGACAAGAGATACCATCAATGAGATTTTCGACACCTATCCCATCATTCGCAAAGCGTTCAACGATTTGGTGCCTTCGAAGTTCAACGAAGGCGAATTCTGGTCTCGTTTCTTCAATTCTAAGCTTTTCCGTCGATTGAGGGGTGACAAAATCAACACTATTAACACCAGAGGTGATTTCGTGTTGGACAAATACTTGTACATTGACATGGACTATGTGAACAAAGAAGAGGCGAAACTAGCGGAGGAGAAGAAGGATGACCAAGCCGAAGGAGAAGAAGGGGACTCTCACGTCAACAAATTTATAGACTTACAAGGGAATGAAGAGGACAACTCCCAGAAACTAGGCAATAGACCGGACGTCACTATGAGGTTTATCGATGAGACCACCAAAAGCAGCTTGGACCAAGGTTCCAAATCAAAACCTGCCGGGCAGGAAAATGAAATGATCATTCTCATGAAGAATATGAACAAGCTCTCTTCCAAAATCATCAGCATGAACTCAGTATTGCAAGAGCCATCCCAAAAGTCCTCAAAACCAGATGACTTGTCGGCAGCCGAAATTAACGAGTTCCAACTGGAGTTGAATCTCCACGACTTGAACGACGCCGAAAACTTGGAATACATTCAATTGAACTTGTCCAATAACGTTAACTATGAAAGACCGATCACAGACATTAGAGAAGACGTCAGCTCAACCCTGACCACCGAGGCAGTAGAAGTGGATGCCATGTCCAAATATTTGTCCAATAGTGTCTTCACTGCCTCCGTGTCAGGGCTCAACTTGAGTGAAACATACCAGACCAAAGAACACGCAATTGGACAGGCCACCAATGAAATAGTAGCCATCATCAAGAGCAATGCCCGGACTTATAGGATTCTCAACAACTACAAAGAACCGTCACAGCAAAACTCCAATAACAACGTCATCTCAGACTCCATCTACCAGGAGCTCATCACGTTCAACATCACCATTATGGAGTTCCTCTCGCACTTCTGGAAATTGTATTTGCACGGGAACAACCCGGCACAATTGAAGAAAATATTCGCCAGTTTAAGAAACTGCAAAAACAGCTTGAACGAACTTATCCGTAATATAGAGGAAATCTTCAACAAGCACGAAGTCATCAGCAAAAACGACAAGCTAAAGGACAAACTCATGAAGGATTTGAATAACTGTGTCTTTCCTTTGCAGGCTGGGTTGGATAAAGCGATTGGTGACTACGTGAAAGCAGTCAAAGCTATTGCCAACGAAAATGGTACTCCAAATGGCAACGGATCCGGGGACATATCAAACGAGCCAAATCAGCACGGGAAAAGAGTAATGCTGCAACAGTAAATAATAGGACATCATAAATTTCATTTTTTGCAATCAAAGTAGAGGTGTACGGGTTGGCTCGATCATTTTTTGGGGCATCGCATCGGAATTTTCAAGGCCTTAAGCAAAGAATAAACCTACCAGACGAGCAGAATGGCTAAGAAAAGTAAGTGTCGCCGCGTTCGAAAGCCGAAGAGCTAGACTAACATACAGTTTCAAAACACAGCAGGGCTGCCAGACGAGGGGAGCTCGAAAATGCCAGTAACGAGGCCAAAGAACTTGAGAACATCTCCAAATCAGAGGACAACGACGTCAGAAAGTCGATTATCAGGACCACGATAAAGAACGAGAACCTCCTCAACAAGAAGATGGAAAACCTGAGGATCAAGAAGTTTAACAGGAAGTCCAACAGCGCCATCAAGCATAGAAGCGAAAGATCCTCCAAGGTAGAAGGTGTGTTGTCACATAAAATCCAACTGAGTATAGAGAGAGCCAGGTACATTCAGAACGCCAGAAAATCGGGCTGGGAGAAAATCAACAAGGGCATTGAAATCAAGAACCACTTGCACGATGACAACAAGACTGAAGAAACCGAGAAAGAGCCAACGGCGGAAGAGATTGAACAGATGGAAGAGGACCAGTATGTGGCCGATTTCTATAAAGACGAAGACAATGAAGAAGATGCCGACCAACAGGAAGAGCTGAAGCCCTTGCAGAACAATCGATTTGCCATTCTCGAAGAGACCGATGCATGATCTCTGTTTCTAGAAAAACCACATGCATGTTCTACTGTATACTAGCACTCAATGCCAAAAGCACGTTATCTGCCATGTAGCTCATAGTACCTATTGCAAGGACTGTCCTGGCTTCTCCATAGTGAAGTGAAGAATCTGGCAGAACCAAATGGAACTGGGAGGTTTTCGGGCGTGGACACGACCCGCTCAATGTATAACCTGTTCAAGTGATTCGAGTTCAAAGATACGCCAATTTCACTCAGAGCAGAGTTTCACGATGAAACTATCGTGCTTTGGTCTTAGTGCCACGCTATCTCTCTTGTTTCTGCTCGTTTCTGCTGAGGAGTACAAGCCATTTGACACGTCAACGTTGAGAAACTCGTCGTTTTTCGAGCAGTTTGACTACGATTCGGTCGAATCGTCCAATTGGAAAGTTTCCCACGCCAGGAAAGATGACGAGTTCAGCTACCGCGGCAAATGGGCAATTGAAGAGGCCAAAACGTATCCCGGTTTCGCCCATGACAGAGGATTGGTGATGAAAACGAAGGCGGCTCACCATGCTATCTCGTACCAGTTGCCGCAACCGTTCAACAACACCAATAAGGACTTGGTGTTGCAGTACGAGATCAAGTTGCAAGACGGGCTTACGTGCGGAGGGACGTACATCAAGCTTCTCAACCACGGATACGAGCAGTCGGAGTTCAATGGGGACACTCCTTACCAGGTGATGTTTGGGCCCGATCGATGTGGTTCCAACGACAAGATCCACTTCATAATCACTCGGAAGAACCTGCTCACGGGCGAGTTCGAGCACAAGCACCTTCGCACCCCACCCATGTCATTGAGTGATCACTTCAGCAACTTGTACACGCTAGTCATCAGGAGAAACCAGGATTTCGAGATACGAATCAACGGTAAAGTGGTCAAAGCAGGCAATTTGGTAAAGAATCCCCATATACTAGAGCCACCATTGAACCCACCAAAAGAGATTGACGACCCGCTTGACACCAAGCCCTTGGGATGGGTTGACAGACGGTTCATTGACGATCCAAACGGTCCGAAGAAGCCCGATAACTACGACGAAGAGTACGGCACCCCCATGATCCCAGACCCTGACGCAGTGAAGCCAGAGGGATGGAAAGACGACGAGCCACTCATGATTGTGGATCCGAACGCCAAGAAGCCAGAAGACTGGGACGAGGAAGAGGACGGGTTGTGGATCCCACCGGAGATAGTCAATCCCAATTGTGGAGACGTTGGGTGTGGAGAGTGGGAGCCACCTTTGATTCCCAACCTGAAGTACATTGGCATCTGGAAACCGAAAATGGTGCCCAACCCGGAATACAGGGGGGAGTGGAAACCACGGAAGATACCAAACCCTGAGTACTTCGAGGACAGCACGCCGTCCAACATCGAATTGGTTGGGGGCCTTGGCTTTGAGTTGTGGACCATGAACAACCAGGTGATGTTCGACAATATCTACTTGGGCCATTCCGTGCAAGAAGCCGAGTTTATCGGGAACGAGACCTTTTCGCCCAAGTACAAGTTGGAGAACGAGGACTACGATGTCAACCGGCCACGGGCCGAGCACGAGCCCGAGCGGCCGCCGGTGTCGTTTGACGAGATGTTGGACGGAGGAGGCGTCTCAACGTTGTACCAGTTCGTCGAGTTCATCCGGCTCTTGTTTTTGAGACAGTACTTGGACGTGCTGGACTTCTACTATGAGTTCATGTTGGACCCGGTTGGCGTGATCACGCAGCAGCCCTTGAAGTTTGTGGTGTACTGCTGCGCGTTCTTGACCGTGTTCACGTTTGGCTTTGCCATCACCAACGTGGTGTTGTTCCTTTTGTTTGGCGGAGGCACGGCGCTGCCCGAGCCGGAGCAGCAAAAGCCGGTTCCCAAGATCGAGGAGATTCGAGACGAGCCAACCCCGAAAATCGAGGAGATTCGGGACGAGCCGGAGTCGGCTTCCTCGGGAGCCGCGAGCTCGAGGACCCGCGCGAAAAGGAGAGCTTAGACAGGCAAACAGTTAGTTTAATTATATCTTTCGCAGCTGGTTGTAGACAATCAAAAAGAAGGGATCTCGCACATTTGCAGCCCGGAGATGGGCCTGCACACAGCCCCGTTCGTTCTCCACGTTTGGCCCGGCTTGCAAGGGATGAAATAACAGACAACATAGTGCCCCAAAAACACCAACAAACAGAGATGGAAGGGGACTCGTTATTGCAGCACACACAGAACAGCTACGACAGCTTCCCGCGGGCGGACAAGCCGCGAAAGAGCGGCGGCCGGGTGTGGAGAATTGTTGGGGTTTTGGTGGTGATTGCTGTGATTGCTGCCTCGCTCGTGAACATGCCGTTTACCGGCAGCTTCAGCACCAAGTTACCGTTCATCGACCCGCTCAAGGTGCGGGTGTACACCAACAACATCCGGTACGACAACCAGCACATCACCGACCCGGACGAGCGCAAATGGAGTAAAAGAAAGCAGTTGATCACGTCTAGCATTGCGTTCAACACCGACACGGGGCCGGCCAACATCGTGTGCTTGCAGGAGGTGTTGCACCACCAGCTCGAGGACATCTTGTTCAACTTGAACAACGAGGGCAGCAGCAGCGAATGGACCTACTACGGCGTGGGGAGAACCGACGGGTTGGAAAAGGGCGAGTACGCCCCTATTTTGTTCAAAGACAGCGAGTGGGAAGTGTTGGAGTCGCGGACGTTCTGGCTCAGCGAGACCCCGGACGTGCCCAGCAGAGGCTGGGACGCTGCGTTGGAGAGAATCGTGACGATGGTGACGGTGCGGGCCAAGAGCGAGCCGTTTGTTAAGTTGAACTTCTTCAACACCCACTTTGACCACCGCGGCGTCAAGGCCCGCCGGAAGTCGGCCAAATTGATCATGGATAGAATGGAGAACTATAACGACTACCCGTCGTTCCTCTGCGGTGACTTCAACACCCAGCCCACCGATGAGCCATACAAGATCTTGAAGAAGCACGGATTCAAGGACAGCAGGACCTTGGCCGACAAGCTCCACAAGTACGGCCACTCCACCACGTTCACCGGGTTCGACCGGCACCACGAAGTCAACACAATCATCGACTACGTGTGGGCGCCCTATTTCGCCGGCAACGGCAACCAGCCGTCGGAGCAGGACATTGAGGAGAACAACTTTTTCGGGTTGGATTTGCACAACTCCTATACGATTGTGCTCAAGGGATTTGCCATTCTCCACAGCTACTTCGACTTCTACATGAGCGACCACCGGCCTGTGGTCGCAGACTATGAAATTACTCGGTTCTGACCGGCCTTGGCAGAATTTTGGCAGATTTGCCAAGCCCGGAACCGGCCGCAGAAACTCCGGGACAGGCTAAAGCTCAAAAAATAAAAAAAAACATCACAATCTGTAAGCCAGACCGAACGCCAGCTTAGTTTGGAAGCAAACGCACAAAGTAACAGTAAAACGATGCCGAGCCGAACACAATGCAGCCGGGCACAAAGCGCAAACGAGATCCTTCCACAGGAGGGTTACTAACATGGAGCAAATTACGAGCTCCCCCAAAACCGGTTGATGAGTGCTGCGTCCGTATCGGGTCTTGTCGGAACACGAGCAGGATTGGCGAGCCACCCCAGTTACCCCATCGGGCCTGGGCTACCCCATATTATAGCCAGGTTTAAATTGGGCAGTGGTGCCATTTAATCTTCGATGCATGGTTTCCCAAATGAGCCGCACCAACACGCATTTTTTCCCCACAAAGAAAATCTTCGACCCCACATTCATTTGGCTTGGCCCTGCCAAAGGCAACTGTTCCTGGACAAATGTAAGGTTGGGCAAGCACGTATACCCCACCCAGTTCCAACGGAGAACAATGGCAGATGGCAACTGAGATCGATGGTCCGCTCGGAGCCTGTATAGTCCGGGAATTGGAGACACCAGAGATAGCAGGCTAGGTTGCTTAATTGGGGGAGGAACCCAAAAAAAAAAAAAATAATAATTCTGATATAATAATTAGATTAGCCCCAGCGAGTATTTAAATTCACCAATTCCCTTGCAAATCTTTTTGTTTGGCTGAGATAAGTGTTAGTACAACCATGAGTCTCTCAATCAGTTCTTCCAGGGCCGTCAGCTTGATAGAGGAGCACAACCGGCATGTGATCCGGCCGCCCAGATTCACGGCTTCTGCTGTCAAAAGATACGCGGTGACCAGAATCACCCACCTCATTCCTGCCAGGGAGGAGGTCAGCCAGTACTCGTGGAACGAGATCTTGAACCCGTTCGGCGCCTTGAGGCTTCTCACCGCCAGCAACTGGGCGCACTTCGGCTTGGCGTTCATCATCTGGACCTTTGACGCTTTGGACTATTTTGCCGTGTCGCTTAACCTCTCGGAAATTGCCGAGTACATGGACAAGAAGCCGAGTGCCATCTCGTGGGGTATCACGTTGGTGCTCATGCTTCGTTCTGTCGGTGCGCTCATTTTCGGCTTGTGGGGCGACAGAACCGGCCGCCGGATCCCTTTGGCAGTCAACCTTGCTATTCTCTGCGTGTTGCAAATTGGCTCGGGTTTTGTCCGGACCTACCCCGAGTTTCTTGCCGTCCGGTCGCTTTTCGGCTGTTTCATGGGCGGGATCTTTGGTAACGCGGCTGCGTTCGCTCTTGACGACTGTCCCGCTGGCGCTAGAGGCGTCATCAGTGGGTTGTTCCAGCAGGGCTATGCGTTCGGCTACCTTTTGGCTGTCGTGTTCACCAGGGCCATTGTGAAAAACTCGCCGTACGGCTGGAGATCGATCTTCTGGTTTTCCTCTGGTCCTCCAGTGTTGATGATCATCGGGCTCTATTTCGTCAGCGAGACCCAGGTTCACAAGCAGAACTTGGCCAGACGCAAGCATGTGGGCACCACCAGCAACTTGAGCGGCAGTGCCAAGGATGTGATCAAGCGCTACTGGCTCATCTGCCTCTATCTTGTGCTCATGATGGCCGGCTTCAACTTCAGCTCGCACGGATCCCAGGACTTGTACCCTACCATGTTGACCACCCAGCTTGGTTACAGTGACGACCGTTCCACCGTCACCAACTCGGTGGCCAACCTCGGTGCCATGTTTGGCGGGTTCCTCTTCGGGCATTTTTCCACCTTCATTGGTCGTCGTTTTGCTGTGATTCTTGCCTGCATTCTCGGCGGGGCCATGATCTACCCTTGGGCCTATATTCGGGGCACCGGCATCAACGCCGGGGTGTTCTTCTTGCAGGCGGGGTGCCAGGGCGCCTGGGGCGTGGCACCAATCCACCTTTCCGAGCTTGCTCCTCCCATGCACCGGTCGTTGATCACGGGGGTCACCTACCAGTTGGGTAATCTTGCCAGCAGTGCGTCTTCCACCATCGAAAGTACCATCGGCGAGCGGTTCCCCATCACGTTGGCCAGCGGCGAGGCGGGCTATGACTATGCCAAGGTCATGAGTATCTTCATGGGCTGCGTGTACGCCTACCTTATCTTGATTATGCTTGTGGGTCCCGAGAACAGAAACGCCTCCTTGGGCGCCGACAGAGACGACCGCTTGGAAGAGGACTTCGAGAACACGGGAGACAAGGAGAGCATGGACGACTCGCTCGACCACGTTCCTCGTGAGAAGCCTTCCACGGCGCATGTCGAGGTTCAGCAAACTGTATAGTGTGCATTTGCAATGCAAACGATTCGTGTTCTAAACCGCTTGTTCGTTGGCGATGTTACTCATTGCCAACATTCGAACAAGAATGTAGCGATTTTCTGGCGTGGCAACCACTTTTATACCTTCCCAGGGGAAGAAATCGGGGTTTTGCTTGGAGGCTCGAAACCTGAGGCTATCGGAGCTTGGCGTTCTTGGCCGGTGCCGCTGCCACTCTTTTCCGCCAGCAGCTCCGCCATGAAATTCGACAGGCATATTCTGTAGCCCTTTCGCTAGCAGCTGCTTGGCTTCAATTACCAATTTTGGCCTGCCTGGTGGTCGGCTTTCCACATTCTGGAACAGCGTACGCCAAGTATCAACGGCTGGTGTACGGGTGCATTGCTTGAAAATGTTTTGAACCGTGTTAACAGAGACACCGCAAACCAATCCGCCCTATAGTCCCAGCGAACCGCCCATAGAACGGGCCCGACTCTTGCATGCACGCGCTTCTGATGCCATATACTGCCAAGCTCCAACACCAGCTCTTCTAGACTCACAGGAAAAACACAGAGGACATGGATGTGCCCAAGCTAACCATAGGAAATGATGGCAGCACCAATAGGAAGATCATTAACAACACCTACCGGGTCCTTCGCAAAATAGGAGAAGGCCAGTTCGGCAAGGTGATGTTGGCGGAGGTCATGCGCCCCATCAGCGGCGTGCCCGAGCTCCCAGCGCTACCGTCGTTGCCATCTTTGCCGGCTGGCACCAAGCAGGACTCCGCCGTATCAAAAGATCCAAAGTACGTTGCCATCAAGACCATCAACCGTGTGGACAGGACAAGACTCATCACCCGAACCTACTTGAGCCACACCACCAAAATCAAGCGCGAGATCCAGATCATGAAGGAATGCAGGCATCCCAACGTGGTACAACTATATCAAGTGATTGATGACTTGAAGTTCGACAAGATTTTGTTAGTGCTCGAGTACTGCCAGTTTGGCGAAGTCGACTGGAAAAACTATAACCACTACCACGAGAAACACTTCAAGAAAGAACGAGGACTCACGTTGAACAAACTTCTCCGGGACGTGATAAACGGTTTGGAGTATCTTCACGACGTCAAGCATATAATCCACCGAGACTTGAAGCCGTCCAACTTGTTGATCAGTGCCGACAGGACCATCAAGATCTCCGACTTTGGCGTCAGTCTTATTCTCGAAAACAACGCCAACGACGACAAAGAGTTGGGGAAGACGATGGGGACCCCGGCGTTCTTCGCTCCTGAGTTGTGCCAGTTCGTCAATAATCGGTTGTCCATGTTGAACGACGCTGAGAGATCAAAGAGCAGAATTGATAAACGGATTGATATCTGGTCTTTGGGGGTTGTACTATACTGTCTCATGTTTCATAACTTACCTTTCAATGGCGGCAACGAGTTTTCTCTATTCAAGAAAATCGTTAATGATCCTCTCAGGTACCCTCAAATCAAGAAGGCATCGAAAACCACCATGGAAGACATAAACGAATTGAAGCTATTGAAGGACTTGATAAATAAGCTTTTGACCAAGGACCCAAACAAACGTATTTCTTTGAAAGACGTGAAACAGCACGCGTTCACCACTTTTGACATGAGCAACACGAAACAGATCACAGAGTTCATGGACTTCAATAAGAACCTCATGATTTTGCAAGAGAAGCCTCCCGACAACCTCACCAACAAGATCAGAAAATTCTTCACCGGCAAGACTGAACCTGTTCCAGGGAAGTCAACCACTACAGTAAAAGAACAGAAGGAGAAGGAAGCCAAAGAGCAGACCATTATGAATGACCCCGAATCAATCAGCAAGCTAGAGGCTGTCGACGATTTACTCAACTCATACTTTGATGATTCTAGCTCGATGGGATCCTTGGAAAGTGATGATACGGCAACTTTGGAGACTGCTGAACAGTCCAAGGTAGACGCAAGCAAAAAGACCACTCCGCAGAGTGCATTCAACGAACTGGTTCCCAGTTCAGCTGCAAACAGTGTTAAAAACCAACCAGAGAAGAAACAAAGTCCGGAGAGAGCCAGTAACGATAACTTTAGCCTTGATAGGTATCTCACGTCGAGCAATGACATTGAGGAGTTCGTTCTGAGGTCCCAGAAGAGCTCACACTACTCCAGCTCCACAAACCCGAGAGTTGGGGCTCCCCCACCTTTAAAGATCAAGGACTCTTTTTACGACAGCAAGCCTGGATCGTCTCTTTCCATTAACAGCGGCAACTCACAGGTTAAAACTCCGATTTCAAGCAAGTCACTAATCCATCTGCCAATAATGACTCCCAATACTACAAACGACGACGTCGTCACTATAGGTGCTGGCTCACCTTCGTCCATTAAGTCGATATTCAGTCCGTCCCGCAGATTCTTTTCCAGGCACAAAAAACGGTCAAAAGAAAACAGAAAAGAGGTCAAGGCCACCATCAGTTCGCTTTCTTCGCCAGAAAAATCCGCCAAACAGAAGAAGAAGTTCACTGATTTGATGGAGCCACCGCCAATATTCGGAGGATTGGCGCCTCTGTTCTCGCCAAGCCCCACCAACCGAAGCTTTGAAACGTCAAGCCCCATAAACAGTCCAAGCCAAGCACTTTCATCAGATCCTTTCAGCGTGACGTCACAGCTGCTGCCGTTGCAGCATGCTCGCAAGAACTCAGTGTCATCATCAATACGTTCGAATCAGCTTTCGAAAATTACCAGTTCTACTTCGTCACTCAACCTTAATGCATACTTGACTGACGATGCATACTCGTTCCAGTCCATAAGCGAGGCACAGAAGAGACGACTGGGTCTGATTCTGAGCTCCAGCGTGTGTGAACAAGAAGAAGATGTTTTCAACTTTGAGCAACAACCGAAATTCCGCATGAGCCCGTACGGGGCCAATGCTGAGAACGAAAAAGGCTATAAAACCGAGAACGAAGACGAGGCAGACGAGACGTTTGTCATTGAGCAGGAGCCAGATCCCGGCCAAGATGCAAATCAGGAACTAACACAAGCCCGGGGCAGATACGAAACCAAACATAGTAACAATAGCACCCTCAGCAGTCTATTGCCCATTTCACCCAGCAAAAAGTTTACCATGGACCAGTACTTAGATAGGTTAAACTAGCATATCCAGCATCAATAGCATCGGCAATTAGAATTAATCAAAACAAATTTATGGTACACAAACAGCGCTAATTTAGGGCTTGATGCTGATTGTAGCAATTATTTCCCACCATTTGCGTAAGAAGGTTTCCGTTTAATAACGAGACAATGCCCATTAGCCAAATAGCCGATAAGATTATTACATGTGCATTGCCCTGTTAGGTACGTACAGTTAACCGACGGAAAACAATGGGCAAAGAACGTATACAAAATAATGTTTAAGAATTCTTTCAACAAAAAGAGAACAAAAAAATCGATTAAGCCAGTTTTTCTCTGTTATTTTTATTCACTTTTTTTTTTTTGACCGATTTTTAACTACAATAGCGTGTGCAAAAATATGCAATAACAATCATTGGTTAGACGGTTTTTTTAACCACTCCACATAGGATGGGTGCAACTTAGTAATGAAATTAGTAGTAATGGGGGAGGTTAACTCCGGGAATACAAAGCCAGTAGCATTGGTGGTGGCCGTCAGATGATTGGCGGTGTAAGTGTAATTTTAATGTAAATGCCATATTTAGCAAAGTTATTGGCAATTGGGCTTGCTCTTGCACATTGGGCAAGCTGCAAAGCTAAAAAAAACTCGCCGGCTTGAAAAAAGTCACCACCGAGCTGATGAATTTCAGTGGATTTCTGGGATTTTCTCCAGAAATCGGTGAAAAAAAGACAAACTACAAGAAAATCGATTACGCCGGGCTATTGTTGCAAGAAGGTGGTTGCAGGTATTGGTGGATAAGGCCAATGCCTTGTGAATCGAGGTGTACAAACTGGGTGGTGCCGCAATTGTAGGCTATGTATATGCTTCGTATCTGTGGTTTGAAGTGGTTTAAACACAGGCCCAAGCCAGGCTCCAGTTCGCACAAAACTAGTGGTGAGAATGCAGACGGTACACACGCTGATGCAGTTGGCATCGGAGACGCCGGTTTCAGGTGGCCGTCAAGCTGGATCGCTGCCAAAACACCCCCACAGGGGCAGTCGGTTAGAGCAATCGTGGGTATCAATGAGGATTGACGGAGGTTGTCCATATGCTTATAGGATCACGAACGAACGTTATATTTCTAACGAAAACAGGGCTGCAGCTTAACGTAAACAAACGAAGAAAATTCTTGGTAAACAAATAAACAGCCCCATACAGTAACGGAGCACAAAGCGCGACCCGGCTGCGAGCCCGCGGCTAATCAGATGCAGTTTTTAGAAAATAAGCGCAAGGTTGGTGAGAACCGGATCCTGATTCAACGCCGGTTGGAGTCAGCAGCCCGCCATGGAGGTGTGAGACAAGCCTGGCTGGGGAGGCAATACTGTCAGTGCGGGCACGGCACGCCCATTGGAAGCGGCACCTGGGGCCGGTCACTCCTGTATCAATGATAACGGCAGTTTCAGATTGCGAGGTGAGGTGGTGCCCACTATTGTGTTCAGGTATATAATTGGTATAATTAGGGCTGGTTCCGTACCAGAGGTAATAATGGACTTTGCCAATTAGGCAGGTGATGATCCTGATTCAAATGCAGAGAAGGAAAGTGCCGAAAAAATAACCTCGAGCACTTACAAAGGACATGATCCTGAAATGCTTCGACGCTAATTAGACTTTGGTACCGCCGCTGGTCTCACTGGACTATGCTACAATGAAACTAGTCACGAGAACTTTATCCTGGCTCCGTCCCATCCATCTGGCTTGATCTGGGTTAACGAGGCCATCTGGGCCGCCGTAACCCGCTACCCCACTCGTCGCAGTAGCCTGTTTGTGAGCAGTTACTTGTTAGACACCCCTCAAAGCAATAGTGCGACACAAGCAATCGTAACGCTATCTGCCGGTCCTTGTAACTGAGGCAATTGTATATTTTACATTATTTTTTCGCATGTTTACTTTTCCAATGCAAGAACAAATGGACGCAAATAAACAAAAAATGCTAGCTCGGTTTAAATATATATATATATATGAATCTATAGCGCCGCCGCTTGAAACATTAGTCGTTAGGTCAACTGAGCATATTACTAATAGAGCTCATATATGTCTCATGAATTCTAGTTAGCTAGATCCGTCATCGATAGTCATTCGCTTCATCTCCCTTTCCCATTGCATGCCCCCAGGCGCCTGATTTGAATTTGTCGTTGCTTGTTCCAGCCATCGGGCTCCCTGACAGATCACTTCTTTATAATTGTAATTGTGACTTAAATATCGGTCCTTTTTCATCCCACGCCATACGCCCGCCCCACCACAAGCGCCCCACAGCCAATTGCCCATTTTCCCCTACCCTCAGCCCTAACTTTTTTCTGAATTGTCGCCATTTTCCCCGTACTCCATAATACTTGTGCACAATTAGCCGTTACACCCTTTTCCCGCCCCCGCCAAGTTAGCATAATGAATAATGACACCAACCACGTATTGCTCAAGAACTCGTTGGCGCCGCCCATCGCCGTTGCCCACTCCGACCTCAACCACCCCTCGTCTCTAAGACCAAACCCGGCGCCTAAAAGAGACCGCCCCCTCAGCTCATATTTCGATTCTCCCGTGGAAGAACTCGACGACTTCTTCAAGTACGCCGAAGTCAAGTACTCGGGCCAGCTGCCCAACGAATTCTACCACGAGGCCGAGGACTACTTCGACGCCGCGTCTCCCTACGCCAAGCGCCTGGCCCCCGTGCCGGCCCAGGACGAGAACCGCGTGCCCGCCGGCAAACCCGTGTTCAGCAACGGGTCGCCGCTGGGCCGCAAGCCGTTCCGGAACCTCTCCAACTTCGTCAACAATTTCGAGTTCCCCAGGTTGAAGAAGTTCCTGTCGAAGAAAAATGCCACCAGAAGCTTGCTCTTGGGCACAAAGAAAACCCCAGAGCCTGAGCAGTTCTTCGACCGCCGGCCGCGCCTGTCGTCGCCCGACGACACCGACAACGACGATGACGACGCCGACGCCGACACCACGCTCAACGACAACGACGTGGCGGAGCTGACCAATTTCAACCCGGCACCCGACTCGCCCACCCGGCTGGTGCGCGCGGGCAGGAGCCTGGCGCGCGCGTCCACCCAGGGCTCGCCCGAGGCGCCCGCGCGCCCCGGCCCCCGCGCGCTCGTGCCGGGCGCTAGCATGGGCCCAATGTCGGCCACCAGCTGCCCCGGAGCCAGCGCGATCGCCTGCGCCAGCCCCGCGGTGCAGAACGACAAGGCCATCCGCCGCATCCACTCGATGTACCAGACCAGCAAGGAGAAGCAGTCGTACGACTTGATGGAGGACAACTCGCATCTCTCGAAAACTCCAATCAAGACCTTTCGGGTCGACAACGATCTTCTACCCCGGATTGACGAGGACGAGTTGTACCGCATCCTCTCGGGCCACTACGCCGGCTGCTTCGACGAGTACGTCATCATCGACTGCCGGTTCAACTACGAGTACAGCGGCGGGCACATCGACGGGTCCGTCAACATCTCGTCGCAGAAAGACCTTGAGGCCAAGTTCATCACACCAAAAGTACCGGTGCGCCGGGCCTCCAGCAAGAAGCAGCTTCTCATCTTCCACTGCGAGTTCAGCATCTTCCGGGGCCCCACCATGGCGTCCCATTTGCGCAAGTGTGACCGCATAGTCAACAGCGACAGCTACCCGCTTCTCTCGTACCCCGACATTGTGGTGCTCGAGGGCGGCTACAAGAGCTTCTTCGACAAATACAAGCACCGGTGCTTCCCCCCAGCCTACATCGAGATGAAGGATGTCAAGTACGAGAAGGCCTGCGAGACAGAAATGGACAAAGTCCGCCAGGAACTGAAGCTCACCCGGGCCAAATCTCAGAACTCGTTCCCCGGACCGGGTCCGGGCCACAGGTTGGGCCACAACCGGTCCAGCTCCTACACCACGGTGACGCTGCACCTGGAGAACTTGAAGATCTTGAAGAGACAGCGGTCTTCGTCAAAAGTACAGAGCCGCGAGTTCTCCAGGCCGTCCACCATCTCATACGGCCTGTCCATCTTCAATCTGGGCATTTCCCCGACCGAACTGAAGTTTGGCCTGACATCGTCGTTTTTCGACGACGACTTCCAGCCGCCTCTGGCCATTCTCCGCTCCAATCTGTCATTGAACCGCAACTCGATGCTGTCGTCCAACAAGGACATGTCATCGTCATATTCCATCAACTCGTCGCAGTCTTCCCTCTGCTCTGATTCTCTGGCGTTCTCTTCCAGCGACTCGCTCACCGACTCTTACTCGTCGCCGCTTCTTGAAACCCCAGAGTACTTTGAAGGAAGAACCCCGACCATGCCTTACCACCAGAAGTCGTTCTCGACCTCTCTTCTCAACCCCATGACCAGGAAACCTCAGGCACAGGTGCCCCAGGCGCCTCATCTTCGCAAGAATTCTTCGTCAAATTGCATCAACAGCACCAGCATGCCTTCCCCTTTCAACGACGGCAGTTTATCCAAGAGCATACAGGTCAACCACAACTCGATCAATTTGCCCAACTCGGGCTTCAAGTTCCCTAATAACAACAGCATTAAAAACAAAAGTTCTCGCCATTCATTGAATAGAATCAACACCAAATCCAGCACTCCTCTCACTTCTTCCCCCAACATCAGTTCTCCGTTATCCACCGTCACTCCGAAATCCACCATTGATTCGGCCATGTCCAATCATACTTTGTCACTTATCGATCCCATCAACGACACCCCGGTCGATTTCTCGGTTCCTTTCTCTAGCTCGGGCGACAGAAACGAACGGGCTGCAAACAAGGTTCACGGCCCTGCCAAATACGCCAACCACGTCAGGAAAAGATCGGGCTCATTCTTGGGCTCCTCCGGTGGACTCTACAACTTCGTGGCCTTGGACATCGATGAAGTGGAAGAGGAAGAAAACGAGTGCTAGATTATCTCGCATATATATGAATAGAAATAGCATCTTCTTCTCTTACTCAAATGTAGGTTCGTGAACCAGTCACAAAATCCACCTTTCTGACTCAAACGGCTATCAGGCAACAGCGAATAAGCTCGTTTTCACGGCACTGTGAGCTGTGACTACACTCGGTAATAAATATATTTTATTTCATGAGAACATAAAAACAATCAAAACATTTAGATCTTAGCCTTGTCACCAATCAACTTGATAGCAGCGTTGTTGATAGCAATGGTCTTTCTTTCAACAACGTGAGCTTGGAAGATAACGACATCGCCTTGTTGCCAAGCGTAGACTTTCAAAGTCTCACCTGGGAAGACAATACCGGTGAATCTACCCTTGATTTCACCAAATGGACCAAACTTGTCCAACAAGACCTTGGCACACAAACCGTAAGTACACATACCGTGCAAGATTGGCTTGTCAAACTTGGCACCGGCAGCGAAAGCTGGGTCAATGTGCAATGGGTTACGGTCACCAGTCAATCTGTACAAAGCAGCTTGGTCTTCAGAAATCTTCACTTCTGTGGTAAAAGTAGCATCGGTCTTTGGTGCAACAAACTGAGAGGTAGCGAAGGTCTTTCTCTCAGCGTATTGTTTGGTTTCACCTTCACAGTTTCTGATGAAGAAAGTGGCTTCATTGCTGAACAATGGCTCGCCACTGTTAGCGTCAACCGACTGGGAACCGTGCACAACGATGGTGTTGGTACCCTTTTGAGTGATAGCCAAGGGTTGGAAAGTGGTCTTCACCTGAGCTTCAGTTGGAATTGGGAATTTCTCAACCTTGATGTAGTGTTCACCGTGCAACAAGAGCATTGGGTTGAAGTTCTTCAACAACTTGGCGAAAGACAACTGAGACTTGACTGAGTTGAAAGTGGCCAAGTGACCGAAAGTTGGGATCACTTGGAAGTCACTGTCGTTTTCATAGACGTAGTGCAATTCCTTGGAAGTGGCACCAATGGCAATGTTGTACAAGATAACTTCCTTGTCGGCATAGTTGAAGACTGGGTCTTCTTCATCGTCATCGTCATCATCGTCATCTTCCTCATCCTCATCTTCGTCGTCGTCTGGGTCAACGGCAGAAAGGATGGCCATAGAAGAGTCAGTGGTACTCTTAGGGTTGGCAGTACCCTTGGAGAAGTCAGTGACATCATCAATGTGGTCTCTAACGAACTCTGGTTCGGTGACCTTGTCGAAAGAAACGGCACCCTTGGCTCTTTGCCATCTGGTGTTACCGATCCAACCACCACCGGCTTCGAAAGTTTCACCGGTGACTTCGAGCTCGTCAGAAGCCAAGTAAACCAACAATGGAGCAACCAATTCTGGTGGGTACAAGTTCTTGTCTTCTTCTCTGAACACAGTCAAGGTCATGGCAGTTTCAGCGTGAGGAGCAACCACGTTAACCTTGATGTTGTTCTTGGCACCTTCAATGGCGAGGGTCTTGGTGAGACCCAAGATGGCTGCCTTGGCGGTGGAGTAGTTGGCTTGGCCAAAGTTACCGTAGATACCAGAGGTCGAAGTGATGTTGACGACTCTACCGGACTTCTTTTCCAAGAAGTGAGGCCAGGCCAATCTGGTCAAGTTGAAAGAACCGTTCAAGTGAACCTTTTGAACTTGGTCCCATTCCTTGTCAGACATCTTGGCGAAAGAACGGTCTCTAAGGATACCAGCGTTGTTCACAAGCACGTCAATAGTACCGTACTTGTTGATAACGTTGTCAATGATTTCCTTAGATTGGAAAGCGACATCGTGCTTGTCACCGTGGGCTTCACCGCCAGCGGCTTTGATTTCGTCCACAACCTTAGATGGGTCGGCGAAATCGTTAACAACAACCTTGGCCCCGTACTTGGCAAAGTACAAAGCGTAGGCTCTACCCAAACCGGCACCAGCACCAGTGATCAACACAACCTTGTCCTTCAAAGAGATCTTTGGAGCACCCGAGTTGTCGTTGGCAGGCAATTTTCTAGCTTCAGCAGTCAATTCTTGGTACATGTTGAGCATGAATGGGTGTTGGTTCTTCAACAATTCAGGTTTCTTGGAGTCGTCAAAGTTCAAGATTTCGTCGATACGCTTGGCGACCGACTCAGCGGTGAAAGTTTCATCGGGCTTGAACAAAACACCACCCGATCTTTCCCATCTGATCTGGGCAAAGAAACCGGCGGCAACTTCAAAGATTTGACCAGAAAGAGCGTTGGACTCGTGGGTCAAGTACAACACAAGAGGAGCAATCTTTTCAGGAGACAATTGTTCCAAGATTGGAGGAGGCAAGATGTTTTCGGTCATTCTGGATCTGGCCAAAGGAGCAATGGTGTTGGCAAGAATGTTGCTTCTTTCACCTTCCTTGGCCAAGGTTTCGGCAAAACCAATCAACCCACTCTTGGCGGCGGAGTAGTTGGCTTGGCCAAAGTTACCGTACAAACCAGCAGGAGAAGCGGTGTTTATGATACGACCGTACTCTTGCTTCTTGAAATGAGGCCAGGCGGCCTTGGTGACCTTGTAGGCACCGTTGACGTGCACGTCGGTCACCAACTGGAAGTCCTTTTCGGTCATCTTCTTGAATTGGGCGTCTCTCAAGATCCCGGCGTTGTTGATGATGATGTGGACGGTGCCGAAGTTCTTGACGGCGGTTTCGATGATCTTGTCACCGTCCAACACGTTGTTGTAGTCAGCCACGGCAACACCGCCGGCTTTTCTGATTTCGTCAACAACGACGTCGGCGGCCTTGCCGTCGCCACCAGCGCCCGAAAGGGATCCACCCAAGTCGTTCACCACAACTTTGGCACCCCGTTTGGCGTATTCGAGACAGTAGTGCTTACCCAAGCCACCACCGGCACCGGTGACAACCACAACTTTGTCTTTAAAAGATAATTGAGACATGGTTAACTTGCAATCAGACAAAGAAAACTATTAACTTTGTTGAAATTTGAAACTAGGTGGGAGCGAGCAGCATATATATAAGATTTCTGGGAAAAACGGCAATTTGCGGGGATGTCAATTGGGGGTGCACTGCAGCTCCGGTGAAAATTATCCGAAAGCGACCGGACTTGCTGGCCTGCCCACCAAACCGGCCCTCCCCAGTCGCGTGAGCACGCTGTTCTGCCCCTACAACTGGCCAATGGCCGCCAATTCGCCGGGCCCTGCTGGGCCGTCAACCGAGGATGATGCCATGTGAGACAGGAAAGCGCGGGTCGTGCGCCGGCCCACGAACTAAATGCAGATGAATTTTCGCACCGAATAGCCGAGTGACAACAGGGGCAGAATAGCCGTGGTTCTTCATGTGATCGGAGGCCGGAGGCCAGGCCGGAGCGGTTCCGGCGCCACGGCCGGCCTGGCAGACGGGGCCACGGCCTGGCCCCAGCACGGGCCCAGTGGCGAGTGGCGATGACGTAATCGGGCGAGACTGGGGTCGGCGGGTGAAAATTTAGTGCGGGTGAGATTCGGCAGATTCGTGGCTGAGAGGCGACGGTGTTGGGCCAGACAGCGCCACCAGTGGAGCACGAGCAGACTGTAGCGACAGCACCTCGTCCGTCTGGTGGTGCCAGATCAAACCCCTGGCAACCGTGGAATCAGCACCCATCCGGCCGAGCACCCGTACCGCCGCGCTTCAACCACGGTACGTGCGCTCAGCAACCTCTGGCGGACCACGCTAAGAGTTCGGGAAAGTTTAAGAGACGCCGGCCTGCAGGGCAGCCACAGCGCCACAGAGTCGTAGACCGTCGCAGACCGAAAAGCGACACCAAAAGTAGACACAGCGGCCGCGCAGTGCTCGTAAATCTAACGAGCCGGATCTGCCCACGGCTGTTTCGCAGCCACGCTGTGCTTCTTCCAGCCGTCCGCTTACAGGCATCCTCTTCCAGGCATTCTCCTTCAGGCATTCTCCTCCAGGGCACCCTGCTGGCACCCTACTGACAGAGGCCGCCCACTACGGCCTGCCGCTCGGAAATGCGGCGTCGGAGATGTGCAAGGCCCGGTTTCGCCCACACCGAGCTCCAGCGGCACAGGCCCCATCCGGCATCCGCCCGGCTCCCTCCTGCCTCCAACAATGGCACTTCCATTTTGGCTAGCTCCACTTTAAATCCGCATCGATCGTCTCCAAACTAGGCAGTTGCGAGCAGCCCACCCGTACCGCAGGCGTGGTCTTCCAGAAACATCTCCTCAGATAAACAGCGAGTCATCCACCGAGAGAGACCCCATTGCTATTCCCACTAAGCATCCCGTGTTCGCCACCAGCAGACACCCGTCCTCGGATCAAATCATCTCGGATCACCTCGTCGCTTCGGCACGAATCTTCTTTTTCTTTGTCCCGGTCCCTTGCATTGTTGTGTGGTACTTTTCTTTTGCCTATTATCTCGATATTTTTTTTTTTTATCACCCAAGGATCCTTAAAAAAATTTTCTATTTAAACAACCCCATTTCCACCCGCTAGGTCTCGGACTTTTTTTTTGGTCAAGTCTTCCTGCTCGTCTGCATTTGCCCAGTCTTGTCGCCCGATGCCAATTCCCGAAGTCAACGTGGTTCAACCCACTCCGGTATCGTCTGTCGACAAAACCATCGAGGAGCCGTCGAAAATCGATGTTCCCAGCCTGGTGCCCGAGGCCCCGGCCAGCTCCGCTGCTCCTCCAACAAACCCCGAGCCGGCACACGACTCCTACTCGCCCCACTCCTGGTGGCGGCTCTTGGTCTATGATTTCTTTCTCTGGGCGTGGGTCGTTATCGTCGACTGCTTCTTCCGAGAAATCAGACCAAGAGGTGCCTTCAGATTGCCCCGGTCCGGGCCCGTCATCTTCGTGGCTGCCCCACACGCCAACCAGTTCGCCGACGGCGTGGTGCTCATGAACCAGGTCAAAAAGGAGTCCAACCGCAGAATCCACTGGTTGATTGCCGAAAAATCGTACAGACGCAAGTTCGTCGGACTCATGTCCAAGATTCAGTTGTCCATCCCGGTGGCCAGAGCCCAAGACAACTTGGAAAAGGGTACCGGCAAGATCTCCATCGACTTCGACTCGGACCCCTTGTTGGTGAGAGGCGAGGGCACTAAGTTTTTGTCCGAATGTGCTCCGCAGGGTCTTCTCGCTTTGCCCCGGTCCCTTGGTGCCTCTCAGATCGAAACCGTCATCTCCGACACCGAGTTGAGAATCAGGAAAGAGTTTAAAGACACCGAGTTGATCAGAAAACTCTTGACGAAAGGCACTCCGTTCAAAAGAGCCGACAAAGTCGACCAGAAGCACGTTTACAAAAGAGTGTTCAAACACTTGAGTGAAGGCAACTGCATTGGCATTTTCCCAGAGGGCGGTTCCCACGACAGAACCGACCTCTTGCCAATCAAAGCCGGCGTGGCTATCATGGCTTTGGGTGCCATGAACAACGACCCGGACTGTAACGTCAAGATTGTGCCATGTGGAATGAACTACTTTAACGCCCATAAATTCAGATCAAGAGCAGTGGTGGAGTTTGGCCACCCGATCGAGATCTCGAAAGACTTGGTGAAAAAATACGCCAACCCTGAAACCAATAAAGAGTCGGTGAAGGAATTGTTGGAGATCATCACTTCCGGTTTGAAAGCCGTCACCGTCACCTGCGAGGACTACGAAACCTTGATGGTTGTTCAAGCCGCCAGAAGATTGTACGCCGGTAACTTTGCCCAGTACTTGCCCTTACCCTTGATTGTGGAAATGAACCGCCGGTTGGTTTTGGGTTACGAAACGTTCAAGAATGAACCAAAAGTCCAGCAAGTGAAGGAGAAAATCATGGAGTACAATGAAAGATTGAAACAACTTTATTTGCCCGATCACCATGTGGAGGACTGTGACGAATCTCACAAGTTAAGGACTTTACCCATCTTCTTGTTCAGACTTCTCAAGTTGGTGTTTTTTGTTATCTTGTCTCTTCCTGGTGCCACCCTTTTCTCACCAGTGTTCCTTTGCGGGAAGTACATTTCAAAGAAGAAAGCCGCCGATGCTTTGGCTAATTCCACCGTGAAAATCAAGGCAAATGACGTGGTGGCCACCTGGAAGATTCTCATTAGTGTCGGCATTGCCCCATTGGTGTACAGTTTCTATGCCACGATTGGTACTTGGTACTGCTATCATTACAAAGTCTTTCTCAATTCCTACAGCTACATTGGAAGCTGGATGACTTTGTACATGTGTGGTGTTGTTGTGACTTATGCTGCTTTGGTTACAGGTGAACAAGGTATGGATTTGTTCAAGTCAATCAGACCTTTGTACCTTTCCTTGATTTCGGGTACGTCTATCAGAGAATTAAAGAAACAGAGGGCAGAGTTGAGTGAGGAGATTACAGAGCTTGTCAACAACTTTGGGCCAGAACTTTTCCCTAACGACTTCAACTTGCTCGAATTGAAAGACCACTTGAAGATCAAGGATGGTGTTGAGTACGTCGACACTGATGAAGAAGAGGAAAGAAAGACACAAGAATTGAGAAATAGAAGATCAGCCAAGCGGAGAGCCGCTAAATTGAAGGCCAGAAGATTGAAGAACTTGGAATCCAACTCCTCAGAAAACCCTGTTAGCGTGACTCCCTCAGACAGTGAATTGTCTTTGGGTAAACACTCATCCTCTGTTTCTGACGGTATTTCGTTGATGAACTCAGACAATTCTTTAACAAACATTCCCATGTTCTCAGACTACCACTTGCATAAGAATGCCAAAGACGGCAGCTTTCAACTTGACTCTCAATTATCATCGACACTTCCTTCATCTTCATCGCTTGCCGATGACTTTAATTTCAAGCACACTCATAAGCCAAAGGACCACGTATCGAGCTTGCTTGCTACCCCGCCAGTTACTGCATCTTCAAATCATGACGTGGAAAGCACGCCCATTGAACTCAATTTTGGCAACAAGGACCGCCGCTATGAAGCTCAAGACTTGAGGTCTACGTCGCTTCGAAACAAATTAAGCGACCGGATCAAACAGAAAATCAAAGAAGGTCGTGACAAGAAAAGGGCCTAATTATTAGCATCCAAAGCATTATGACGAGTTGCACTCGATTGCTCCATTTCCCATAATTGTTTGATTATTTATTCAATTCTTGTTTATATTTAATACATGCTGTAATAATACATAATATTGAAACCATCAATTCACATTAGACTGCCTTTCGTAAAACTCAGAAACTTGGGTCGACGAGGTAGCGTCCTCAATGGACTTATCGTCTCTGGTCCTTAGGAACCGTGGGAATCTCAATGATATCCCTTTACCGTAAGTCTGGTGAGCGGCTTTATAGACGGGACTCAAGGACAAGTCGGCGGTCAAAACTTCGAAAATGGTGGTGGGTTCAAACCACACGTCTGGAGAAGAGTTGGAATTTGTAGTGTCGTAGACGAAATATGGCTTGGGGTCCTTGATTTCGGTGGGCTGCAATTTCTGGTGTAGACTGGCCAAATCTTCCTCAGAGAACCCGGTCCCGATCTTGCAGGTGGATTCATACTCTCCGGTATCCTCATTATAGGAGGCAAGAAGAAACCCTCCATACGTACCGGTTCTCTTCCCTCTACCAATATATGCACCAATCACCACCAAGTCAAGAGAATCGCCAACACCCGCCAAGTAGTCCTTCTTCAATTTAAGCCAGTTACGAGATCTTTTGGATGGTTCATAGTAAGAGTCAACACCATTGAGCATCTTCACCATGAGCCCTTCGCATGCATCTTTAACCGACTGGTCCAAGAACTGTTGTAACTCATCAAGATTCGATGAATTCTTGCTGGTTGCAAACTGGAACTTCCCTTCGATCGGCTTCAAGTTTTCAAACATGAGGGTTCTTCTGTGTTTTAATGACTGTGTGATCAAGGATTCGTTGTTGAAGAACAACATGTCAAAGGCAAACAAGCAAATGTTGACCTTGATGTCCTTTTCGTCCACATCCTTTCTCTTTCTGGTGGACAACACCTGGAAGGGCAAAATCTTGTTGGTAGTTCGGTCCCAGGCCACAGCTTCACAATCCAAGATCATTGATTTAGGAGTGGCGGTGTCGGCGTCCTCCACATTTTCCTTGATGAAGTCTTTGATGATGGAGATCAAATCAGGATAACGTTGAGACATGTCTTCTGAGTTACGTGAGTAGATTCTGACCTCTCCTGTTGGCAAAAGATGAATCTGGGCTCTTTCCCCGTCGTATTTGTACTCACAAGTGAACTCTTCGCCCTGGAATCTGTCCAAGACCTCACTGATCGACTTGGTCGGTTTGGCCAACATTGGTTTAAGGGGTACTCCTGGCTGCAAGTGGCAGTGGTCCAAGAGATTGAAGACACCGTGGTCGTAGGCATGTCTCACCACAATTTCGTAATTAGGAACCTGGGAGAAGGCTTCTCTCATGATGTCTTCTGCCTGGGCCAATTTCTCGGGAGTGACTTTGCCGTGTTCGTAGTTGACAAACGCCTGGGCCAAGCCGATCAACACTGTTTTCTCTGCCAACCCGATTCTCAATTTGCCTTCCAAAGACCTGATCAAGAACTTTGCTTCGCCCGTTTTAGCGTCGCAGGCGGTCAACATTTTGTTGATGATGCCGATTTTTTTGGCCTGGGAGTCCTTACCGGTTGATTTGGCAATTTTAGTCAAGTTTTCAAACACAACGTCGATGTCCAAAGAGGCCGGCTTGAACATTGTGGGTTGACCGGAACGAGACTTCTGGGCAACCAACCCCAAATCACCTATTTCATGGTAATCCTTCTTGATCTTGGGAGCGGCTCGGCCGTAACACTCGCTGATGGCTTTTATCAAGAGCGTTTCGCCCAAGCCAAGCTCCAAGTCAGGCTCGTAGTCGGGACCCAAGCGGTTGATGAACAAATACACCACTTTCACCAAAGTCTGCACCGACGACTGCTGTAGGATCTGGGTGAAGAACTGAGACACGATGGCGGTGATTTTCAACCGGGACGACTCCTTTTCGATGGCTTCGAACACTTCGGTGACCTTGGCGTACGGAATCTTGCCTGCCTTGTTACTTATTCTGTCGTGGTCCTCACCGGTTTTGGCCATCTTGATGAGCTTTTCAGCGTCTTCGAGCTCCTGGGCTTTCAGCGACTCGTCGCTGGACGCCTCGCCGTCGCTCTCTGGCGACTCGTGCTGCTTATCTTCGATCTTGGCCCGTTTGGCGGCAGGCTCGCCGTCGGTGGCGGCAGCGGCCTTTCCGGCAGAATGGTCTTCGCTCTCGGATGATTTGCTGGCGGCGCTGTGCGGCTCCGGGCTGGATTTGGGAGACTTGACTGCTGGGGGTTCAGCCAGTTTTGCCGCTGGCTTGGGCGAGGTCGCCTTTTTGGCAGCGCTGCCGGAGGCAGAGAAAAACCGGGCTAAGCTTTGCTGTCTGGGGGGCATTGGCACGAGTCTGGAGGCAACTGACGGCGATATTCGGACAAGGTTTCGAGACCAGCTTCTCCACATACGTTGGGTATGTCAGAAAATGGCGGACGCGTAGTTGATATTTATATTTTGCGCATCATCTCAGTTTTTTTGCTGACACCAAACCCAGTGTGAAAAAGACATCAAGGCTACAGAGATACAGAAAGACTGACAATCTGTTGGTACTGTCGTTTCTTATCTGCTGTCGCTTTGTTTCATTTGGCCTACTTGGCGTGTCAGATACGTTCTATTGCTACACCTACCACAACTATCCAGTAGTACATTAATAATACAATTAAAGACACACGTCCCAGATGGCCAGAGGCCCCTTCTCCTCGTACAAGTCGGACTCAATGAACGAGTCGCCGCCGTGGTTTGAGTTGGCCCCGTATATCTGCTTGGCGTAGATCTGTCCTCCAAGGAAGAACACGTCGTCCCACGAGCCGTTCTTCTCCTTGGGCTTCTTCCACTCAGGGAAGTAGTGGGGGTACTTGACGGTTTTAATTGCAGTTGGCACCTGGCTGACGCCGTAGCCGTCGGCGCCGGCGTACAGCACTTCGTCGGCTTGCTGGTAGGCGGCAAGCGCCGAGTTGATCTTGTCGTCGTCTTTGCCCTTGGCCTCTGTCTGGGGCGGAGTCGCCAAGTACTCTTCATGTAACCGGTTGAGGACCGCCAACTTCAATCCTTCGATACTGAAGGTGGAGCCGATGAAAATCAAGTTTTCCCAGCACTCCTGTCGTTTCTCCAAGTCGGGTATTAGCGAGAGCGACTTGGCGATGGCGTCGGCCACTTGTGCAACTAACGGCTGGGTGCCTTGGAATCTTTCCTTGCCGACGGCGATTTTCTGCTGGGTGGATGGGTCGACAAATGTGTTCTTCTCTAACTCGGCGTTGTTTTTCTGTTCCGCCTCTTGGTCCTGTGCTTCTTCTTTGGTCACGTACGAGGTGACGTCAAAGTCCTCGTCCTCGTTCTGAGCGTCCAAGTCGGCCTGGGAGTAGAACGAGCCCTCGGTGCTGTTCAACACCTCGTAGATGGGCGAAGTCTTCAACGCCTCCACCTGCTCCTCGGTGAAACTGGGCAACAACCGCTTCAATTCGGCGTTGATGGTGTCACCACCGGTACCGGGAACGTACTGCACTGCGAACTTGATGCTCTGGTAGCCCAACACGGGGATGATCAGGGTGGCCTCTTTGCCCACATTAACCACCAACGAGTTGGTGGACGACCCAATGGCAAACGTTGAGGCAATGCCAATGTCAAGGATGTTGAAAGCAGTGAACTCCAACACTTCGAACACGTACTTGGTGACGAGCTCAACGCTTCTTCTCGACCAAAGGGCGGTTGGCGCAATGAGTAGAAGTGGTATCTGGTTGATTGTGATGATTGGGTGGTCTTTGATCACGCTGTGCAAGATGGTCTTTAGCAAGTGGTTGAAAGCGTCCACATTGACGATTTTGGAGGCCTTGATTGGCAGGATTTCAACCAAGTTCTCGCTGGTTTTCTGAGACGAAAACTGGCCGGTTTCGGGGTCCTGGAACACCACGGAAGGGATCTTGTACTGTGGCGGACTCAACGAGTCCTGCAATCCGAACGAGAAGATCGTGTACTGGGACCCGGGATGGACCACCAAAAACGTGTCCTCTCTGTAAAGCGGCATGGCTGTTGTAATATATGGTGAAGAACATAACTTGTTTTGAAAAAACTTGAGCTAGGGTGAGGCGGTGAGTGCACGACCCGAGCTCTCAGTTTTTTTACATAGTGAAATCGAGTGAAGCCAGTCTTACAGAGCCACTGGCCATATAACGAGAGAAATGTTTATTGACTCGGTCCAAACGAACGAGTGTATGACTATATGACTGTCCCAAAATAAGCGAGTGTCGTGATGCGAATGCAGATGCAAAGAAGAAGTATAACGGAGAAATGAAAGAGTAAAACCATAAAAAGAATTCATGAAGAAACGTGAACCCAGGCACACAGAGCCGGACCGGAGTGGAATCAGGAGAAGAGGATAAGAGAATAAGGTCTACAGGTCGTCACAAGGAGAGAACAGGCAGGAACCGCCAGACTGCAGAGAAGACGGTTGCACTGAACAAGACTGAAGATGGTTGCAAAACCCAAGCGTTTAGGCAACTGGATTAAGCGGTGCCAGCATTGGCGAGAAACTTGTCGTAGTTGACACGAGTACCCAACACGGACTGCTTGCTCATGACGCTGGTCAGCCTGTGCACGGAGGGCTCTGGCTGGTGGCTTGAGTCCAAATCGGCAATGTACTCGGAGTAACTGTCGTCTTCTTGGTGATTTTTCCGCAACAACTTGATTTCGTTGATGAGGGGCAAGTCCTCCTGCAAGTTTGGCTTGGGCGGCAACCGCTTGTTGGGCGAGATGTTGCGTAAGACGGGCGACTCGCTGCGGTACTTCTTGGTGCGAGCCAAGTCGATGGAGCTGGCCGAGTCCCGGCGGTCAATGTCGAAGCCAGAGCCCCGTCTTTGGTAGCCTGCTGGCTCGGTGGTGTTGAGCCGGGCCAATTTGTGGGGCTTGGCCTGGAACTGTGGGACCAGCTGGTTGCGAGGAGGTGCCACAAACGGCGTGATGGTGGTGAGGGTGTTCTTTCTTTCTTGCTTAGGAGGAGAGGACGATCTCGCCTTTAGCTTTCTTGACTCGACTGGAGCCGGGATGTCTTTGGTTTCGATGAGATCTTCGGGCACTGGTTCCGGCTCGAGATCCAGGTGCTCCAGCTCGCTGTCGCTGATGCCCGGCCAGGTCACGTCTGACTCGGCGTCCGAGTCGTCGTACAGGGCGGTTGACTGGCCGTGGCGAACTGGAGAATGCAGACGGTGAGGCGATTTCTTGCGGGGCGATTCGTTGTTGATCTTAGCCCGGACCCGGTCGGTGAAGTGGGCCAAACCTGCCCAGCCTTCCGACAAATTGATAAGTCCCGAGTACCAGGCGGCGCCTCCCAACAAGAGGCCCAACAACACCACCAACTTCAAGAGATTAAAGAGGGCCAAAGCATACTCGCCCAAGATGGCCAGGTATCTCTGGACCACCAAGGCGGCCACAAAGCCGAGGCCAAAACTGACGATTCTCTCGTCTCGTGCCGAGACGGAGAGCTCAAAGGGTAACGACATTTTCGGTAAACTAGGAACTGCCGGCCAGAAACTTTTTTTAGCTGGGGCAACGGGAGACGGAGCAATATCGAGATCGGATTCTAGATCTGAGGGTTCCACAGCTGCTGGTTTTTCTGGAGACACTTCGACAGGGTCAAGTAGTTGCTGGATATCTTCTTCTTGAATAGGGCTGAAGGAAGAAGCAACAGTTAAACTTTTGGCCTGGTTGTCAGCCGGTGATTTCTTTGTTTTGGACTTGATCTTTTTTGGTTTATTTTTCCTCGGCTCGTCGCCTGCCGGTTTGGGAAGGCGCGTCGCGCCCGATGTGGGCGGAATCGACATCACCTCGTCTGCGTCGGGCTCTGACCGAGAAATGGATTGAGGGGTCAGGTGTTTATGCAGTGGGATCTCCTTAAACTTATACGACAAGTCGAACAACTCTTCCGAAGGTTGGACAGGGCGTTCTTCTTGATGGGTGGAAGATGCAATCGAGTTGGCATCGGTGAACACTTTCTTCAACCGGAATACCCCGTCGGGATCCTGCTTGTACACCAATTTTCGTTTGCCTTGGGACGTAACGGTCGATGACATGTAAGAAAAAAGGAGCCTCAAGAGATGAAGAAAGAAGAGGAAGTAAGAAATGGGAATTGGAAAAGAAGAAGTGTCTTTTAAAGTGGAGTCGTCAGTTGGACGCCCACACGAACTCAACCACCAAAGGTAATATTTTTTTCTTTGTTGGTTCGTTGTTCTTCTAAGAAACTCGTCAAATGATTGGTTGCTGTTCGATGGGCGGTCCTTATTATGACCACTACATGCCAATATATGCCTTCATGATTGTAACATTCCCATCAAACAATCCTCATGTCGATACGGCCATTGTTCGCGCCCAATGCGGCCATTATGTCGGGCCTAATTGGGCACGCGCCAACAATGCATGCACTTAAACTCCCCAAAAAAGCTACTAGCATTAATTGAGCGTGATTGATTGTATGGTGGCTAGGTAGCTAGGGGCACCTATCACGTGCCGCCCGGCCATCACAGTGGCCTTGGCTCCAACAAAGCTCAGTGGTTCAAATGTAACGTGCCAGAAACCAGCGGTTGCAAGGTTCAATCGCCTGATTACAAGTTCACAATTAAGCACACAATTGGGGCTACAAGTTTTCAATTGCCTGGCTCCGGTTCTGCTGGCCAACTACAATGTTCACAACTGAAGCGCTTGGTTCAGAATAGTATTATACATTTATTTTACACAGTTATACAATTGCAGGTGAGGCCCAATGGTTAGTATTGTCCTCTGATTCTTCTAGCAAGCTGAATATCTTTTTGCATGATGGTGACCCGCTTGGCATGGATGGCACAGAGGTTTGTGTCCTCTAGTAAGTGCACGAGGTAAGCCTCACATGCCTCTTGGAGCGCCAATACCGCGTTACTCTGCCACCTGATCCCATAATCAGTGCCAATATAGTTCTCGGCCACTTCTTTCACCAATCTGGCAAACGGTAGCTTACGGATCAACAAGTCTTGCAGCTTCTGGTACTGTCGGATCTCTCGCAACGCCTTGGTGCCGGGGCGGTATCTTCGCTTGGTGGTGCTGGATTTTCCACTGGCAGTGGGTGGATCTCCCGGCTGGTTTCGATAGATGCCGGTTTCTCGTATGCTAGTGGTGGCCGGTCTTCGCAGCTGAGCAAGCTGTTCGCGCCGGCGGTCCAACGCCGAGGGCCGGCTGCTGGAGCTCGATATTCTGGCCATCTCAGTGCTATCAACAGGAGCTATCGAGGTGACACCTTTTTCTTTTAACTTGTATCTTCTTTTTTTTTGAAACACCACTATTTTCCCAATGCGGAATAATTCAGCCAGCCATTTTGGGGGACGCGGTGCACGGGCGCGCGCTCGTTAAACCCGCTATTTGCATAATGGCCACCTCTCTGGTTGCCAAGGCAGCCAACGCCTGCTGATAAGCTTGTTGGGCCCGGCGGCATGTGACCTTTGTCTGTCCGGAACCCTGGCTCGATGTCAAATGAGAGGGGCGGTTCGAGATGTCGTGCCGGGAGAAAAGCTGGAGGCAAGCTGTAGCGGCCCCATTCGGCTGCAATTTCGATGGACTCAGCACTATCTGCAGCCGGCATGAGTTGTCCATGTTATGGCTCGTTTGGGGAGCTGAGCCGTGAATGTTAGACTCGAATTGGCCACTCCGAGCCGGTGCCGGTACCCGAACGGGAAATGCTCGCCGGGCGCCATGTCAAAATCTACATTGGCCTCATATCGTCGTCAATTGAACATGTCATATGTACAAGGTTAGTTATCCGAGACGGGCTCGTCATATTTGCCCTCCAAAATATCGTTGAGCCCGTCTTGAATCATGGCACTCTCTTCGTCCATCGGCATTTTCGCCAACTGCCGCTGTTTCTCGAAGCCGCCCAATGCTAGCTTCATTTTCCACCCAAACTCCCGGAACGTCGACACGTCCATCATCCAGCACGTGCCGAACACCATCATGGAGCTGACGCTACCACAGAGCAAAGTGCCAGTTCCCACTGCAACCGCAGCGTCAGTAGTGAAATTGTAACTCAACGGAGGCGCATGGTTGCCCTGGAAAAGCGTGGGCACATACTGCCGGGTGATAGTGGACTTGTAGGCAAAACGGGACGCAAAGATCGTGGTGGCTGCCGATACCATAAAGAGTAGCATCTGCTGTTTCCGACGCTGCTTGTACTCGTCAGACGCCGAGGCGAGCTTGAAGTCGAACCGCTGGAGCAAGCGGGTGACGCCCGAACTGGGTGTCTGTGTTGCGTCCATTCTGTTCTATTTGAAGTAGAGATCAAGTTTAGGCGGATAGGGATGATTACTGATTTAGATGAAGTTTCTTCATTGATAATTTTTCACTCTGGCAGAAAAAACATCCGCACACCAACAAAAGTGTACGCTCTTCCCCAGTATTAACGGTTATTCTTATGTTCTTGTGAAAAATAGTACATTTCATCTTACGGTCACATAGTACATTTTATTAACGTATGGTTTGCACACATACTAACAACAAATAGAGAAAACGAAACAGAATAGTAATACGAATTAATTCATGAAATGTAGTTGGAAAGACAAATGCTGCCACTCAGATCTCTTCTTTGAACAACCCTCCCTTATGATCTCCTTTATCTATTGAGATTTCTTCGAAATCACCGTTGCTGGCTTCTGAATTGGACCGGCCTTTGTCTTCAATTTTAGACTGTTCGGCAGCAGCAGGCTTCAGCCCCGATTTTGATCCTGATTCGGCGGCTTTAGGCTCTTCGAATCTCGACTTAACTGGGCTGGTTTTGGGTGACGAAAATAACCCAGATATTCTCGACCGGAACCCTTTCTTCTTGTTCGAGCTACCGGCTTTACCAGAAACCGGCGACGAAGTGCCAGAAGAGCCAGAGGTTGGGTTGGCAGCTGGGGTTGGTGCAGCACCGTTTTTGTTACTGACATCTTTGGTGTCAATTGGCTCAATGTGTTCAGCCTTCTTGGTATGAGTATCAAGAATAGACAATTCCTTCACAGAAGGTTCTTCCACAGAGAAAAGGGAACCAGTGTCTCTCAATTTGGACTCATCGATGTCTTTACGCAAATGTTCAGGAAGCTCATTGTTGATTTGATGCTCTTCCTTGACTCTTTCATCGAGATGCTTCAAGATTTGTTCCTTCTGTTCGGCCTTGGACTGCAAATGGCCATCCTTGGTGGCGGACAATTCGGCAATCTTGGCGTCCAAGTCTTTGTGAGTCTCTTCGTGGGCTTTCAACTTGTCAATATAAGACTGTTGCAATTCATCCACAGTCTTGGAAGTCTCTTCAAGTTTGGTGGCGCTGGTCTCCAAATCAGTAGTGTACTTCTCAATGTCAGCGTCAGTCTCTTCCAATTTGGCCTGCAACTCTGCAAGCTTGGATTCGTAGTCTTTATTCAAGGAGTCTGCCGTGTTGACTTCGTTCAATAAGGCGTTCTTTGCGTCAGTCAAATTGTTGAGCTTCTCAGTTTCTTCAGCTAACTCATCCAAGACTGGCTTCAAAATTTCGTCCTTTTCAGCTTGCAAGTCATCCAATTCTTTCTTACGGCCATCAATGAGTTCAGTCTCTTCAGCGTCGATGCGCTGCTGGTTCTCAGCCTTCTTGTTCAACAAGTCCTCCTTTTCTTGGGCGTATTTCGCTTGCAATTCGGTCAACTCGGTGTTTTTAGCATCAACTTCCCCGTTTCTTTCGGTTTGGTATTCAGCATACTTAGCGTCTTCGGCGCTCTTGTTGGACTCGTGAGCCTCGATTCTTTGGCGTTTGGCTTCGGCAATTTCTTCCTTTTCTTTGTTTTTGGCAGCAACCTCATCTTCTTTGTACTTGTTGTGCTGCTTAACCAATTCCTCGTGCTTTTTCTTATTGACAATGTCATTTTCTCTTTGCAAGTTGGCCTTCGAGTTGATATCGTTGATGACTGGCTGTACAATCAAGGAAGCCAATTTGTCCAATTCACTTTGAGGCATGCTCAAACCACCACCCAAGTCGACAAGACCTCTCTGGTGGTTTTTGATACGTTCCTCCGAGTTCTTTTGCGCAATTGTCAAGGCATTGGCATAGAGCTGGGCCTGAGTTCTCAAGTCCACACCATTCACGGTTTTGATCGAATTCAACCGTTCGTTTGCCTTGGCACTGGCAGCGGCAAGAAGCGTAGCGTCGACGATGTCAGCAGCTTTGAAGGACTTGCTTCTGGTCTGAGAAGAAACATGGTCGGTGTAACCGGCACCGTGTTTCAACGAGGCGGCAGCCGACTCAGCGGCCAAGTTTTCTTCGCTTTGGTCCAAGAACTCGGTTGGAGGCTGCTGGTGCTTGATACCCGAGCGGTAGTCTAATTCAGGATTGAACCTTGAATTAAGGGACTTGGTGGAGTTTTTATTGGCCACCTGGGTGATTTTGCCAATGTTGAGCGAAGCGGTCGTGGTGCCGTTCTTAGCTACCAAGCCATGTCTGGAAGCCAATTTTTCAGGAGTGGTTCTCGAAGTAAGCGTGGAAGTTGAGTTGGCGCTGGCCACTTTATAGACGTTGCCGCTCTTGTAAGCAGGAATGCCTAGTTGCGAGACTGGGCTTGGTGCTGGTGCTTCAGAGCGGGCAGCACCGGCAGCCGAATGGGCCCAGGGGTCGGTTTCACGGGAATAGGTCGAGATGGAGTCTGAACGGGCAGCCAAAGCGGCGGTGTGGGCCTCTTGTGCCACCGTGCGTTCGTACGAGGGCTTGACGGTCAAGTCAGCCGAGGCGGCCAAGAGAGCGGCGGTGTCGGAGGCACTTGAATTGACACCAACTGAAGGGGCCCCGGGGGACTGGAAAATGCCTTTCTTCAACTTCTGCTGGTACAATGCCTGCTGGGAAAGCGGCTTGCCGCTGGTCTGGTATACAGAAGACATTGAGTGAGTTAAGATAGATAAATTGGTGCAATTACTGCTAGCTCTCGGATAAGTGTCGAGTAGTTGTTCGAAGCTGGCGGCTAATAAAGTGAGGATGACAATGAAATAACGAACGGAATGTAACGAAACCGCCAATTGTGGATGAACAGCGGACCTCTATTGATTGAAGTGGGTAAATATATCGTATCCAGCAACAGCACCGGGAAAAACACTAGTGACAATTTTCTCAGAAAAAGGATGAATTAGCAATGAGCTTAATTCATTAAGGGTCATATAATGCCAGCCAAAGTGAAATTTAGGCAGCAAAAGTGCGAAGCGTGATACAACCGGGAATCTTCCAGACCAAAAATAATTGGCCCATGACACCCCTTTTTCTCGCTCGTTTTATCTAGCTCAGGCCCTAACAGCCGCATGCTGGACCTGATTGCTCGAGCAAGACCTGGTGGCATTGGGCCAATGGCTCGGCTTGTGCTGTCAACGCTGGCTGCTGGGGTTCATTGGGGTCAGGCGGGTCGTGCACCCGTGGCTAATTCATCGAACGTTCGGTGCATTGCTGTGGCCCAATGCGGCAATGTCTGTTTACCGGTTACGTAATCTGGTCACCTAAAAAGCCGGTGTGGCCGATATATACGGCACAGATGGATGGCTTGTGGTGCACGGCGGTGGGCGGAACGGAACAGGTGGCTGCAAATTGGGTTCGGGAGACCCCTGGCACCCCATGAAGTGCCTGGGCAGGTAGGTTTGAAGTACGGATTCTTCAGGCAGTTGCTGACGTGGAGCAAATTGGCTGCACTTCTGGGCCGTCTGCAGCTAACTGTCTGAAGCTGCAGCGGTGCTGACCCTTGGCTTCAAGCACAATATGTACCGCTGGGGTGTACCAGGTACGGTAGTTGAGGGACAACCGGCTGGGGCCGGTAAGTTTCTCACTGCAGCTGCTGCATACGTGGTCTGTATTTGGTCCAAATGCGTCCGCATTCGTCCAACCATAGTTGACTCAAAGACGCACCTGGCCAGTACGCACCATGCTGCTGTCCGTTCTACAAACCAATGACCAACTAGGTGGGTACATGCCAAGAGACATTGTTTATGCGACTACAGTCATATCATCATCAAACATAAAGTCATGTATACCTACTTAGACAATTTCTTGCTCTTCCTGCCTCCACGGCCATTGACATTGGGGTTGCCGTAGATGATGGTGGTATTGCCGTTCTCGTCCAACTTGTAGTGGGTCTTCAAGTGCTGGGCCAAGTTGTCCGATCTGCTGAACTTCTTTTCGCAGTATTTGCAATGGAATGGCCGGATGTTGGAATGCACGGACCGAATGTGCCTCTTGAGATGCTCCGACCGTTTGAACACTTTGCTGCAATCCTGACAAGGGAAAGGTTTGGGTTCGTCGTCGTCGTCTTTCTTCTCTTCGGTGTGTTCTTCTTCCTCGGCAATGGCGGGCTTTGTAATCGAGGAGAAGTCATGACGTGTTGTTTGCAAAGTGGGGGTTTCTTGAGGAACACCGCTGACGGCAGAGAACGACCTCAGTCTCTGGTGTTGTTGTTTGGAAGGGGACCCAGGTAACACTACCGATGGGACCACGTTGGGGGCCGGGTAGGCGGATTCTGCGATTGGCTTGCGTAATGGAGACGTGACATCGTAAGTGTGGGACTTTCTTCTCTTTCTCTGGCCAGCAGAGGAAGGAATTTCGAATTCGGCCGATTCTTCCGGGTGGCTCAACACCTGGATAGAATTTCTGCGCTTGTAAGGGGAACCTTTGATGATACCGGTCGGGTTGGTGAGGATCTCTGCCGACTTATCGAGGTCCAAGTCGCCGAGACCCAGGATGTCGAGGGTATCGTCGTTCTTGATCACCTGAGCCGTGTTATTGAGCCAGTAGGAGATGGCATTGAGACACTCGTCATTCATCACGAAGTCAAACAGCTGCTTCTGGTTCTCATCGATAGTCTGATTGCGCACCTGTCTGTTGAAGGATGAGGTGGACATGGATCTGGCCTTGCGATTGCGAGGCCGCACCGAGCTCTGTCTTTGGTGGAACAATGTGTTTAAAGAAGGCGATGAGACCGAGGAAGGAAGAATGTAGTTGTTGTTGGCAAACACCGCCACCGAGGGCTCCACCGGCTCGTGTCTGCCTAGAAGCGGCGACTGGAGAGGTGTGTCGTCCTTTGGCGATGACACTGGGTGCGACAGTAACTCGGCCACCAGCTGGAACTCATTAAACAACTGTCTGGGGTTGATGGTGCCATTATCGGGGCCCTGGTTGGCAAATGACGAGTATATTTCTGGCAGCGGGGACTTGGACAGCTGCGACGTCTGAGCCGAGAACGGATGGAGCGTGAGGAGGTTCAACTGGTCGATGGGCAAGCTGAATGACAGAGAATGGGAGTGGCGAGCAAAAGGTCTTTGATAAGCGTAGTTATTCTTGGTGGGCGACGGATAGTCCGGGGTAGTGTTGGAAGAAGGCAAGTCGGGGAGAAGTTGGAGGGACGAGCTGGACGAAATGGCCGAATGAATGTCCTGTTCTACAGGCACTTCGGGCTGCTGGCTAAAGAACACTTCGTCATTGAAATTGACCGGGTCACCAGACGCCGTTGGCTGGAGAACAACGGGAGGGTGCATGGTGGTGACAAAGAGGGGCAGCACGAATACAGCTAGTCGGTTAAAAAGGCCTTGGGAAATGGAACTAAACTAACTGGTGATGTAAAGAAAGAAAAAGAATGATTCGATTTATAACCGCTATATGGCCAGATAGGAATATGACTGGGGGTGCGAACCGGGGGTGCGTTTTTATTTAAATCAGGGCTATTCACACTAAAAAAAAAAAAAAAAAACCGCTGACTAAAGATAACGACAGCGAAACGGGCCGGCGCCAACAAACTACCTCGGGTTGTGAAATGTGGGGGCAAAACCAGTAGCATATAGCTGTCAAGGCTGCCGCAAGCCGTCCACGAAATGGCCGGGCTGGGAATCCCAAAGTGGGGTGACAGGGCCCGGTGGGACCAGGTTGAGCGAGCTCGGATACCACTCGAATATGCTGAAGTAAGCAAACAAATGAGAAAAAAAAAGCCATTGTGTGATGTCAGAGTGTGGCATTGATTTGGCGGCCGGCGTTTGTGGAGCCGTTGTTACTGGCAGGTCGGGGCCACCTTGCGTGGGCCGGGGCTGGCGCCACGGGCGGGCATGAATGGGGCGCCAAGTGTGGCCCTGGGCTGGCCCACCGTGGTGTTTGGAGTCAACTGTGGAGCCATGCTTATCTACGCACTGCTCGGCTATTTTTGGATTCGCGATTCGGGGTTTGAATTGAGTCATTCGTCTCCTCTTTTGCGGCCACATACTAGCTTGTTGGGATTGTTTGGGTAGGTAGAGCCCACAACAACGTGATTACTGGGCCCACGGTCCTCGTTCACTCTGCTGTACTGGCTTTTATCCGCCAGTGTTTCTGGTGCTTTTCCGTTTTCGCTGTTATCTTAATGAGGTGCAGGATCCTGCATCGTCCTGCAGATAGTGCTAGAGACCTTATTGTTCGGCCTATTCTGGCCATCCTGATGCGCTGATAGGACATGGCGCTTGACAGCGGCCCCAAACGTGCCACGTCCAAACCCGGACATGTACCATGTAGACAGTTGACATGAGGCCCGGTAAGCACAGCAGACACCACTGCATGCGCGATGCGCCTTCCGACTCATGTATGTATGTGTTGCCTGCTTCTATCTACGTGTTCGCCCACGTACAGCATGCACCATCAGCAGCATATGCACGGTCCAAGTACACCATAATGGGCCAATACTACATTCAGTCGGAAATGTCAGACACCCGCAGTCTGCTGCTGCCCATATGCTTATGCAATGAGCTGGCAGAAATGGATTGAAATCGGCTCAACTAGCTTTCTATATTACATTGGCCTCTTCTAAGTCTATATTGTATGCTATGGCTATTTGGAGTCTCGGACACTGGTGTGGTCTCGCGAGGTTTGAGAGAACTCGGTGGGCGAGCTGCCTTGTGCCGACTCTGAGTCCTGTTCAGGCGCCGGTGCTGCCTCAGACACCGCTTCGTCGTCTGTTTTCTTTTCATCTTCCGCGTGGATCCATTTCCTCATGAAATTCACCAACACCTGCGCCGTCATCACCTGCTCTGCTTGGTATAACACCAAGGGCACTAACAACTTACCCAAGTTCTTGTTGTGGGCCCCGTACTGCGACGACACCAAAGAGACGCCGAGCGCTGCTGTTTTGGCGGGTCCACACAACATCATCGCCACCGTGTCACGGCGACTGTAGTAAAAGGGTACGAAGAAATTGTAGCCCCAGCGGTACCATTTGCTGTGGGCCTCGGTGGGTGGTTCTGAAAATATCTTCAAGAGCCACAACGGTCTCGAGTAGCCGTAGCACAACACGGTGAAGAACAAGTAAATGCCAAAGTTGAAAAACACAATGAAAATGATGGATGCATGGGAAACCAGAGTGAAGGCATGCTGTGCAAATGCTGTAGAAAATGACTGGAACATAATGAGCAACAACATGAAGGAGCCGACTTTGCTCAATTTGAAAGTAGTAAGACACCATTTCACCTGTTTTGGGAACACGTTCTGTAAAACTTGGCCGAGGAACAACGGAGCAAACACCGACAGGCCGAGCTGTTTCATCACTTCGCCGTACAAGTGGCCCACGCTGCTATCGCCGCCATCCTGGTGCACTGGATTGCCAAACTCCCACGAACCGGTCATGTACATTTGCACCAATGCTGGCGTGATGAAAGCGCCCAACACGTTACCGATGAACACTTCACAAAGAGTCAAGATATCGTTCCCGTGCGCCTGCTTCGTCATCACCACGTTGGAGCTGACGGTGGTTGGGCACGCGTGAGTCACCACCAATCCCACAAGAATCCACCGGTCGATCTCCTTGTCGTGAGCTTTTTTGATGCCCGTGGCAATGCCGTAGATGATGGCCGAAGTGATCAAGAACGAGCTGGTGAGCACCGTGAAATGAGCTCGCCAATGAAGAGCATTTTTGGCCAAGTCTTTGGTGGACATCAGCAAGCCCGAAATTAAGAATATCACGGCCACCGCTCCGTACCCGATGGTGTATTCGGCACGAATGGTGCCGCCCTGTTTGGCAAACTCGGGGTACAGATGCGCTAGCGCAACAAACACAGCAAGAATCACAAAGAACCACTGGGCTAGCAAGAACGAAAACACCTTGTTGCAATAGTAGTATGATTTGGACTGTTTTAGCCGCTCAAGCCCGGCAGGCGGCTGCTCAGTCTGTTCGGACATGAGGAAATGTAGAGTGTGGGGAAAATGCTATGCAAGTGACTGGTCACTTATCAGAATGAATAAATATGCCGGTACCAAATGGCAGGTTGTAGCAGTGAAACAAAATAGTGGCTCTTTTTTTTTCCGTTTGACTTATTGCTGTTGGCTTATAGTGAGAGTTTTAAGTGTGCGATAATTTACGGAGTTGCACGTGACCTGTCTCGGGCAGAATCCGATGCTCCGAAACTTATCGGAAAAGCGGTTAACGGGTAAGGTCATGAGGGTGTCCTCGGAGGCCAGAGCTTTAAAGGGAGGTCGAGGGGCGGCAGGGCGGGCAGACGAGGACTTGATACGCTCTTGTTAATCTGTGCCGGGCTCGGACATGTTGTGCCGGCTGGCTGGAAATGGCTGCAAACACCGCGAGCAAGTGCCTGCAAGTGCAACGGAGCCAATGTTCTTGAGCGGGTAGCTGATTGTGGTCACAAAGGCTGTTTGTCTCAGGGTCAGTCTTGCGTTGGCCTCCTTAGCCAAATGGTTTGTGCGATTGTGTTGAGAAGTGTCAAAAATCTCAAAATCCAAGCCAACCAGCGCCTGAACAATTGTAGCACAATCGACGCCTGTTTCCACTCATTATGTAGGTGGTTGTGCACTGCATTATACAGGGTGCCACATCCCCAGCTCAACATTGTCATCTACAGCAACTGTGTGAGCCAGGCGACCCTACGTGCCTTCAGCCTGGGTGGACTAGTAGTCTCAAAGTGCTACTGGCGGCCCCGCTGTTGGTTGCGTATAAATCGATCAATTTCATGCAGAGAATAGGGCAACCAACCGTTTAGGGCATTCACACGACTTGCATCACATTATTTTTTTTTGTGCTAGGGCAGGTATTTTTAAAGTGAGCGGGAGATATTTACGTTTGGTCCCGATTTGGCAACCAAAGTGCATCTGAGATATAAGCTAATTAATGACTTTGCTGTTTCGGTTAAATTCTAATTCACCCAATTTCCAGTTGTTGTTTACCAAATAAGTATTCTCATCTTTTATAAAACAGAGGAGAAGCCATTGACGGTTTTTTTTTTCTAGGTTAAGTCTATTCCTTCCTTTTCGAAACTATAATTATCTTACTCGTTCCTTTCTGATAACCACCGTACAACCCATAATCTGAACTACTGGTGATGTCACAGTACGGCCCGGAGGACACTTCCTTCGTAAACAACTTTTGGGGAACCAAGGACGCAGGATTCCGCCAAATACAATTGAAAATAAAGAACTCAGTACAGACTCTCCAGGAGTTGCTCGACTACTACCAGGAAAGAGTAAACATCGAGAAAGAGTACAACAAAAAGCTCGACAAATTAAACCACAAGATCTTCTTGGGCTCGAATGAAACCGGCACGTTGAAGAAGTCCCTCGACAAGTTGCAGTTTGAAAATGACCAGATGTGCAAGTACAACAACAAGTTTATCAAGTCGGTCAGCCATAGCAATTTCGACAAATTGAACCATTTCTACAGTGTTTACTGCAAAGAGGTTTCCAAGATAGAGGGCCACATGTCCAAAGTGCTCCAGAAACGTAACGACGCCTTGAAGAACTTGGATTTGCTCAAGACAAAATACCAGGAAGAGTGCAGCCAAATCAAGTCGATTGGATTGACCTGCCAGACCACATGGGGTAAAGAATTGGAGAAATTCGAAGCCAAGTTACATAAGTTGCAAGCCAACAACGCCAACAGCAAGTTGAACTACAAGTCGGCGGTGGAGAAGTTCAGACAGTACGATGAGATCTGGGTCAGAGACTGGTCTATCTCGCTCCAAAATCTCTACCAGCTTGAAGTGGAAAGAATCCATCTTTGCAAGATCAATTGCTTCAATTTCTGCAACAACGTTGCCACTCTCTGTGTTGATAACGACCAGTCGGTCGACTTGGCGCGGACCGTCTTCGCCCAGGTCAATGCTCCTCAAGACTTGCAGGACTTCTCCGACACATACGGCACTGGGAGTCGGATCCCCAACCCACCTGACTTTATCGATTTCATGTCCGGGTACGACGAATCGATGGAAAAGAGAAACAACTTCACGATGGCCAACTTCACACTTCCCGACGCCAACAAGGTGCTCGGCAGGAGTTTCTCTACTAAGTCCACCGTTAACACGCCGCAGGCTCCAGTAACCGAACCACAATTACCACCCACGCCAACCAAGAACTCGCCCCAATCTTCACCCGAGTTTGGCTTCTCGCCAGCTACCCCTAGAACAAGCGCACCATTGCAGACGCCCCATTTTGGCAATGCTCTCCAGAACAACAAGGTGGAACTCCCACCGCCCACCGGCAAATACTCGCCCCAAACGAAGGGCCAGCACGAGAGAACCGAGACGAACGGCTCGAATTTCAGCAACGAAGAAGACAACAAAACCGACGTGTTTCTGGTGAAAGATACCAGGAATCAGTTTGCCAGCTCCAACGGGTCGTCGAACTATTCCAACCCCACCAACTACTCGACGCTGACCAACGGGTCTGAGCGGCACTGGGCGTCGCCCCGGAGAAAGGAAAAACAGTTGAGCCAGTTCCAGGAGCAGATCAACTTGAAGTCGAGGGAAGTCTCTCCCACCAAGATGAACGTGATGCAGGAGCCCAAGGCCACCGCGGTGCCCATCACCAAGGACTTCTCGATCGACTTCATCGCCAAGGCGTTGGAGGACCTCAACTCGGGCGGCGACGGCGACATCAACCGGTACAGGAAATCGGTGAGGCGGGCGGCCCGCGAGCAGGAGGAGCGGGCCCGGGACGAGGAGTTCCGGGTGTCCAAGCTGATCCCCACGTCGCCGTTCCGGCCGGCGTCCGACTACGTCGACGACTCGACCGAGATCGCCACGCGGTTCGACCCGACCAGCGGCACCACCCGGTACGAGTCGATCAACTTCTCGTCGCCGGCCCACCTCAACGAGAAGCCGCGGCCAAAGTCGATGTTCGAGCCGGTGCCCAAGGACGACTTCCCGCACGACGACCTGATGCGGACCACCATCGTCAACCGGCTGCCCGGCAAGCGGCACTCGGTGATGCTGATGAAGACGCCGTCCAAGTCGTACACCAACTTGCACTCGATGATCGACCCCAGCGACCGGGTCACGCCGGTGACCAAGAGCCGGTACCTCACCAAGGCCAAGGCCCGGTACACGTTCAAGCCGCAGAACCACAACGAGCTCTACTTCAAGAAGGGCTGGCACATGTACGTGATCCACAAGCAGGAGGATAACTGGTACGCGGTCGAGTTGGCCCGCAACTGCAACGACCGCGCCGGCATGTTCGGCTTGGTGCCCGGGAACTACCTCGTGGAGGGCGACGACTTGTTCTAGCATTTTCCCCTGTTTTGCCCTGTCCCCTTTACTTCAGTGTTGTGTTTGTTATATATTATACATCATTTTTTTGCATCCAGTTTTCTGTAGCGCGAATTCGCCATCCGGTGAAATTGAAATTAATCTGCCAGTACTACCACTTGCCATGTCCGAGTTCGAGCCCATTGGCCCCACGGCGGCCCCCAGGCCCCACAGCATCGAGGACCTCCCGCCGCTCATCATCGGCGGCGCCGTGTTCAACACCCAGTACACCGCCAACCCGTACGCGCTCCCCGTCAAGCAGATCTTGGCCACGGCGTTCGCCAAGGGCTTGATAGCGCTCGACACCTCGCCGTACTACGGCGCCTCGGAGAGCATCATCGGCGCCGCGTTGCGCGAGCTCAAGCCCGAGTGGCCGCGGGAGCTGTACTTCATTTGCACCAAGGCCGGGCGCCTCCAGTTGGACGACTTCGACTACTCCCGCCAGTGGGTGAGGCAGTCGGTGATGCGGTCGTTGCAGCGCCTCGACACCGACTACATCGACTTGGTGTACATGCACGACATCGAGTTCGTGGAGGAGGGCCAGATCTACGAGGCGTTGAAGGAGTTGAGGCTGTTGAAGCGGGAAGGCATCATCCGCAACTTCGGCATCTCGGGCTACCCGGTCGACTTCTTGTACCGGATCGCGTGTGGCAGCGTTGCAGACGCCGACATTGGCCCGGTCGACGCCGTGTTGTCGTACTCGCACGGCTGCCTCCAGAACACGGTGTTGTTCGAGTACTACGACCGGTTCTTCCAGCACGGCCGCATCAAAAAGCTCTTGAACGGCTCGATTCTCAGCATGTCGCTTCTCCGGTCCGGTGTCACCCACTCGTTCCACCCGGCGCCGCAGGCGTTGAAGGACGACGTGAGCGCCATCAGCCACCGCCTCCTCGAGGAGGACGGCGTCGAGATGGCCGACTTGGCCACCCGCTTCGCTCTCAAGAGATGGCTCTTCCAGACCGGAGACCGGTACGACTGGAACAGCAAGACCTCGATCGTGCTCGGCGTGTCGACTTTGCAGGAGTTGCACGTGGCCTTGCAGAGCTACTGGCAGGTGAAGAACCAGGACGGCGCCGACAGAGACGAGGCCCTTTTCGCCAAGGTGGTGGGGTTGCTCGGCAGCCACTACAACGAGACCTGGGACAGCGGGGTCCCCCACTAGTGTTATAGATTTTATTAGATATGCCAGCAGAATCCGTAGCGTGACATTTGCAGTACTGCCCTCATTTTGGGGCTGTTGTGGGCTCTGTCCATTTGGTGGCTCCTTGCCGTTCTGTCAATTTGACGACTTTTTGCATCGCTGCAACCGCGAAACGCCAACTACTTGTTCTTGCTCAAGTATTTCCAACAAATCCACTGATCAGACCATGGCCAACAAGAGAAGCAGCGGCGCCGCTGACCGCCAGGACACCGTGATTGAGCTCGGCTCAAAGAAACAGGTGACGGTGCGCCAGTTCAACGGGTACAATTTGGTGGACATCCGCGAGTACTACACCGACAAGGCCACGGGCGAAAAGAAGCCGGGCAAGAAGGGCATCTCGTTGACCCAGGAGTTGTGGCAGAAGCTCGTGGCCGCCCAGGGCGAGATCCAGGACGCCTTGGACGAGTTGAACGGGGAGGCCAAGACGAAACAGGCCAAGCCAGAGGGTGCGGACGAGCCAGCACCAAAAGACTCGAAGCCGGCCGACGACGACGAGTCGGAAGCAGAGTAGCCAGGGTGGAAGACAGAGGCAGGAAGCAGAGTAGCCAGGGTGGAAGAGCAGAGGACGAAAGCAGACAGCCCGCCGCCGCCAGTTCCAGGTGTTCACCTCACACACACCCTCTTTCTAGACGCCCCTAAAATACCTCTACACACACTGAAACACAGTCGACACTAGCATACGCTGTAGAAGCCCCTGCAACGCAATGGCTTGTTCCTGACATCTCCATGACTTGCCAGCTCCAGCCTGGAAACCCGTGGTGCACGGGCGCGCCGGCCAGATCACAGTAGCAACATTATCGCCAAGGCTGAAATGAATGATGATACAATTCCACCTACCCTTCCGCCAGTACTGATAAGTTTTTGCCCGAGGCAGTTGCTCAGAAGACACGACTATCCGCCCGTGTGACCCTGACCCGCCAGACCGCCCACACCGTGACCAACCAGCGGGTGCCATTCCAGTACCTGTCCCCAGTGAGTCAAAACTTGCATACCGGAGTTTTACGACCCAGCCCGTCGAGAGCCACCAAGCTGGCATTGAACCTGACATAGACCAGCCAGGCCAGCAAGCCATTAGCGTCTTTCTCGAAGCCTGTCTTCCTGAAGCTGTTTGCCCGACTTACTAAGCGCTGACCACCGCTGCAGTCAACCAAGCGGCAAAATCCACTGAACGAAGACCAACCAAGCTACAAGGCAACCTTCAAAGTAAGCAGGCTGTAAAGTTGAGACAGCCGCAGAACCCAGACAGAAACAGCTCTTCCAACAGCCTTTCTGTTGACAGCTGTCTGACCCTGATTACTAGTTCGGCTGACTCATTCACACCCAGCTAAGCCATTTCTCACCAACAAGCCGACATGTCAAAAAAGGAGTTCCCCCTCGTCGTGACCTCGCCCGACAACGGGTCGAGCGCCTCGCTCGCCGGCGACGCCTCGGCCTCCTACATCGACCACCGCCAGCACAACGACTTGGCCCACCTACACTCGCTGCCCGCCCGGCGGCGGCGGCGGCTGTCGCGGCCCGGGCCCCGGCGGTCCAAGGTCGAGGGCCGCGGCGCCTTGGGCGTCGAGGGCACCAACGGCCGCACCGCCATCTACCAGACCGGCGGCGGCAAGGGCCTCCCGCTCACCAACCAGAACCTCCAGAGCCTCTTGCGCGGCAACAAGAAGTCAAGCGGCCGCCGCGAGCGCCCGGCCCAGCAGCAGTACGGCGCCGTCATGTTGGACATGGAGCAGTACGCCACGGAGCAGCGGCGCCTTGCCGCCCAGCAGAGCTGGGACGACCCGTTTGACGACCGGCGCAGCGACGCGCTGGACTCGGGCCTGATCAACTCCCACGAGTTTGGCGGCCTGAACCCGTCCCTGGAGCACCTGTCGGACCTGACCTCGTTGGACGACGTGTGCTTCCCAGACTACTATGCTACCAGCGAGGGCAAGGCCGAAAACGTTTGGCCCGACTTGGACGTGCTCCAGGAGTACATCAGCGAAGAATTGGCCGAGCTCGAGCGGAAACCATTGGTGACCGACTCGGGCCCCCAGAACGTCAACTTCCAGTTTCCCGTGGCCCACTCGGTCGGAACAAAGTCCCCTTGCGACCTGGTGTCGCCCCGGGAGGAGACGCCGTTGCTCGACAACACCCAAATCAACGAGATCGACTCATTACATTCAGTCCACGAGTTCCGCGTGCGCCCAACCCCCATCCAGCCCTGGGACAAGCTGAAGGACCAGATCGAAACGATCTTGGACAACCGCAAAGTGGATCCTAGCGTGTGCCGCTTCACTTATTTCCGAGAGGATTTGGAGAAAACCATCCATTCGCCAACTTTAAGCGGCATCGTTGCCCTGAATCCAGACTTGGGGCTTCAGGACTTGTTCATGCCTTCGTGGTACGGCCGGGCCGAGTCCAACATCTCTGTGAGAGGAATGGGGCCCGTCGAGGAGGAAGAAACGGCGGCGATGTTGGGCATCAACTCCCACCCCAACTCTCATCCCAACTCCGTCGGGCCCAACTCTCATCCGGCCAGCACCAAGCCTCTGCGGAGCAACCTCACCGCTGAGGCGCCCACCGCCACCGCCACCGCCACGGGCTCACTTGTTGGGCTGACCACACCCTCCGTCAACCCCTTCTGGCTCGATGTACTTGACCCCACCGAAGAGGAAATGAAAGTGCTCTCAAAGACATTTGGCGTCCATCCGCTCACCACTGAAGACATTTTCCTCGGAGAAGCCCGCGAGAAAGTGGAGCTCTTCAAGTCTTACTACTTCATCTGCTTCACATCGTTCGATGTGGTCTACGAGCGTCGCAAGCAGCGGGCCAAGGAGAAGGAAAAGAAACACAACAAGCTCCAAGAGATGTACGATCGGTCTGATGATGGCGATCGCAGACTGTGGATCCCCAAATGGCTTCGTGGAGAGCGGAGACTCAGCGAGCATCACAAGGATCACAACTCGCTGTCGTCCTCTCGCAACCGGGCCAAGAAGATCCGTGAAGGCGAACTCTCGCCCCTCAACATGTACATGATTGTGTTCCGGGACGCCGTGATCACGTTCCATTTCCTGGCTACACCTCATCCGATCAACGTCAGAAGACGGGCTCGGTTGCTCAAGGACCATCTTACGGTGTCTTCGGACTGGATCTGCTACGCTCTCATCGATGACATCACCGACTCGTTTGCCCCGATGATCGAAAGCATCGAGGAGGAAGTCAACATGATCGAAGACGCTATCTTGAAGATGCACTCGGGCGACAGCACCGACGATGACAGCAGCGACGACGACAGCGGAGAGGAGAAATTGCAGTTGACAGAGAGAACCGCTTCCAAAGACGTGTTCTACCGCCGCAAGCGGTCGCGTTCCACCGTGGATTATGGCGACCGGTTGGCCCGTCGCGGCAGCAGGGCGCTGGTTGGCCTGAGAGGCTCAAGAAAGTCCAAGTCTTCCAGCAGCCTGTCGTCGAAGCTGAGCCACTCCAAGATTCTTGGCTGGAAGAGAAAGGGAGACATGTTGCGCCGCATTGGCGAATGCCGGAAGAGGGTGATGTCGGTGTTAAGATTGTTGGGATCCAAGGCCGACGTTATCAAGGGTTTCAGTAAAAGATTCAATGAGCAGATGGAAGTCGGCAAGGTGTCGCCAAAGTCAGATATCGTCATGTACTTGGGCGACATCCAGGATCACATTGTGACCATGGTGCAATCGTTGAACCACTACGAGAAGTTGCTTGCTCGGTTCCATCTGAACTACTTGGCCCAGATCAACATCGACATGACCAAGGTCAACAACGACACCAACGACGTGCTCGGAAAAATCACGATTCTCGGGACAATCGTGCTCCCCATCAATGTGGTGACCGGTTTGTGGGGCATGAACTGTATAGTCCCGGGCCAGGACTACGACGGGCTCGCCTGGTTCTTTGGCATCGTCTGCTCCATGATGGCGTTCAGCGTGTTTGCGTACAACTACGCCAAGCGCGTCTACGGCTTGTGAGTTTTATAGACTATTAATCGATAATTTTGACTGCTAGGTTCGAGCGATGATGTCTGGAGGATATGTATTGGTGTACGGGCGCATTGCCCCCAGCCATCATTGAATTTCAGATGAGTATTGCCATTTGGCCAAAACCAAAGTTACCTATTCCTGCTACAGCACACATCAAGTCAATTGCCAATTCCAACATGAGTCTTCAGATGAATTTGATCTTCGGCGTTCTCGTCGGCCAAATGGTGGTCTTATCGCTTTTGCTTTTGCCCTTGCCACACCAGATCCGGGTCAAGATTCTTGACATTGCCGAATTGTTAAGGAAATCAACCAACTTCAAAGTTGGGGTCGTGTTCACAACATCCCTATTGGCGTTGTCGTTCTTCGACTGCATCCAGAGGTTGAACCGGTACCTGAGTCTCAGCCAGCCATACTTCACCACTTTTGCCAACCAGGCCGCTGGCTCCTTGAGTTACGACCAATTGGCCACCAAATTCTACACCCAGAGAAACTTGTACTTGTCTGGGGCCGTGTTGTACTTGGAATTGTCCATCTACACCATCACTGGCATTTTGCAGAAGTTGGTCAGAAAAGAAAACGAGTCCCGGCTTTTGACAGAAATCAAGAAAGGCGAGTTTGCCAGCCAGGACGAGGAAGTGGAAAAGTACAAAGAGTTAGTGAGACAGAAAGACGTTGACATTGAAACATTCAAGAAACAACTCAGCGGATTGCAAAAAGAGTACGACAGACTGAACGAATCCACTACCGCCGGCGACAAGAAACAAGACTGAATACTCCATTATATAGCCAGGTAAATAACATGCCATACATGTACGGAGAAGCAACCAGTGTAGAGCGCCACATTCGGCACCAGAACACTAGTTGATTGTTCAACGATTGTCCGTACATACTTCCATGATTCATTTCTTGAGGAGTTTTTTTTCGCAACTGATCAGCCGCAAAAAACCTGTCTGTGTAAGTTGCAGTTGTTTTGCCGGGTTCCGACATCATGACTTAACCGGGCTTCGTTTGCTTGGTGATCTGATGTTCGTCTATTTATTTTTAAATTCCGCTGATACTCATAACTTCAAGGTGCATGACGCAAACGCACCTCCGCTGGGATTATACAGAAAACAAACAATACTCATTTGTTTGGGTGCTAGTCATGCACAGCTGCTTAAATTAGAAGGAGCACAGAATACCACACCAAGGTATACCAGAAGACCACGTAAGCCTGGGATGGCCCCACTCGCCTATTTCAAACAAGCGCTTGCAGACGAAGTATTGCCTACGTGTCGCTAATGCCAGAGTCGCTTGAAATGATCGAATTCGGTAGCTTCCTCATAGGACCACCAGACATAATGCCATGCAGTATGCAATGCATGTGGCAACAAAAATAAGTTGCCAACAAAAGTTTTTTTGGGGGATCACTTCTGGTGAGTAAAATGTAACGGGGCATGGCTTAGACCCGCCCCGTGAAGGGAAGGCACTGGTGGGGTACAACTAAACATGTCCTCGAAAACCTGAGTTAACATGGTAGCATGAAACCTCGCTAACGATGGTACTCGTGCATCAGTTCTCGCTAGTGACAAACGTTATGCGATACATACAGGCACATGCGTTGGATTACTTGAGTTTTAACAAGTAAAGCCGAAGGAGTAATGAATTGGGAATGTGAGTCGAGATGGGTTTGTGTCATTTATGCTATTCTAGATCACGCAGCGCAATGTTTACGATAAGCCAGACGTGCTAATTGGACAGTCTCTTTCATTGCTTGCGAAGGAGGCCTTACAATGACCTATTAAGCCAATATGGATGGCATTGGGGAGCTTTGTCAACATCATTACCACTTGATGAACCCCATGTCTAGCGATGGTTTTTTTTTTCCTTCTGCAGAATACTGAAATAAAGGTGGCTGGACTGCATGTGCATGTATATGCAAGTTATACATGGCACAGCAGGAGGTATGTCCCATACGTTAAAAAAACTATTGTTAGCGAATCAGCGATTGTTAAGGTTGCGTTTTTATTTTTTGCATGGAATTGGTGAGCGGAGCGTTTTATGCTTCATGTTTACGAAATTTTTTTGTTTGGCATGCTTACTGCGTTCGTTGCGGTAGGTACATGGCAGTTTCAATCGGGCTTGAAGTGGGAACTGAAGCACTTCGGCAGGTACCAGCCTTCGAGCATATTGAGGAAAGCCCGACACAAACAGTCCCCAGAATAAGATCTGCCTAATGCAGCCTTCTATTGCAGCGCAAATCTTATCCATGCAAAGACTTGCTTGATTGTTTGCCCTATTGCCATGCACAGAGCTTACGTTATCAGGCGAAATAGGAAAGATTTAAACCTAAGTTTCGATATAACGAAGACATAATTAAGCAATTGACTATATGAATGAATTGTAGTAAGCAAAGAATAGAAAATAAATAACTTTTAGGAATTGAGTCCCCTAGTAATACATTGAGAGATAAAAAGCTAACAGAGTATAAACTCAAACAAACACAAAAGAAGGAAAGAATATAAAAGTACTTCAAGCAAACGGTCAAACAAACAAAGTAAAAAAAATAAGATAAAGAGTAAGCTGAAGAAGTTATCATACAGATCAAGCAAAATGAAAGAATATGAATGGAAGCGATTCTATTAGCAGGAAAGTTTCTCATTATGTCGGATCAAGCCCAACGATTTCCATGACTTTTAAGATAAGTCGAAAATTACTTTTTCTCATTCTTAGTAGCGGTGGTGGCAGCGGTACTAGCGGCAGAACCAGCGTCGACAGCTGCCAAATCAGACTGGCCAGCGCTTTGCTGCCCGGCTTGTTGTGGTTGTGAAACAACTTTTTGGGGTTGTTGAGGAACCGACTGAGGCACTCCTTGGTTAATGTAGCCATAACCAGGATAAACTGGTTGGCCACCGTATGAAGAGTAGTTGGCATTAGGGTTGTAAGGATAGTATTGGTTGGGAGCAGTTGGGTAGTATGGTTGTTGGTACCCGTACATTTGAGACTGCTGTTGTTGTTGTGGAGAGGCTTGTTGAGCTTGTTGGCTTCTAGCTGACGTGTCACCAATCACGCTAGCATTCAGAGGCGATTGGTTCTGACCTCCGCCGGCAGCAGCCACCAGACCATTTCCTTGAGGGTACTGGGAGGCGTACTGCTGATAGTAACTGGAGAGATTCATGTTATTGCCTGCTTGAGTCTGAGAAGCAGAAGCTGCTCCATTGTTTGTGGCAGCAGCTGGAGTTGGGGTAGATTTAGTACCGGCGGCAGCGGCGGTGGTGTTTGAGCTTGGTGTGACTCCGGTTTGGATCACTCTTTTGATATCACGAACGAACAATGGGTACAACAAGTCAACAATTCCTTCACGTTGGGCCATTGCAAGTGCCCGTTCAAAAGGAATCCAGACACCTTTCAAGTGCATCGAGCCAATTTTCACCACATGACGGACTTTTTCAGACTTCAAGATCCCGTCTCGGCGTCCACGGGTCATTTGTGCCACGTTCAATAACTTGGTCCCGTTGATCATGTTATTGTCGGCTCTTCTCACCACGGACACGTTGTTGGCATCAACCTGGTAGCACAAGGTCTTTTCATCTTCCCACATGGTTGTGGTGACACGAGGACGGATTCCCGGTGGCTGGTACTGTCCCACAGTAGAGTTCGAAGACGAGTTGAGCGTGTCAGCCTGGACGGGGGTGCTTGTAGAGGCAGAGGCACCAGCGTTGCTCAAGCTGTTATAGTGTTGAGGTTGGGGCTGTGACAATTGGCTGCTAACTTGAGGAACCGACTGTTGGTAGAGCGAGTAACTGTTATAAGGGGCACCATAGGCAGTTGGATAACGAGAATGCGAGTACTGCTCGCTTGATCCCGATTGTTGCTGCGCAGCCAGTGGCTGCTGCGATGGCTGAGGATTGGGCTGCTGAGCAGCTTGAGCAGGGGCCTGGGCTGGTGCCTGGGAAGGCTGTGATTGTTGAGGGTTGGGTTGCATGTAGTATGAACCATAAGGGTGGCTGCCTTGCAATTGTGCTGTTTGAGGCTGCTGAGTGTTGGAGGAACTGCCACTCAAGAGCTGTTGGTACTGCTGGTACTGGTCAGGGTAGTAGTTCTGAGGGAACTGCTGGTACTGCTGGCCCTGTTGCTGGGGCTGTTGTTGTGGCATATTTCTCAGGGTTAGCATGAAATAGGACTTTGGGCGCCTAATAGATAAATGCAAAAAAACAAGGAGATTGGTTCAAGAAGGACACGAAAAATTTGGAAACAAATGCAATTGGTACTCAATTAGATATAAATAGTCTCGATCGTCAGTCAAAAAGGAAACAGCGACTGAATTGAGTTGAGATGAGAACTAACGGCTTCAAGTGTGAAGTGATAACGATTTTTCTGGAAGAAAAAAAAAACAAACCAATTATGATGTATCAGTTCTGATCAGATGATCAATTAAGGATGAATCAAACTGAGCAAGTTAATCTATTGAAGACCGAAATGATTTTTTTGATCTAAACCACTTGTTATAAGGTAGATACACAAGGGGAATTGAAAGAACAACTAATTTACAGAGGAAGAGTTATGGTGAAAAAAAATATAACTGTGACGTAAAAGCAGAAATGTAGGCAAATTATATAAAACTGAACAAATTTTTGGGAGTAGATGTTTTCAAAAAATATAAAAAAAAAAAAAAAAAAAAACTTGAATATGAAAATAAATTTTTTTTTTTTTACCAAAAAATATTCTTTGTTTTAATTATTCTTGATTTTCCTGTTTTTACTATATGGCTTTTTTTTTTGGTTCACGCATAGAGGCAAAAAAAAAAAAAAAAAAGTACGTTGTACAAAAAATAGGAAGGAGCTCAGAAATGATGGGTGTTTATCTAGGTTGATAATATTTTTTAAACTGGAGTATTCTTCGCATTATAGAAAAAAACCAGTACGAATGCAACCTCAAATGCGGTTACAAAGACAGGAGTCTGTCGAATTGAGTTTTGTGCAGGAGCAGGAATGGAACTGATTAAAAAAAAATAAAATGAGTACGAGAAAACAAATTAAAGAACAGCAAACAGCCAACCATGCATGCTGCGCGGGTATGCACAGAGCATGCGTGCTTGTCGCATGGATCAACATGCAGGAATGCGTGATGGAGGGGCAGAGTCGGGCTATTTACACAATAAGCCCAGGTAAGGAGTTTTTTTTTGTAAGGCATCCGGCAAGACACCGGGAGCATTTTTGTGATGCATACGGTCATGCGGCATGTACAAATCGCATGGAAGATTTATTATGCAAGTGCAACCGCCGACGTATCAATGATTAAGTTAATTGTGAGAATTACTGATACAATATTTTTTTTTTTTGTTTTCCCAGGATGAAAAAACAGTCTACAAATAATTCAAGGAGTAAATAAATTGTCTTGTCAATCATGTTTGGAAGGTTCATTTTAACAAAAAAACTCATTATTCCTGTTTCACTGGAATGGATTCGAAGTGCACAGTTTTCATTGATTCGACCATTTATGGTTGGAGTTAGAAATTTGAAACGAGGCAATTAACCGAAAATAGAAAGATTACCCACAATAAGCATAGTCGAGACGATACTTTGAGGAGCAGCTTATTTTGTTTTATTTTTTTTTTTTTCTGTAGTTGTATTCTCGCTTTTTTTGTCCAATAGTTCAAACTTAAAATTGGATACAAAGTATGGTCGAATTCCTTCAAATTACCTTAATAAAGTAAGTATTGTTTGAAGTGGGCTTTTGATGGTGTACCCCAAGATATTGATGCCTCTGGCGCGGTTGAATGGGCAAAATCTGCAAACCTGGCTAAAAGAAATGCCATCATGTTGCAGAAGAAGCACAAATTTAACGAGCATCAAAACTTTATTTGGAAAGATTTTCTCGTAATAAACGCGTTTATTTGGTTCCATTTTACATACTCTGATGTTAATGACACATCGGCACCAGCACATTTTCAGGTCACGCTAGCCAAAAACACTTGCCGTGTCGTACATGAGTTGGGGAACTCGCATTACGACAAGCACCGTATTGTTGGCCCAAAGGATTTTGAAACCTGCCAAATTCATCATGTGGCTTCATCTTGAAGTGCCGAACCGAAAGCTGCTGTTACGTCGGCAAATTATGCGTCCGCTCGGTTGAATTTGTACGGTTTGGGGATAATTCGCCGACCGCACAGAGAAAAGGGTCTTTCCAGCTGGCCCTCCAGCATGTAAATCCTCAGTACCTGGACAAACCGGGAGCGGATTTTTACGTGTTCAAAGTCAAAGTCCGGATTGGTTGTTCGACGCTTTCAGGTTGTCAAGCATTTTACCTGTAATGCCTGGTTTTCGACATAACGAGACTCGTACATGCGTGTGCGTGAAGGCACCTGTATATAGTCGGTAAAGTCCTATGCATTATTTTAGTGGCCTATCTTACAGTAACTTAATTCGGGGCTTCAACCACAAACCCAGTTTGGGCGGGCTGCAGCCCGCCGATGATCGCCCTGTATTGCACCTCCCAAGTCTTGCGCGATACTAGCGTATAAGTGGGCTCAGCCTTCGGTACGTGGAATACTCAAAATATTTTCTGGCATTTTCGCAGATGTTATGTATGCGTCCTGCAAAGAAGTCCTTCCAGAAAACGAGTCTTTATTTCGCCACACTTGGAAAGTTTGAGCAGACACCCTGGCATCATTTGACCAGTTTCGGTCATGACTCAACTCCTCAGCTGACTTCATTCATGAGAAATCTTTGTCTCGTTCGGCTGGTACTTGCAGCCATCAATAGCAAGTAGTCAGTTGTTAGTCATGCTGGTTGGGGCTGAAAACCATTGCAGAACACCATAAAACTCGGGTTCTTTTTCAAATTTTCAACAACAGCTGCAAGTACCCGACATACGAGAAAAGAAAGCACTAAACTGGAAATGACAATAGGCGCTCCTTGGATGAGGGCTATGTTGCTTTAGTCCAATTTAGTAGTCCTGGTCGACCCGCCTTTGTCTTGCCATACCACCATGTGTAGTCGTAAATTAAAAGACACGTCTCCAAGTTTGTCGTGAATTCGCCGATCAGATCGTGCTGCCAGCACGACAGATGAATTCGGACTAAGTACTGCTGTTCTCAGGTGTGTTTTCTTAAACCTGGATGACGCTTCTCCTGTCATGCTGTCTTTATCTCTAGTGCTTATGCATGCATGCATATGCTTGCGCGATCGTACATGAGCTAAACTTTTTTTAGATGTCCTGGACGGTGCATGATTCGGATACAGATGGTTTTGATGGACGAAAAAGAAAACAAATTACTTCAACAAGAGCAAGGAACAAGGACCTGCTTTGTTATGAGCAAATGAATGGAGTCGTTCCTACGGATTGTGAAAGCCACATCTAATAAATAGTCTATTTACAATTAGTTGCGGGACATATTTGGTACTACCCCGACAAATCGGCCAAATTGCCCCGGTACAACTGTTTGATTATGTTGCCCTTGATTATTGTTTCACGTACCACGCCCTGCACCAGTTCAGGAAACACTCTACCGTACCAGACAATAGGCCGGGTTCGGTCTGTCGGGAAGTAAATGACGTTTCCGGCGTACGCATGCCCTCCAATGTGTGAGATTAACCCCACATCCACCGATGAGGTCAAATTTTCTCGAGATAACACCTGTTCAAATTCCTGTTGGAGCAATGGTGCTAGCTGGCCGCATCTGACGTCCCGGTTTAGGTGCCCACATATGAGGACAAGATCTTTGTCTAGCTGCGTTTCTTCAAACTCGGCCTTATTGTTCTGCTGGTCAGTTTGAGGCAGGCGGGTCCGCCTGGCAAAAGGATTGAACACCGGCTCGGCATGGGCCATTTCCTCTTTCGGCGGTACCAAGTATTTTTGTATGAACCCTCGGGTGTCGCTGATATCGAGCCTTATCATCTTGTTATCCGGATAGAGGTAAACGAGGTGTTCGTTTGACTTCAAGCTCCGAACAGCGTCCCTGGTGAAATGGGACGACGCGTTCGACACGAGGATCGGGTGGTACGGCGATATCAAGCGACGCTTGAGCAGGTTGATCTCGGCCGCCAAGCTGCCTGGGGCCAATTCGATCTTGGAAGGCATGTCGTAAAAATCGTCATGCCCATGCGAGAAAATGAGTAAATGCTTCCACGGGAGCACCTTGGTCCCGTTTAGTTCCAGTACGTAGTCGATCTGCTTGCCGGGTGGGAACTCAGGAACCTGGCAGTATGTGCATCCAGTATCGTAGGCAGGTTCTGGGCAGGTATCTGTGATAGACACCGACAGCCGGCGTCTGGTGCCACGTTCCATGCATAAGCGGGCCTGCAACGGTCGCAGCATCACCATCTGCTGTCGTGCCCGCAAGGTACTTAGTGCGCCATTGGGTTTGGAAAGTCGGAGCATGCCAGGTGGTGTATTTAGCTGGTGATGGCGTTTTTTATACATCAGATGGAGCTGCGCGCTGGATGGCGAATCCATGCGCGGGTCGCATAGTGCGGAGCACGCGCGGCCCGGTGCTGACGCGGTCGGGCCGGTCCGCAGACGCCTACAAACGGCAGTCACCATTTGCATTCTCGGTCTCCATCATGACTAACGGCTATTACAATTACACTATATACACTTACGTGAACTCTTGCTTGAGTCTCCACCCTTTCTTGGTGGCGTCCCAGTCGGCAATGGCCTTGAGCATCGAGCGAAGGAGCACCGTTTCTCGTTCGTTTTTCACGTTGAGCCGGAAAGGAAGGTTCTTCAAGATCTCGCCTGAACTGCTGAACTTGTCGGGCTTACTAGCAAGAAACTGCTGCAAGCCGTCAACGATTTTTTGTTTGTCGTCCACCATCACTTGCTCGTTGGTCTTCGTGGCCTTTGTCTTCGTCCTGCCAAACTTGGAGCCGCCTTCAAACAATTTTTCTTTGTTCTGCTTCAAATCTTGAAGAATAGACTTGGAGGATAAAAGAGTTGAATTTTTGCCAGCGAGAGGCTTCTTCTTGACCCCAAACCGGCCTGCGGCTCCGAATTTACCTGTCCAAGTAGGCACGCCCACTGCATTTTTCCGGGCTAATTTGCGGGACTGTCGAAGTGCCTCGGCTGCTTCGTTGGCAACTTTGTTGGCTTCTCGTTCCACAATCAGCAACTCTTGGTTAGAAGAGTCGATGATCTCGTCATGTTGCAAAGTACTGTGGACTCCCGATTTTGCAAAGATGCCTTCCATGAGTCGTTTTTCGTCCTTATTCTCTTCTGCATCCTTGTCATCTTCACCGGCTTGGAACTCGTCCAATTTGGAAACTCCCATGATATTTGCCACCTGGTAGAAATCGTCATCATTCTTGTGGATCTTTTTCCTGAGCTGGGTTGACCGACGGGCTTTCTCGCCTCGTATAGCCACCTCCAGGCCTTTGAAAAGATCTCCAGTCTCTGTGCCTTGCTCCTCGGGGTCCCCTAACGTGAACAAATCTTGTAAATCGTTCATTTTGAAGAGTCGCCGCTGCTTAGGGTCCTTCAAAATCTTGTTGGTGAGGAACGTCTTGAAAATTTGCCGGTGGTAGATTTTCTCTTCTATACTGCCGGCGGTCATAAGTCTGTAAATCGTAATGTCTTTCTTTTGGCCCAATCTCCAAGCTCGTTCTCTGGCCTGTATATCGGTGGAGGGGTTCCAGTCTGGATCGTATATGATGACTCTATCTGCACCCGTCAAATTGACGCCCAACCCGCCGACTTTGGTGGTCAAGAGAAACACATGATAGTCTAGATCATGATTGAAGGTGTCGACCAAGTCTTGACGGCGCCCAATTGGAGTTGATCCATCCATACGGAGATAGTTGAGTTCTAGTCTTTGCACGAATAACTCCAAAATGTCGAGCATTTGCCTTGTTTGGCAGAAGAGGAGGGTACGATGCCCCTGCAGTTTCCAAAGCTGGAGAAGATCTTTTAACACTTGCATCTTCCCCAGCTTGCTTGGATTGCCGAACCCCAGCCATTTGGCGCCTCTTTTCCGCACGGTAGCGTCCACCAAGTCCGGGTGGTTACAAATTTTCCTCAAGATATCAACTCCCATCAACACGTTACGTTTGCCTTTCAAAATCAGCGACAAATCGTCGCTGGCGAGAAATTTCTCGTATAAGTCCTGCTGGGCCTGGGTGAGACGGACAAACAACACCATCTCGTGCTTTTTTGGGAGGTCTTGGGCCACGTCCGACTTGAGCCGCCGCAACAAGTACGGGGAGATCAAGTCTCGGAGCACCACGGCGCATTTGTAGCCTGTCTGCACTTGCACATTCAGGGCGTTGGCGTAGCCGCCCATGTTGATGGGCACCGAGAACTGTTGTTCAAACACGGGCAATGTGCCGAGTCTGCCTGGGAACACAAAGTCAAACAACAGCCAGAGCTCTTTCAAGTTGTTCTGGATCGGGGTACCTGACAAGATGACACGATTGTGGGTCTTGAGCCGCTTGCACAATAGGGAAATCTCAGAGTCTGGATTACGGATCTTGTGGCCCTCATCCAACACGACATACCCCCACTGTTGGGGAAGAAGCTGCCGCTTGTAGATGCGGAGCCCCACGTAGGTAGTGATGAGCACATGGCCCAAGCGGCACACGCGATCCACTACGGCGTCGGCGCGTCCCGCGAGCCGCCCGGTCGGTTCGTCGTCCCACCATTCCTGGTCATCGTCCTGTTCGTCGGCCGGCTCCCGCTCCAACTCGTGCTCCAACTGCTCTTCGTCGCGGGATACGTCCAGCTTCATTCCCAGCCCGATACTGTGCAAGATGGCCACACGGAGCGGCGGCCACCACTTGTGGAACTCGGCTGCCCATTGGCCCATCACGGTGGCCGGCACTACCACCAACACCGGGCGGTCCAAGAGGCCCGAATAATGTAGTCCGGCAAGAAATGCAATCATCTGCACCGTCTTCCCCAAGCCCATCTCGTCGCCAATGATGCCGCCCGTTTTCTGGGCGTAAAGCTCCCAGAGCCACTGGACACAGGTTTTCTGGTAGTCGAGGAGCGCGGGATGGATGTCGCCAGGGAGCCGGAAATGCGGGTTGAGCACGGCGTCGGGCACCAGCGGGTGCGGCCGGAACCACTCCTCAGTGTTGTCAGCCGGCGGGCTGGCGCGGCCAAGGCCCCGGCGTCGCACCCACTCGGCCAACCGCCGCTGGTAGTACGCCTCGTCGCCGTCGTCGTTGCGCTCTGAGTCGGCGCTGGCCCCGTCGCTGTAGTCCTCGTCGTCCTCGTCGGCGAACCCCGGCGCAAGAAGCATCTGGCTGGTGGCGGCGGTGGCGTCGGCGGGGCCCTCGCTCGTCTGGAACGCCCGCTCGTTGCCGAACGCGGTGAGCCGCCCCGTTCGCACGAGAAAGTCCCGCTCCAGCTCGCCCGGGAGTCTCTCGGCTGGCGCCGCGTCGCCCAGCTGCTGGCCCGCCTGCTGGCCCGCGTCCAACTGGTTTTGGCCCTCTTGCAACTGTCTCTGGCCCTCTTGCAACCGGTCGTTGATGTCGCGGAGATCCTGGCGCAACGGCTCGGCCTCGTGCTGCTCGAACCACCGGATGTCGGCCTCGAGCTTGGCCCGCTGCGAGAGCTTGCCGCTGGCGGCCAACTGCCGTTGCAACCGGGCGATTTTTGCCTCCAGCTGCTGGAGCTGGCGGCTCGTTTTCTCGAGCCGCTTGCGGTCGAGCTCGGCGTCCTTGCCAATGAGCGCCGCATTGGCCTGCCGCGCTAGCGACGTCTCGAGCTCCTGCTGGTCCACTAGCTTGACTCCTAGCGCTTCGAGCTCGTTTGCAGACATCAAGTTGATTATGGTTAAAGCAATCGATGATACATCGCATTGATTTAGTGCGAGTGTGTTTGGGCGGCACACGTCTTTTGCATCCATTGATAAGCAGCAGAATAACGAAAGGGGCAGCAAAAGAGACGCAGAGCAGGCGAGAGGCGGAGAAGCGGAGAGGCAGGAGATGGGCGACCAGCTACCCAAAGGGCCGTTTGAATCAGTGGCGAAACGGTATGCAGAAAGAGGTGAGCTGGGCGGACCATTGAGCAATAATTGTTCACAGACTAGGCTGCCTTTTCGCTCACATTTGATGCTGCTTTTCACTCACGTTCGATGCTGCTTTTCGCTCACATTCGATGCTGCTATCTTGCTCCATTTGGGGCTGCTAAGTCCTCTTCATGGAAGCCGGTTTCCCTCAGTTCGATACCCCAACCCAGCTTCATCCTCTGAGCTCGCCATAGACTTAATCTAATTGCAGACTTGTTCGCGTGTTCTCGTGGCCTCTGTAATGGGTGGCCGATTTCAATTCTCTTATACTCCTCATAGCCTTGTCCACTCTGTATTGGCACCCAGGGCTCTTGCCTGGGAAACTCGCCATAAATGTGCTGCATTCTGTCCAGGTTTTCGCAGCCGCGCTTCCAAGCTTCCAGCTGGAAGACTCGTACGAGCCGTGCCAGTCTGGCCCCAGAGATTCTACCGCCGCAGCGCCATCCGGGGACCGGAGATATGGCCGCCAGGGCCCCGTATGCGTGAAGGACCACTGGACGCTACTAGTCCATGGCATATTCCAACAGTTATCAGTGGGTCAGTGCAACTGCTCCATGTCTATTATACACTATGTACTTTCTCTTTCAACGCCTGCAACGCGTCGGCGTACGCCTTCTCGTCCGCGGCTCCCACCGACGGCGGTTCTGCCGGCTCAACTGCGCGGTCGCGGCCCACGGCCGCCATCAACCCGTCAAACCAGCGCCGCTCGCCCTTGCCGAAACAGAGCGTGTGGGCCCACCCGGTCTGGTTGGCCCGCGCCGTCCGGCCCACCCGGTGAACGTACTCACGGGCAGAATTGGGGAGGTCGTAGTTGACCACGTCCTTGATGGACGCCACGTCGATGCCTCGGGCAATCAAGTCGGTGGCCACCAAAACGTGGATGTCGCCAGCAGCAAAGTCCCGCAATATCCGCGAGCGGATGGCACTGGTATTGTTGGTAGAGTTGATGTGGGCCACTTGCACGCTGCGGCCTGGCGCGAGCTTCTCCAACACCATCTGGAGTAAGCGAGCAAGCCGCAACGACGCTTCGTTGGACTTGGCGAACACCAACACGTCCGACAATTTGTGCTGTTCCACCAAGAACCGAGCCAACAAGAGCGGCTTCTGCGACAGTTTTGCCGATCCAAACTGCATCACCGACTCGTGCAACCCGGCAGGCACGCTGAACATCTCGTTGACCAACTCTTTCTTGCTGTTTACCACCACCAACCGCGGCGACTCGAACTTCAACAGGTGGAGCTTGCCGGCGTCGGTGGTCAACGTGGCCGAAAACACCAACTTCTGGGGCCGGAGCACCCACCGGTTGGCCACGGTGTCGGCGTGGCTGAAATGCTGGTCGAGGGCCGACGTCAATGCCTGCGCCCAGTTTTGGAACGACTGGTTGAGCAACCGATCGGCCTCGTCAATGACAAGGTACCGCAAGTGGCCGAGCCCGAACGAGTGCCGGGCCAAGTGCTCTACCAACCGGCCCGGGGTGGTGACGACGATGTCGGGTTCGTTTTGCAACAACTTGGCCGACTCTTCCCGCACCGAAATGTCGTTTTTAAGGCTCACCACCAGCAACGGCGTGCCTCGTGTGAGCTGGAGCATCGTCTCGGTCACTTGGTTGATCAAAGGCTTGGTGGGCACCAACACAAGCGCCCGGACTCGCGGCACCACGCGCCCTTTCAATGCCTCCACTATTGGCACCAGATACGCCAACGTTTTCCCGGAACCAGTTGATGCGTTCACCAAGAGATCGCCTTGGAAGTCGGGCCGGAGCCGGTTGTTAGCGATGTCTTGTAGAAGAAGGTCCAACACAGCTACCTGGACTGAAAATGCATTGGTGAAGCCGGCCTTCTCTAAGTTGTCTTGCATCTGCTGTGAAAGCCCTTGGAACTTGCTGAATCTCCGTGTCTCCTCAGGCAGTGCATACAACGGCTTCGCCAACCAGTCCAAGTTGTGGGCATGGGCTCCCGTGGCCACGAGTTTCTTGTCGGCGGCGAGTTTTGGCTGGGGAATCGGCGTAAGTCCTTGTTGAGTGACGGCTTCTGGCTCATTCTCCGGTTCAGACTCGTCTTCAGCGAGTTTCTGGCCCAAGGGCACCGACTTCTGGAATTTTTCGAATATTCTCGAATGCTTGGACGTGTAGTTTGGGTCTGCTGGCTCGGCAGGCTCTGAGCTTTCAGCGTCGTCCATCTCGACATCTGAATCTTCCGAACTTGATGCATTTTCAGAACTTGATGCACTTTCCGAACTAGACGCTGAGATTGCCGAGCCTGCCGATTCTGCTGACTCATCAGGCGATGCAGGCTCGTCAATTTGCTTGCGTGCTGGCGGCTTTTCATTCTGCTCAGCGGTTCCGTCATTCTCAGAGTCTGATTCGCTTGAATCCGACAGCTCCAGTCCCAGCTCGTCAGAGCTGGCCAGCTCGCTCAATCTCCGCTTCTGCGGCACCTCGGGTACGAGCGCCGCCGGGTCGAATCTCTGGGCAAACATGGGGTGTTATGCAAATATGGTGTATCACAACGATGTATCTCATCTCATAAATTATAGCTACGGTGTACCGGTTTTATTTTATGTCACGTGACTCGCGTATCCCACGAACTTTTCATCGAAAAATTTTCGAATATCCAAATAGTCCAACAACTACAGTCATGAGACCTGCCATACAGTTGCTACGGGGCAGATCGGTGTGGAAAGGGCCTCACGTTGTGCCGCTCCCGATTGCTAATGCTGTGAAGAACGGCACTCCGATTCGGACTAACGCCAGAAGCTGTACCATCTTACCCCAGTTTGTTGGGCTCAAGTTCCAAATTCACAACGGCAAGAATTACGTGGAAGTGGAGATCACTGACGAGATGGTGGGCAACAAGTTAGGCGAGTTCGCCCCAACAAGAAAGAGGTTTGCCTACAAGTACTCGAAGAATTAGTGGGGGGATGACTAATCGAGGAATATCAGTTGAAAAGAAATTAACCTGGCGATATAAGGCATTCGTTACTCAGCTTCAGATGGCAGGCCGTATCGGTCAAACAAAGGTGAAATTTGAAATTTGAAGGCGTCATTGTCAGCGGGTCAGCCGACGCCTCATGTTAAAGTCCAGTTTGGGCGGTGTGTCTCGGTGACAAGAGAAGTTGGAGAGTTGGTGGCCCTCACGTCGCCATAGCATTACTTGTAAATAATACACGAACTTACGAAACCCGTAGTGTTTAATGTGCGATTCGGCTCCAGTACAATACATATCGGCATTGTCGGGTTTAGGCTGTACGTCGGCTAAGCTCCAGTGTCGACAGGAAGGATGGTGTCATATTATTAAGTAATACTGTCATGTGCATCGTTTGTGTTCAGTGTTCGATGTCCCGTGGGCGGGATTCCAGTTGCCTAATCTGTGAATTCGATGGCGGATTGTTTCGCAACAATAACTAAGCAGTGCATTGCAGAAAAACATTGAGTATTGTTCGAGTGCTGATATCTTGCATTGCAGGTAGGTGATCCGAGAAAGAATGGTTTTGCGGTTAATCCAAGCGCCCCTTGGTCCTGCCTCTGCTCCTGTCCAATATCGACACGGCACAGCGTACTTGCCCTGCTTCACCAATAATGTATTGTTGGTACTTTCCGTGTGCCTATAATTAGGTCCATTGTTGATTGCGCTAGACTACTATAATTAGAGACATTGTCATTACCTGAATGAGTTTTTGTCATTACCTGAATGGGTTTTTGTCAACCAAAGCGGTCCAGCTCCTGGACACTAGTGCAAACGATGCACAAGTGGCCAAATCTGGACATGCACAAGTCTTCAAAAGCACCAGCGTCCAATCAGCACTCGGCTCATTTTCAGGGCAGAACACGGGGCCGCGCTCATCTTTCTGCCCGGGGCGAGTAGGCGTCCATTCGCTCCTGTCGTAACTGACCCGTGCGGTCCATCACCGGCCACTTCCCCCAGCCAGAGAGCCGGACGATGAGGCAGGTGGCATTATCGTCGCCACCAATGTACTCGACGAACTTGACCACCTCCTCAGCACAGCGCTGCGGCGTGGCCTGTGGATGGCCCTTCATGTTGAAGTGAGACATCACGATGTCGGCCACTTCCTGGTCCGTCAACTCGTTGGTGACGCCGTCGGAACAGAGCACCAAGAAGCTTTCGTCGCCACCAAGCCCGCCGATGGTGTATTTTTTGATCTCGTCCGCCGACAACCTGTGCACGATGGCCTGGGCATCGCCAACGATGTACTTGGAGATGTCCGGCTCTGCCGTGACCCCCATTTGCTTATAGTCGACATCGCCAAACGCCCGGGTGTTGGCCAAAGCAATGAACCGCTCCTCGCCAAACGAGTCGGCCATGAAGAAGTTGGTGGAGAACCGGCGGAGCCGCAGCGCCTCGATCGGGTTCAGAGGGTGGTGTGGCTGCGTGAGCGGGTGGGCCTCGCCCTGCTGGTCGACCAAGATCGCCTTGGTGTCACCCACATGGGCAATCGTGAGCTTCGACACCGTGTTGCGGCTGAAGTAGTACTGCTCCTCGGTGGTACGGGCCGGGTCCGGGCCCTGCCAGATGGTTTCGATCATGGCGCTGGTGCAAGTCAGCCCCAGGCGGTTGTCGTCTTGCTCAAAGAAATTGTAGTCCGTCTTCAAGAACGCCAACGGAACCCGCAAGTGGAAGTCGTCGGGTTCGAACCGGATCGACGCTAGCTCGATCTCGTTGTCGACTCTTTGCAACTTGGCGAAGTTCTCCCGCCGCTGCCGGAACCACCGTTTCCAGTACCCGCCAATGTTGTCCCGGTACTGCTTCACCAACTCTTCGCGTAGTTTGTCGTTGGCGGGCACCGCCAACTCGGTGGCGGCCTCCAATTCGGGCCCGAGCTGCGCCAGGAGGAACTTCAGGCACTGGTCGCCGCCGTGGCCGTCGAAAATGCTGAAATTGAATATGGGCTTGCCGCCGATTTGCATCACCCCGGCGCTGTACTTGTCCTCGTTGTACAAGCGGTTGACCCGCGAGGTGAAGTGGCCGAAATGTGTCGGGCTCTTGAGCAACGGCACCCGGAGCCGCCCACCCTGCGCCAATGGCGTGAACACCACCGACGTCGAAAATCGCCGTAGTATCATTGCGCTAGTGTCGGTCTGGTGACACCTCACTCGTGCGGCCCTGTATTGCGTAGAAACGGATTTTCTCGGGTAATTGATGCCGCGGCCTCGTCTGGTGTGCGTTTGATGTATCGCTTGGGTGCCAGCACCTGTTCGTAGCTGGTTTTTGCTTTTGCCGTTTCAGCTGTTTTAGGCGGCAGCCAGTTATTAGTCGGCTTGATAGACCCCAGTCGGAGTGTATGGTGCACGGGTGCACTGCCCCGGCCGGAGAAAAAAACCCGTGGGTTGTCTAGCCGAGCTCCGTGCAACAGGTTTGCCGTTAAATGTCGCCCGCTGTCTTGATTCTGGAGCAGTGGACATAGCGCACGGGTTGTTCGGTTGATAATGAGAGAGTTGGTACTATGGACTTCCAGCAACTTATAGTAGTTTGCTCTGACACATCGTAGCTCAGCATATTGGAATTGCCACCGAGTGTCTGAAAGAAGAGTGTCTGCAAAATTCGGTTTTCGCGTAGAAGTTTAATTATTGCAATTATTGCGAAAAAATCGAAAAAACTGACAATACTGGCATTGTGAACTTTGACGTCAACACTGCAACCACCGATTTGCAGCTTTTGCAAACTGCCACTACATCGCCATCAGGCTTACCAAAATTCCCCCCCTGGAAGCAGTTCTACATGACCAGCGTTTTCATGACTTGCGTGTGCTGTCCAAAGCCACCCACTCTATCCTAAGCCCCCCCGTTGACCACTTATGATAAGAGTATTGTCGCACGACATTTTTTTTAATTGGACAACAAACACCTTTAGCGCGAGGCTACTACACCACCATGACTGCTAAACAGGACAAGACCCAGCTGCTTAATGAATCTATGGCGTCGCTGCTTGCTGGTATTTGGTATCGGCACTTATACTAGCTTCCAGAGAGGTCGAGGTCTCAAGTGCCCTGGTTCCAGGAGTCAGCCGCTTCATGCGCTGTCATGATCTACCATATACTCCAGAGATGTCCTGCTGCAAACCCGGCTCTGTCGTACAGCAACAACCCGTGCCGTGTGGGCAGACCCGAATCGACGGCCTCGGAGCTGACAGACATGCTAACTTTGCCGTTGCTGGTGGTGCAGTCTCAATGCGACCTATCACCTTGCTTCAGCTTCTTGCAACACCACTGAAAACAGATAGCATGCGCTTTGTCTCTGAATAAGCTGCCTGGATTCAGTCACTGGACAAGGGGATGCAAATTGAAACGATGCTCGATACGGGACTCTCATTTCTGCCGGGAGCATTCAAGACAGCTCGACTCGCTGGCAGTTGGGTAGTTCTGTGATTTTGCGCCGTTGGCCGGAGTTCACTGGCCAGAGCTTGAACGAGGCCCGTGTTGAGAGTACATCGTTGACACTTCAGGCGATAAATCTATGAAAGTTTTCCGTCGCAACCGGGAAGAAAACTTTACCAGCTTGCAAAATCTCAACTAGGACGGGAGAAGTGCTGTGATTTTGCCGCCGTTGACCGGAGTTCACTGGCCAGAGTTGAATGAGGCCCGTGTTGAGAGCACATCGTTGACACATTAGGTGATAAATCTTTGGAAGTCTTCCGTCGCGACCGGAAAGAAAACCTTACCAGCTTGCAAAATCTCAACTAGGACGGGAGAAGTGCTGTGATTTTGCCGCCATTGACCGGAGTTCACTCGCTAGAGCTTGAATGAGGCCCGTGTGCATCAAGTTCTAATTCTTTGAATGTCTTCCGTCACGCTAGCTTTGCGGAAAGAAAACTTACCAGCTTGCAAAGTTTCAACTAGGACGGGAGAAGTGCTGACCCCAAAATTCACCAGATTTACATAAACACCTCTTTCAAACTCGAGTGACCAATTCGGACGGTCCCTTGCACGAATACGTCCTTTCACTGCGGCGGTCTTGGCTGAATCTTCTCATGCATATGTCTGAGTTCCAATTCGAGGCTTGGGCTTTACAAATTAGTCGAGGATAAACGAAACTCAACATTTTTATGCACCTGAATTCCGTCCCCAACACCTGGGGTTATCGAATGAACCACGAGATTTGAAACTGAATTCTTTCATGCGAGATTCCGCTTTCTCTTTCGGACGCTTGGTCTCGTCCGAACCAATTCAAAAGTTGCTCACAAGCGGAATACTATCGAAAATAAAGTTCAAAGGGTCTGAACTTGCTTCGTATCACGAACAATCATGCTCTCCATCCTGCTCGTGACTACTCGAAATAGCAGGACAGCGTCTATTTTTGGACAAGTTCTTCCTCATTGGACTTTCGTATATGCCATGTGAGTTCTTTTCGACTCCTTGGATGGAGTCACCGCTAGTGGCTTGATGAATGCGATTGGCCACTTACATGATGCCTTGCATGGGACCCTTTTTGGCCTCCTCACTTCCAAATCAAGGTCAATTGATAACCAACCAGCCAGCTGCATCAATTGGATGGATGGTTGTTTGTCCTATCTGGTATCGAAAAGGTGACAAATATCGCCGCAAACAACTTCATGCAACTTCTTTGGATACGTTCAGCGGCCATGTCTGTCGCGCAGCCAAGTCGACGACATCAATGCCATCAATGGGACACATGTGGTGCCATAAGCTTGTTTGGGAAAATCATTTTACCGATTTGTAACCATATCGCCCGATTTGCTGCCTTCACCCGATTTAACCTTTTACCGGCGACGCCAATATCGGCTTCATTGTCGTCTTGGAGCTGCAGAGATGATTATATAATTAATCGTATGCATACGCATATTGGGGTGGTTCAAAATTCCAAAATACCCTCGCCAATTTTAGATCCTCCAATAATGGCGGGGCGCATGATGGTGACTATTTGCTCTCCAAAGCAAACTTCGGCCATTTGTTTTTTTTTTCCTACTTCATGTCAGGGTCTGGGAAAGTCCCGTGATTGATGTCAAGATGCGCCGTCATATGCATATTCCAAAGATTTCCCTACATTCATGTCCTTCACGATTCGAGGCTTTTACCGACACTTTAGACCTTTGGTTTGGCGAGCCTATTGTCAATATTCACATCCACAATCTAAGATTATAGTCGACGCAGCATAATGAGAAAGGGAAGCAGGTAAATGGCAGATGTTCATTTTTCTTTGTGTGTTTGTTATTGAGGTTCATGGCAACAATTTGGTAATATGCCTGAGCTAACGTCCGATAAATGCGTTCATTTATCTTTGTATTCTTGCTGCAAGTGGTTGAGGGAGAGTGAGGCATTGAGAAAATCAAGAATTAGTCGGGTGCAGATACCTCTTACAAAAACGCTCTCTGTCGCCGGAGTTATTTTTCACAATAGTGGGCCATTGACACAAACCTTTCTAACCTGTTTGCGATTAAGGGTTTATTTTGCAAGTGATCACAAAACTCTATGCAATGCGTGATAAAATCTTCAAGTTCGTCTACAAACGTCGTGCAAAACAATCACTGCAGCACCACGTATAAGGAAGGTGGCTTCATTGTATTTCGCTACGAGTTTACTCGCCTGCATAACACTGTCACAGTCAGAAGTACTTGTTTTTCGGCTGGCCAGGACTCGACCTTTGCCGTAACTTCTATTAATTGGGAGGTTTCATAAGACCAGAAAAGGGCTTTGGTAATTTGGTACGTGTGAAGGAAGGAAGCTAATCGGCAAGTTCTTGGAGCCGGTGTATAGTTGATCCTGCCAATGGGGTTTTCAGTCCACGATGGTGCGTTTGCGAGCACAATGCAGTCTTCGAAATATTATTGTCGTTTTTTAGGTCTCGCCAGCTTATTATAACTAAAATGAGGCACGCGCCATTACTCAGAGAGGAAACGCTCAGCTGCCCTCATTTGGGTCTTATGGGGGTACGTGATACGGCTCCACATAATAGCGAAGGTCGCGATTTTTCTTTTTTGGACTCGAGTTCAATTGAGTTTTCTTTTGTGCCATTGTCCTCAATTTTTCTCGATGCTTTCCTTTTTCGGCCTGCCGCTAAGCTAGAACTGCTCTTGCATTTTGCATTCATCAAAAGTTGCAGCACACTTTTAACAACTACGTTTGTTGAAAAGCGCTGCGGCATTTTGCATTGCGCCAACCCCAATTGCATCCAGCGCTGGTGTTTGCGATTTCGAAGTCTTACCCGATTGGTAAAGTTCCGTTCCCAATTAGTTTCTTCACCTCCCAGAAATGGGTCTTAGTTACATGTCAGCTTCGCGTTTGCAGGGCTGGCATTTAAAACTACCTCTTGACTGAGGAGGGACTTCACTCTCTTGAACAATAGAGAACTTTCAAAGTATATGGAAACCTTCATTCTTGAAAAACTATAAGTATAGGCAAGTTGCTCAGCTTTTTTCAGCTTTTTTCATCTGAATTATCATCTCCAATGAAGATACTTGCTCTTCTCACTGTGGTCGTTCTGGCCAGTGCGTACCTTACGCCTTGTGCTCCGCATAACGTCAAAAGGGGACTCACTGCTCACGTCTTTCCGCTGACTCCCGCAAATCAGCCTGTTCCTGGCTATCTTAAGGTGCTCAACGCTAGAGCTGACGGTACTGTTCGTAATGGTATCATTCAACAGAACTTTAACTTCCCTACGCGTACGACCGCAACTGTCTACCAGGTTGCAGGCGTTGACACCAATAGTTTTGGTGCAAAATTGACTGGGTTCTTCAAAGCACCCCGGACCGGAACTTACACAATCCAAGTTACTGTTATTGACAACGCCCTTTCCTTTTCCATTGGTGCTGGTGTTGCTGGCTCTTGCTGTGGTGCTACCACAGCAAGTGTCAATAATGCGCAAGTTTACGCCGCCGGTGCTGTGACTAGCCCTGTCCGCAAGAATGTTCGCGTTGCCATGAAGGCCGGCTACTACTACCCTGTCAAGATAGTTTACTACAATCAGGTTGGCCCTGCTGAGGTGTCAATGTCTATTCGATACCCTAGTGGTGCAGTACACTCTACCGACATTCCTTGGTACTATTCGACAACCGCTGGCAGTTGCGCTATCGTCACTAGGACCAAGGCTTGGACCGGTACTTTCAAGAGAACTACCACCATTGAGGGTAAAAAGGGTGACGAGACTATTCTCATTCAAACTCCAACGCCAAGAACAAGTACCACGACTTGGACAGGTTCAGACACCCAAACTTTCCCAACCACCTTCTCAGACGGTCACACAGGTAAAATTATTGACGTTCCAAGCTCTTCTAGTAGTGAACCTGCCTCTTCGTCCGGGACACCCTCTTCTTCTGCCTCCAAGCCACCAGGAATTGAGATCAGCACCAC